>SZWC01000220.1:374051-421125 GCA_023375785.1 Penium margaritaceum | reverse complement strand
AGAGAGAGAGAGAGAGAGAGAGAGAGAGAGAGAGAGAGAGAGAGAGAGAGCAGATACAAGAGGATGGATCAGCGTGAACAGGGGGTTGGCCACGGGGCCAAGCCAATGTGGGGGTAGGGCAGATTCCGGGCCGAGAGGAAGGCGACGTAGACCAAGGTAAGAGGTACAAAGTAGAGTGTACTATTCTGTATCCTATCTATGACTAGTCTACCTATCACAGCCACTATGGAGGGCGGTATGAGATATGTCACCTTTGGCAACATGCTTCTGCTGCTGCCGCTGTTGTTGTGTGCGAGGTGGTAACACGTCTTTGTCCAGTTGGTGTTGGTGACGAGGTGCGGTCAGAATGGGTGTCTCGTGTCGTTGTCTGTTGCAGGGACCAAACCGCTCATGAGCGGGAGATCTTCCGGCGGGGGGACCAAAACCGGTTACCTCCAAATGTTGACGGCCGGCAAGGTTCGCGCTTGGAGCGTTGGTCTGGTGATTGCACTGGTGACTGTGGTGGGGCCGGTGTCCAGTTCAGAGGGTCCTGGAAGGGAACTCTTAGGGATAGGAAATGGAGTTAATGTCTGTCGGGGATCTTTGGCTGTTGGGACATCAGGAAACATTACTGCAACTGGGGTACTTCGTGAATGTGTCTTGTGGTAAGTGCAATTTTGTCGGACAGCAACTGCTAGTGTTGCAACTGCCAGTGTTGCAACTGTAAATGTTGCAACTGTTATTGTTGGAACTGCCACAGTTACAACTGCCAGTGTTGCAACTGCCAATGTCCCAACAGCCAATGTTGTAACTGCCAATGTTGCAACTGCCAGTGTTGCAACTGCAAATGTTGCAACTGCCCGTGTTGCAACTTCCATTGTTACAACTGCCAGTGTTGTAACTACCAATGTTGTAACTGCCAGTGTTAAAACTGCCAATATTGCAACTGCAAATGCTGCAACTTCCAGTGTTACAACTGCCACTGTCGCAAGTGCCAGAGTTGCAGTTTCCAGTGTCGTAAGGACCAAAGTTACCATTACCAATGTTGTAACTGCGAGTGTTGCAACTGCCCATGTTGCATCTGCCAGTGTTGAAACTGCAAATGTTGCAACTGCCAGGGTGGTAACTGCCAGTGTTGTAACTGCAAATGTTCCAACTTCCAGTGTTGCAACTTCCACTGTTGCAAATGCTAGTGTTGCAACAACCAATGTTGCAACCGCCAGTGTTGCAACTTCCTGTGTTGCAACTGCTAGTGTTGCAACTGGCAGTGTTGCAACTGGCAGTGTTGCAGTTGCCAGTGTTTCAACTGCCAGTCTTGAGAATACCAGTGTTCCAACTGCCAGTGTTGCATCTGCCAATATTGTAACTGCCAGTGTTGCAACTGCTAGTGTTGTGTCTGCCAGTTTTGCAACTGCCAGAGTTGCAACACTTGCCAGCACTCGTCTTGTCAAGGCTGCACGTCCTGCTCCAACTTTCTCTCACTAATCACCTATCGATCTCACTTGTCTACCTTACGGTCCAAATCTTCTATCCAGGCTCCTGCAACTAAATCCGTGCATTGACTCACACCTCCACGCTGCCATCATCAATGTCCCGTGCTTCCGCATGTTCCATTGCTTCTGCTTGCTTCTGCCATCCCCCAACCCAGCTCTCTCCATTAGTGTGACATTGTATCAGAGAATTAGGTAACACTTCCTGGTGAACTGACCAAGTCGTTGCGTCGCCACCTTCATCTAAACCTCCTTCATCAACCTCTTCCCTCCTGATCTCCACTGCCGCTTTCGCCACCTCCAACACACAGGCCTGCATTTTCGCTGTCGCAGCTGCAATGATATCTGAACCTTCCTACGAACACTCACCACTATACGGTGGGTCATGTTCTCTTGTTCTCTACACACCTCCATGACTGCACATCTTCTGCATCCTCCGCAGCTGATGTCAGCAACATTGTCTCACGCGCTTCTCAAGTCTTTATGGTTCCTCAGATCCAGATCCAAGTCCCCGATCCGAGTCCCCGATCCGAGTCACCAATCCGAGTCCCCGATCTGAGTCCCCGATCCGAGACCCCGATCCGAGTCCCCCGATTTGGTTCGGATTGGGGACTTGGATCAGTGACTAGGATCGGGGACTGGGATGGGGGACTGAAATTGGGGACTGGGATCGGGGACTGTGATCCGGGATTTGGGTTGGGGACTTGGATCAGTCACTGGGATCAGGGAATGGGACCGGGGACTGGGATCGGGGATTTGGATCAGGGACTCGGATCGGGGACGCGGATCGGGAACTCGGATCGGGGACTCGGATTGGGGACTCAGATCAGGGACTCCGATCAGCAACTCGGACCAGGGACTCGGATCGGGGACTCGGATCGGGGACTTGGATTGGGACTTGGATCGGGGACTCTGATCGGGGAGTCGGATCGTGGACTTTGATCATGGACTCAAATCGGGGACTCGGATCGGGAACTCAAATTGGAGACTCGGATCGGAGACTTGGATCCGGAATAAGGTCAGGGACTCAGATCAGGGACTCAGATCTGGGATTTGGATCAAAAACTCCCATAGGGGACTTGTATTGGGGAGTCAAATCGGGACTCAGATCAAGTACTCGGATCGGGGACTCCGTCTGGAGACTCGGATCGGGGACTTGGATCGGGGACTTGGATTGGGTTTCAGACCGGGGAAACGGATCAGGGACTCAGATTGGAGACTCAGATCGGGAACTCGGATCGGGGACTCGGATCGGGTTCTTGGATTGGGGACTCCAATCGGGGACTCGGATCAGGGACTCGGATCATGGACTCGGGTCGGGGACTCGGATCGGGGAGTAGGATTGGAGGCCTGGATCGGGGACACGGATCAGGGACAAGGATCGAGTGTCTCCAATCCTTGTCCCCAATCCGAGTCCCCGATCCGAGTCCCCGGTCCGAGTCCGCGATCCGAGTCCCCCGATGCAGTCCCCGATCCGAGTCCCGATCCGAGTCCCCGATTCAAGTTCCCAATCCGAGTCCCCGATTTGAGTCCCCGATCGGAGTCTGAGATCAGAGTCCCCAATCGGACTCCCCGATCGGAGTCCCCAATCCGAGTACCTGATCCGAAGCCCCAATCTGAGTCCCCGATCCGAGTCCCGGATCCGAGTCTCCGATCTGAGTCCCTGATCCGAGTCCCTGATCAGAGTCCCCGATCCGAGTCCCCGATCCGAGTTCCCAATCCGAGACCCCGATCCAAGTCCCCGTTCCAAGTCCCAGATCTGAGTTCCCAATCCGAATCCCCGATCCGAGTGCCCGATCCGAGTCCCCGATCCGAGTCCCCGATCTGAGTCCCGGATCCGAGCCCGGATCCGATTCCCGGATCCTAGTCCCCAAACCAAGTCCCGGAACGGAGTCCCTGATTGAAGTCCCCAATCTGAGTCCCCGATCCGATTCCTCGATTTGACTCCTCAATCCGAGTCCCTGATCCAAGTCCCCGATTCAAGTCCCGGATCTGAGTTTTCAATCAGATTCCTTTATCCGAGTCTTCGATTCGAGTCTCCGATCCGAGTCCCCGATTTGATTCCCCCACCCGAGTCCCTGATTTAAGTCTCCAATCCCAGTCACTGATCCAAGTCCTTGTTCCGAGTCCCCAATCTAAATCCCCAATCCGAGTCCCCAATCCGAGTCCCCGATCAGAGTCCCCGACCCAAGTCCCCGATCTGAGTTCCCAATCTGAGTCCCTGATTCAAGTCCCCGTTCCATGTCGCCAATCTGAGTTCCCAATCCGAGTCCCTGATCTGAGTCCTTGATCTGAGCCCCGATCGGAGTCCCCAATCCTAGTCCCCAATCCAAGTCCCCGAACAGAGTCTCCGATTGAAGTCCCCAATCTGAGTCCCCGATCCGAGTCCCCGATTTGAGTCCTCGATCTGAGTCCCTGATCCAAGTCCCTGATCCAAGTCTCCGATCTGAGTTTTCAATCAGAGTCCCTTATCCGAGTCTTTGATCCAAGTCCCTGATCTGAGTTCCCGATCTGAGTCCCCGATCCGAGCCCCGGATCTGAGTCCACAATCCAAGTTCCCGGTTCGAGTCCCCAATCCGAGTCCCCAACCCAAGTTCCTGATCCAAGTCCTTGATCCGAGTCCCCAATCTGAGTCCTCAATCCGAGTCCCCGATCCAAGTTCCCAATGTGAGTCTTCAATCTGAGTCCCCAATCCAAGTCCCCGATCCGAGTCCCACATCCAAGTTCCCGATCTGAGTCCTTGATCCAAGTGCCCACTCGGAGTCCCCCATCTGAGTCCCTGATCCAAGTCTGTGATCCCAGTCACCGATCCAAGTCCTTGTTTCGAGCCCCCAATCTGAATCCCCGATCCAAGTCCCCGATCCAAATCCCTGATATGATTCCCCTATCTGAGTCCGCGACCTCAGTCCCAGATCCGAGTCCCCGATCTGAGTTCCTCATTTCAGTCCCTGGTCCAAGTCTCCAATCCAAGCCCCTGGTCCGAGTCCCCGATATGAGTCCCCAATCCGAGACTCCACTCAGAGTTCCCGATCCGAGTCCCTGATCCTAGTCCCTGATTGAGTTATGGTTAATCATCCCCTTTTGATACACAACGATACCTGTGTATAGTGCAACCTGTTTAAGTATACTTCCCAGAAGCTTACATCGAGATGTTCACTTCTTTTAACACTAGGTCTTTAGTGGAAGGCAAAATGTTCAGTCCATGTTTATGAATTGAATTTGTGTGGTTCAAAATGAATTTCATGCATTGTACTTTTTTGTAGGAAGTCTACATATGTCCCTTGAATTATGCATCGTCTGTTTTGTCTGTCATTTTTCCTCTTACCTAAAGCGTGTGTTCCGAAACACATTGTTTCCTTTGATAAACATCCATATGATGACTTAGGGAAAATTCCAGATAGGGTTAGGGTTGCCATTTGCTCAAAGATGCCCCCCCCCCCCCTCTCCCCAGAAAACCCTCCTGGTGTATTGGGAAAGTGTATTGGGGAGTGTATTGGGAGGACAAGGGTTTTTCAGACTTGTGTAACGGCAGGCCCGCATCTCCCTCTGAATACACTAGTTTTAACAAGAAGGCTCCCTCAGCTACACCCTCCAATGCACCACCCCAATGCACTTTTAACTGCTGGGGAAGGGGATATTGATACAAGGTTCCCCCTCCCCCCTCCCCCCCTCCCCCTCGATGTGGACGTATCTCTTACGAGAGTGTACTTGGGAGTGTATCTGGTAGACAGAAAAAAACAGATTTGTGTACATCTACATTAAGCACTTGTATGCCATCGGTTTCAAGCATCTGATGTCTCTCCCTTTGTCTATGTAATCAGCTATAAAGATGTACACAAACAGTTTAGTGTACTTGGACTCCGCCAGAATGGGATCCCAAGTGGACCCCCTGCCCCCCCCCCCCCCCCCCCCTCCCCCCCGCAAAACCCGTTAGTGTATTGAGGAAGTGTATTGGGAAGTGTATTGGGGGAAGTAAGTTTTTTTTGGAGTTGTGTAATGGCAAGTCCACGCATCCCTCCGAATACACTAGTTAAAAAAAGAAGGCTCTCCCAGCTACACTTTCCAATACACCATCCCAATACACTTTCAACTACTAGGAAGGGGGAATCTGGATACAAGGACCCTCTCTCCCCCCCCTCTGAAGTGGATGAGTGTACTGCGGGAGTGTAGCTGGGAGTGCATCTGGTAGATAGAAGAAAGAACAGAATTGTGTACATCTATATTACATACTCGTAAACCATTAGTTTCAAGCATCCAACGTCTCTCTCTTTGTCTATCTAACCAGTTGTAAGGCTGTACATAAAGAGTTGTGTACTTCGACTCCACCAGAACGGGATCCCAAAAAGACCCCCATTCCCCCCCCGCAAACCCCCTAGTGTATTGGAGAAGTGTATTGGAGAGTGTATTGGGGGGACGAGGTTTTATCGGACTGGTATAACGGCAGATCTGCACCTCCCTCTGAATACATTAGATAAAAAAAGGAGGATCCCCCAGCTACACTTTCCAGTACACCACCCTAAGACACTTTTTAACTGTTCGGGATGGATCTGGATATAAGGACATCCCCCTCTCAAAGTGGATGAGTGTATTGCGGGAGTGTAGCTGAGAGTCTATCTGGTAGAAAAAAAACACATACTTGTGTACATCTACATTAAGTACTCAGAGACCGTCAATTTCAAGAATCCGAAATCTCTCTCTTTGTCTATGTAAATAGCTATAAGACTGTACGAAAACAGTTTAGTGTACTTTGACTCTGCCACGATGGGATCCCAAGTGGACCCCCCTCCCCTCCCCGTTAACCCCCTAGTGTATTGGGGAAGTATATTGGGGAGTGTATTGGGGGGACGAGTTTTTTTTCGGACTTGTGTAATGGCAGGTCCGCACCTCCCGGTGAATACACATGTTAAAAAAAGAAGGCTCCCCCAGCTACACTCTCCAATGCACCAACCCAATACACTTTTACTTGCTGGGGAGGGAGGGGGATCTGGATACAAGGACCTCCTCCCCCCCCCCCCCTCCCGAAGTGGAAGAGTGTATTGCGGGACTGTAGCTAGGAGTGTATCTGGTAGGCTGAAAAAAACAGACTTGTATACATATACATTAATTACTCATAAGCCATCGATTACAAGCATCCGACGTCTCTCTCTTTGTCTACGTAACCAGCTATAAGGATGTACACAAACAGTTTAGTGTACTTTGACTCCGCCACAATGGGAACCCAACTGGACCCCCCTCCCCTCCTCCCCTCCTGAAAACCCCCTAGTGTATTGGGGAAGTGTATTGGGGAGTATATTGGGGGGGCGAGGTTTTTTCAGACTGGTGTAACGACAGGTCTGTACCTTCCTCCCAATACACTAGTTAGAAGAAGAAGCCCCCCCAAGCTACACTCTCCAATACACCACCCCAATACACTTTTAACTGTGGGGGAGGGAGGGGGGGATCTGGATACAAGGACCCCCCTTCCCCCTCCTAAAGTGGACAAGTGTATTGCAGGAGTGTAGCTAGGAGTATATCCGGTAGACAGAAAAAAAACATACTTGTGTACATCTACATTAAGTACTCATAAACCATCGATTTCAAGCATCCGACCTCTCTCTCTTTGTCTACATAACCAGCTATAAGGCTGTACACAAAGACTTTAGTGTACTTCAACTCCGCCACAATGGGATCCCCACTAGACCTCCCCATCCCGCAAACCCCTTAGTGTATTGGAAAAGTATACTCGGGAGTGTGTTGGGGGGACACGGTTTTTTTGGACTTGTGTAATGGCAGATAAGCACCTCCCTCCGAACACACTAGAAGAGCAGCCAGGGGGTCAGGGTTGCCGCCAACGATGCCAGAAGGCTGCTGCTACTGCTGATGTTGCTGCTGCTGCTGCTATTGCTGCTGCTACTACTACTGTTGATGATGCTGCTGTTGCTGTTGCTGCTGTAGCCGTTGCAAGAAAGGGGGCTGGGGATCCCCCCAACAGAGGAGGACCCCTCCCCACTGGGCCTGCCAGCCATGGTTTGGTGCCCCTAGGTTTTTTTTTTTTTTTTGCTGATGTCAGCAGTGACGTCAGCTCAAGGCGGCTGACGTAAGCAGCTGTCGCCGTGTTATCTGCAAGGCTACTACCTGAATCCCTTCGCTTCCCTACACTTCCCCTAGACTAGCAGAGCTCACTATGGCAGAGCCCTCTTTGAGCGTGGCGTTGTGGCAGAGCCCTCCACTCCTGCATCCCTAGCATTCAGCACCATCACCATCTCCATCGTCCCCATCATCACCCTTCTAAGGGATCCTACCAAGGAGAATGAGCTCTCGGTGGTATCCCCTTGGAACAGCATCCTCATCAAGGCAACCTCATCAAACGGCCATGATGAATCAACGGTTCCTCTTGGCACTCCCTACACTGGAGCAGAACATGAGCAACAACACAGCCCCTGCCCTTCTTTGTGTTCAACCATTAGTGAAACCAATCTACTTCCTTGACTGTTTAACACCTACCAGGACACTGAATGATATTGTTACTCATCTTCCTGAGTACCTACAGGATTCCTCCCACAGGAAAAGAGATGGTTCCACAAGCTACCATCAATGGAGGGTTGATTTTCTACTCAACATGGGGAAACTCCGATTTCCCGAGTTCAATTCCGACATGTGCTCCTTGGTCTCCTTAACTCCATATCCATTCTTGGTACGGACTGGGTAGAAGCAATCCTGAAGGAGGCGCTCATCCTCACCACCCATCACTTTCTTCACCGACTCATCCAGAAACCACATGAAGGATTGTCAAAGACCTGGCAATCCATGTATCTGACCTATGTACCACATCCTCTCCAGTGTTGACTTCAAGGGGCTGTCAGAGTATTGAAGTCAACACTGACATAATCCCCTGGACAATCCGAGCTCTGAATGATGTTCAGGTTCCATATCGAACCAACGCAAACCACCTCGTTAACGGATTGTTGGTCACGATCAAGGACCGAGAGGCAAGCCGCCCCTAATAACTACGATCACGTCGCAAGCGCATCCGGCTAGCAGGAAACAAGCCGTTGCTCTACTTTTGTCCTCTTTTACGATACATTACCGAGGATGTTCATTCCCTCAAAGTTAACTAGAACAGTCTTCTTTTCTCTGTTCCCTTTTGGTTCCGCGGCTTTGCCGCGGTGTCTTCACCCTTCCCATCTTTTGCTCAGACTTCCTCGTTATCCAGTCAAGGGAAAGGAACAATGGAGCATGCCACTGTAAGGTAGAGCAACCAGAGAAAGGTGGAGCAATCCAGGGAACGGTGGAGCAAGCTACAGACAAATGGAGCATGCAAGAGAAAGGTGGAGCAAGCCAGGAAAAGGTGGGGCAAGCTATAGAAACATGGAGCAAGCCAGAGAAAGGTCGAGCAAGCCTGAGAACGGTAGAGTAAGTGAGAGAAGTGGACCAAGCCAAAGAAAGGTCGAGTGAGCCAGAGAATGAAGGAGCAAGCCAGAGAAAAGTGGAGCAAGCCATAGAGATGTGGAGTAAGCCAGAGAAAGCTAGAGCAAGCCAGAGCAAGGTGGAGGTAGCCAGAGAAAGGTGGAACAATCCAGAGAAAGGTGGAGCAAGCCAGAGAACAGTGGAGCAAGCCAGAGAAAGGTGGAGCAAGCCAGGCACAGGTGGAGTAAGCCAAAGAAAGGTAGAGCAAGCTAGAGAAAGGTGGAGTAGGCCAGTGAAAGGTCCAGCAAGCCAGTGAAAGGTGGAGCAAGTCAGGGAAAGGTGGAGCAAGAAAGATAAAGGTGGAGAAAGCCAGATAAAGGTGGAGCAAGGTAGAGAAAGGTGGAGCAAGCAAGAAAAAGTGGAGCAAGCCAAGGAGTTGTGAAACTAGCCAGGAAAAGGTTAAGCAAGTCCGAGAACGGTGGAGCAAGCTAGAGAAAGGTGGAGTAAGGCACAGAACGGTGGAGCAAGCCAAAGAAAGGTAGAGCAAACCAGCAAAAGGTGGAGCAAGCCAGCGAAAGGTGGAGCAAGCCAAAGAAAGGTTGAGCAAGCCTGAGAACGGTGGAGCAAGCCAGAGAAAGGTGGAGCAAGCCAGAGAAACGTGGAGGAAGTCAGGTAAAGGTAACGCAAGCTAGAGAAAGGTGGAGCAATCTGAGAAAGGTAGAGCATGCCAGAAAAATGTGGAGCAAGCCAGTAAGAGGTGGAGCAAGCCAGAGAAAGGTGGAGCACGCAAGATAAATGTGGAGCAATCGAGAGAAGGTTGGAGCAAGCCCGATAACGGTGGAGCAAGCAACAGAATGGTGAAGCAAGCCAGCGAACGGTGGAGCAAGCCAGAGAAGCTATAGAAAGGTGGAGCAAGCCAGCGAAAGGTGGAGCAAGCCAGAGAAAGGTGGAGCAATCTCAAGTGAGGTGGAGCAAGCCAGAGAAAGGTGAAGCACTCCAGGGAGAGGTGGAGCAAGCCACAGAAAGATGGAGCAAGCCAGCGGAATGTGGAGCAATCCAGAGAAAGATGGAACAAGTCAGGGAAAATTGGAGCACGCCAGGGTAAGGTGGAGCAAGCTAGAGAAAGGTGGAGCAAGCCAAAGAAAGGTGGAGCAAGCTCAAGAGAGGCTGAGCAATCCAGAGAAAGGTGGGGCAATCCAGGGAGAGGTGGAGCAAACCACAGAAAGATGGAGCAAGCCAGGGGAATGTGGAGCAATCCAGAGAAGGAGCAAGCCAGGGAAAGGTGGAGCAAGCTAGATTAAGGTGGAGCAAGCTAGAGAAAGGTGGAGCAAGCCAAAGAAAGGTGGAGCAAGCCACTGAAAGGTGGAGCATGCCAGAGAAAGGTGGAGCAAGCCAAAGAACGCTGGAGCAAGCCAGAGATAGGTGGAGCAAGCCAGAGAACAGAGGAGCAAGCCAGAGAAAGGTGGAGCAAGCCAGAGAAAGGTGGAGCAAGCTAGAGAAAGGTGGAGCAAGCCAAAGAAAGGTGGAGCAAGCCACTGAAAGGTGGAGCATGCCAGAGAAAGGTGGAGCAAGCCAAAGAACGCTGGAGCAAGCCAGAGATAGGTGGAGCAAGCCAGAGAACAGATGAGCAAGCCAGAGAAAGGTGGAGCGAGCCAGAAAAAGGCGGAGAAAGCCAGCAAAACGCAGAGCAAGCTAGAGAAATGTGGAGCAAGCCAGAGAAAGGTGGAGCAAGCCAGAGAAAGGTGGAGCGAGCCAGAAAAAGGCGGAGAAAGCCAGCAAAACGCAGAGCAAGCTAGAGAAATGTGGAGCAAGCCAGAGAAAGGTGGAGCAAGCCAGAGAAAGGTGAAGCAAGAAAAATAAAGGAGGAGCAAGCCAGAGGAAGGTGGAGCACGTCAGAGAAAGGTGGAGCAGGCCAGAGAAAGGTGGAGCAGGCCATGGAAAGGTGGAGTAATCCAGACAAAGGTAAATCAAGCCAGAGAACAGTGGAGCAAGCCAAAGAAACAAGATGCAAGCTAGAGAACGGTGGAGCAAGCGAGAGAAAGGTGGAGAAAGCCAGAGAAAGGTGGAGCAAGCCAAGGAAATGTGGAACAAGCCAAAGAAAGGTGGAACAAGCCATAAAAAGGTGGAGCAAGCTAGAGAAAGGTTGAGCAAGCCACAGACAGGTGAAGCAAGCAATGGAAAGGTGGAGCAAGCCAGGGAAAGGTGGAGTAAGCCAGAGAACGGTAGAGTAAGCGAGAGAAGTGGAGCAAGCCAAAGAAAGGTCGAGTGAGCCAGAGAATGAAGGAGCAAGCCAGAGATTAGTGGAGCAAGCCATAGAGATGTGGAGTAAGCCAGAGAAAGCTAGAGCAAGCCAGAGCAAGGTGGAGGTAGCCAGAGAAAGGTGGAACAAGCCAGAGACAGGTGGAGCAAGCCAGAGAACAGTGAAGCAAGCCAGAGAAAGGTGGAGCAAGCCAGGCACAGGTGGAGTAAGCCAAATAGAGGTAAAGCAAGCTAGAGAAAGGTGGAGCAAGCCAGTAGAAGGTCCAGCAAGCCAGTGAAAGGTGGAGCAAGTCAGGGAAAGGTGGAGCAAGACACAAAAAGGTGGAGAAAGCCAGGGAAAGGTGGAGCAAGGTGAAGAAAGGTGGAGCAAGAAAGAGAAAAGTGGAGCAAGCCAAGGAGATGTGAAGCTAACCAGGAAAAGGTTAAGCAAGTTGGAGAACAGTGGAGCAAGCTAGAGAAAGGTGGAGCAAGACAGAGAACGGTGGAGCAAGCCAGAGAAAGGTGGAGCAAGCCAGCAAAAGGTGGAGCAAGCCAGGGAAAGGTGGAGCAAGCCAAAGAAAGGTGGAGCAAGCCTGAGAACGGTGGAGCAAGCCAGAGAAAGGTGGAGCAAGCCAGAGAAAGTTGGAGGAAGCCAGATAAAGGTAAAGCAAGCTAGAGAAAGGTGGAGCAATCTGAGAAAGGTAGAGCATGCCAGAAAAATGTAGAGCAAGCCATGGAGAGGTGGAGCAAGCCAGAGAAAGGTGGAGAACACAAGAGAAAGGTAGAGCAAGCGAGAGAAGGTTGGAGCAAGCCAGAGAACGGTGGAGCAAGCTATAGAAAGGTGGAGCAAGCCAGAGAAAGGTGGAGCAAGCCAGAGAAAGATGGAGCAAGCAAGAGAAAGGTGGAGCAAACCAAAGAACAGTAAAGCAAGCCAGAGAAAGGTGGAGCAAGCCATCGAAAGGTGGAGCAAGCCAGAGAAAGGTGGAGCAAGCTCAGGTGAGGTGGAGCAAGCCAAAGAAAGGTGGAGCACGCCAGGGAGAGGTGGAACAAGCCAAAGAAAGATGCAGCAAGCCAGGGGAACATGGAGCAATCCAGAGAAAGATGGAGCAAGCTAGGAAAAATTGGAGCAAGCCAGGGTAAGGTGGAGCTAGCTAGAGGAAGGTGGAGCAAGCCAAAGAAAGGTGGAGCAAGCCAGTCAAAGGTGGAGCAAGCCAGAGAAAGGTGGCGCAAGCCAAAGAATGGTGGAGCAAGCCAGAGAAAGGTGGAGCAAGCCAGAGAAAGATGGAGCAAGCTAGGAAAAATTGGAGCAAGCCAGGGTAAGGTGGAGCTAGCTAGAGGAAGGTGGAGCAAGCCAAAGAAAGGTGGAGCAAGCCAGTCAAAGGTGGAGCAAGCCAGAGAAAGGTGGCGCAAGCCAAAGAATGGTGGATCAAGCCAGAGAAAGTTGGAGCAAGCCAGAGAAAGGTGGAGCAAGCAAGATAAAGATGGAGAAAGCCAGAGAAAGGTGGAGTAAGCCAGAGAAAGGCAGAGCATGCCAGAGAAAGGTGGAGCAAGTCAGAGAAAGGCGGAGCAAGCCAGAGAAAGGTGAAGCAAGCCAAATAAAGGTGGAGCAAGCCAGAGAAAGGTTGAGCAAGAGAGGGAAAAGTAGAGCAAGACAGAGAAAGATGGAGCAGGCCAGAGAAAGGTCGAGCAGGCCATGGAAAGGTGGAGTAAGCCAGAAAAAGGTAAATCAAGCCAGAGAACGGTGGAGCAAACCAAAGAAGGGAGACGCAAGCAAGAGAATGGTGCACCAAGCGAGAGAAAGGTGGAGCAAGCCAGAGAAAGGTGGAGCAAGCCAGGGAAAGGCGGAGCAAGCCAAAGAAAGGTGGAGCAAGCCAGAAAAAGGTGGAGCAAGCTAGAGAAAGATTGAGCAAGCCAGAGAAAGGTGGAGCAAGCCAGGTAAAGGTGGAGCAAGCCAGAGAAAGGTGGAGCAAGCCAGACAATGGTGGGGTAAGCGAGAGAAGTGAAGCAAGCCAGAGAAATGTTGAGCAAGCCAGGGAAAGGTGCAGCAAACCAGAAAAAGGTGGAACGAGCTAGGGAAAGGTGAAGCAAGACAAAGAAAGGTGGAGCAAGCCAGCAAAAGGTGGAGTAAGCCAGGGAAAGGTGAAGCAAGCCGGAGATAAGTGCAGTAAAGCAAAGAGCTGTGGAGCAGGCCAGAGAATGGTGGAAAAAACCAGGTAACAGTCAAGCAAACCAAAGGCAGGTGGACAAAGCCAGAGAAAGGTGGAGCAAGCCATAGAATGGTAAACCAAGCCAGAGAAAGGTGGTGCAAGCCAGAGAAATGTGGAACAAGCCAGGGATTGGTGGAGCAAGCCAAAGAAAGGTGGAGCAAGCCATAAAAAGGTGGAGCAAGCCAGAGAAAGGTGTAGAAAGCAAGAGAAAGGTGGAGCAAGCCAGTGAAAGGTAGAGAAGGCTAGAAAAAGCTGAAGCAAGTCAGAGAACGGTTGATCAAGCCAGAAAAAAGTGGAGCAAGCCAGGGAAAGGTGGAGCAAGAAAGAGAAAGGTGAAGCAAGCCAGAGAATGGAGAAGCAAGCCAGAGAACAGTGGAGCAAGCTAGAGAAGGGTGGAGCAAGCTAGAGAAAGGTGGGGCAATCAGAGAAAGTTGGGGCAAGCCAGAGAAAGGTGAAGCAAGCCAGACAAAGGTAGAGCAAGCCAGAGAAAGGTGGAGCAGGCCAGAGAAAGGTGGAGCAATCCAGAGAAAAGTGGAGCAAGCCAGGGAAAGGTGGAGCAAGCCAGAGAAAGGTAGAGAAACTCATGGAAAAGTAGAGCAAGACAGAGAAAGGTGGAGCAAGCCTGGGAAAGATAGAGCAAGCTAGAGAAATGTGGAGCAAGCCAGAGAAAGGTGGAGCAAGCCAGTGAAAGGTGCAGCAGCCCAGAGAAAGGTGGAGCAAGCCTGAGAACAGTAGAGCAAGCCATACAAAGGTGGACCAAGACAGAAAATAGTGGTACAAGCCAGAGAAAGGTGGAACAAGGCAGCAAAAGGTGGAGCAAACCAGTGAAAGGTAAAGCAAGCCGTAGAAAGGTTGAGCAAGCCAGAGAAAGCTGGATCAAGCCAGATAACGGCGAAGAAAACCAGGGAACGGTGGAGCAAGCCATGAAAAGGTGGGGCAAGCAAGGGAAAGGCGGAGCAAGCCAGAGAATGGTAGAGGAAGCCACAGAACGGTTGAGCAAGACAAAGTACAGTGGAGCAAGCCAGAGAATGGTGGAGCAAGCCAAAGAATGGTGGAGCAAGATAGAGAAAGTTCGAGCAAGTGAGAGAAAGATGGAGCAAGCAAGAGAAAGGTGGAGCAAGTCCGAAAATGGTGGAGCAAGCCAGAAAATGGTGGAGAAGGCCAGAGAAATGTGGAGCAGGCTAGAGAAAGGTGGAGCGTGCCAGAGAAATGTGGAGCAAGCCAGAGAAAGGTTGAGCAAGTCACCGAACGGTGAAGCAAGCCAGAGAAAGGTGGAGCAAGCCAGAGAGAGGTGGAGCAAGCCAGAGAAAGGTGGAGCAAGCCAAAGAAAGGTGGAGCAAGGCAGAGGAAGGTGGAGCAAGCCAAAGAAAGGTCAAGCAATCCAGAAAGAGGTGGAGCAAGCCAGAGGAAGGTGGAGCAAGCCAGGGAAAGGTGGAGCAAGCTAGATATAGGTGGGGCAAGCCACGGAAAGGTAAAGCAAGCCAGAGAAAGGTGGAGCAAACCAAAGAAAGGTGGAGCAAGCCAGGGAAAGGTGGAGCAAGCCAGGGAAAGGTGGAGCAAGCCGGAGAAAGCTGGAACATGACAGAGAACGATGGAGCAAACAAGAGACGGGCCAAACGAGCCCAAAAAAGGTGGAGCAAGCCAGGGAAAGGTGGAGCAAGCCAGGGAAAGGTGGAGCAAGCCGGAGAAAGCTGGAACATGACAGAGAACGATGGAGCAAACAAGAGACGGGCCAAACGAGCCCAAAAAAGGTGGAACAAGTCAGAGAACGGTGTAGCAAGCCAGAAAATGGTGGAGCAAGCCAGAAAACGGTGGAGAAAGCCAGAGAAAGGTGGAGCAAGCCAGAGAAAGGTGGAGCAAGCCTGAGGAAGGTGGCGTAAACAACAGAAGTATGGAGCAAGATAAAGAACGGTGGAGTAAGCCAGAGAAATGTGGAGCAAGACAGAGAAGGGTGGAGAAAGCCAGAGAAAGGTGGAGCAAGCCAGAGAAAGGTGAAGCAAGCCAGAGAAAAGTGGAGCAAGCCAGGGAA
Organism: Penium margaritaceum; assembly: GCA_023375785.1. Classification (NCBI taxonomy): domain Eukaryota; kingdom Viridiplantae; phylum Streptophyta; class Zygnematophyceae; order Desmidiales; family Peniaceae; genus Penium; species Penium margaritaceum. Next base: position 405,796 of record SZWC01000220.1, on the reverse strand, counting down.
AGGTGGAGCAAGCCAGAAAAAGGTGGAGAAAGCTAGAAAAAGGTAAAGAAAGCAAGAGAAAGGTGAAGCAAACCAGGGAAATGTGGAGCAATTCAGAGAAAGGTGGAGCAAGGGAGAGAACATTGGAGCAAGGCACAGAAATGTAGAGCAAGCCAGAGAACTGTGGAGCAAGCCAGAAATTGATGAAGCAAGCCAACAAAGGTGGAGAAATTCAGAGAAATTTGGAGCAATCCAGAGAAAGATGGAGCAATCCAGAGAAAGGTGGATCAAGCCAGAGAAAGATAGAGCAAGCCAGAGAGAGGTCGAGCAAGCCAGAGAAAGGTGAAGCAAGCCAGAGAACGGTAGAGCAATCCAAGGAACTTTGGAGCAAGACATAGAAAGGTGGAGCAAGCCAAGGATACGTGGACAAAGCCAGAGAATGGTGGAGCAGGCCAGAGAAAAGTGGATGAAGCCAGGGAAAGGAGGAGCAAGCCAATGAAAGGTGGAGCATGCCAGAGAAAGGTGGAGCAAGCCAGAGAAAGGTGAAGCAAGTCAGAGAACAGTGAAGCAAGCCTGCAAAAGACGGAGTAAGCCAGAGAAATCTAGAGCAAGCCAGAGAAAGGTCGAGCAAGCCAAAGAAAGGTGGAGCAAGCCAGAAAAAGGTGGAGCAAGCCAGGGAAGGGTGGAGCAAGCCATACAAAAGTGGAGCATGCCAGAGAAAGATGGAGCAAGCCAGAGAAAGGTGGAACAAGCTAGAGAAAGGTAGAGAAAGCCAGAGAAAGGTGGACTAAGGCAATGAAACGTGGATCAAGCTAAAGGAAAGTGGAGCAAGCCAAGGAATGGTGTAGCAAGCCAGAGAACGGTGGAGCAAGCTAGAGAATGGTGGAGCAAGTCATATGGTGGAGCAACGGTGGAGCAAGCCAAAGAATTGTGGAGCAAGCCAGACAACATTGGAGCAAGCAAGGGAAAGGTGGAGCAAGCCAGAGAAAGGTGGAGCAAGCCAGAGAACGGTAGAGCAAGCCAGAGAATGGTGGATCAGGCCACTGAAAGGTGGAGTAAGCCACAGAAAGTAGGAGCATGCCAGAGACAGGTGGAACACGCAATAGAAAGGTTAAGCAAGCCAGAGAACGGTGGAGCAAGCCAAAGAAAGGTAAAGCAAGCCAGAGAAAGGTGGAGCAAGCCAGAGAAAGGTGGAGCAAGCCAAAGAAAGGTGGAGCAAGCCAGAGACAGGTAAAGCAAGCCAGGAAAATATGGAGCAAGACAGAGAAAGGTGGAGCAAGCTAGAGAAAGGTGAGCAAGCCAGAGAAAGGTGGAGCAAGCTAGAGAAAGGTGGAGCAAGCCAGAGAAAGGTGGGGCAAGCCGGAGAAAGGTGAAGCAAGCCAGAGAATGGTGGAGCAAGCCAGAGAATGGTGGAGCAAGCCAGAGAACGGTGGAGCAAGCCAGAGAACAGTGGAACAAGCACAAGAAATGTGGAGTAAACCAGAGAAAGGTGGAGCAAGCGAGAGAACAGTGGAGCAAGCCAAAGAACGGTTGAGTAGGCAAGAGTATGGTCAAGCAAGCCAGAGAATGGTGGAGCAAGCCACAGAATGGTGCAGCAAAACACAGAAAGTTTGAGCAAACCAGAGAAAGGTTGAGCAAGCCAGAGAAAGGTCAAGGAAGTCAGAGAATGGTGGAGCATGCCAGAGAACGGTGGAGCAAGCAAGAGAAAGGTGGAACAAGCCAGGGAAAGGTGGAGAAAGCCAGAGAAAGGAGGAGCAAGCCAAGGAAAGGTGGAGCAAGCCATAGAAAGGTGGAGTAAGCCCAAGAAAGGTGGAGCAAGACAGTGAAAGGTGGAGTAATTCAGGGAGAGGTGGAGGAAGTCAGTGAACGGTGGAGCAAGCCAGGAAAAAGTGCAGCAAGCCAGAGAAAGGTGGAGCAAGCCAGAGGACAATGGAGCAAACGAGTGACAGGTGGAGCAATCAAGACAAGGTGGAGCAAGCCAGAGAATGGTGAAGCAAGTTAGAGACCGGTGGAGCACGCCAGAGAACGGTGGAGCAAGCCAGAGAACGGTGGAGCAAGCCAGAGAAAGGTTGAGTAAGCCAAAGAAAGGTGCAGCAAGCCCGACAAAGGTGGAGTAAGCTTAAGAATGGTGGAGCAAGCTAGAGAACGGTGGAGCAAGCCAGAGAAAGGTGGAGCGAGCCAGAGAAAGGTGAAGCAAGCCAGAGAAATGTGGAGCAAGCCACAAAAAGGTGGATGAAGCCAGGGAAGGTGGGGCAAGCAAGAGAAAGGTAGAGCAAGCCAGAGAGAGGTGGACCAAACCAGGGAAAGGTGGAGCAATCCAGAGAAAGGTGGAGCAAGTTAGAGAACGGTGGAGCAAGCCAGAGAAATTTGGATCAAGCCAAAGAACGGTGGAGCAAGCCATAGAAAGGTGGAGCAAGCCAGCAAAAGGTGGAGCAAGCCAAAGAAATATGGAGCAAGCCAGAGAAAGATGGAGCAAGCCAGAGAAAGATGCAGCAAGCCAGAGAAAGGTGGAGCAAGCCAGAGAAAGGTGGGGCAAGCCAGGGGAGGGTGGAGCAAGAAAGAGAAAGGTGGAGCAAGCCAGAGAACTGTGGAGCAAGCCAGGGACAGGTGGAGCAAGACATAGAAAGGTGGAGCAAGCCAAGGAAAGGTGGAAGAAGCAAGACAATGGTGGAGCAATTTAGAGAAAGGTGGAGCAAGCCAGAGAAAGGAGGCCCAAGCCACAGAATGGTGGAGCATCCCAGAGAACGGTGGAGCAAGCCAGAGAAAGGTTGAGCAAGCCAGAGAAAGGTGGAGCAAGCCACAGAATGGTGGAGCAACCCAATGAAAGGTTAAGTATGCCAGACAAAGTTTGAGCAAGCCAGAGAAAGGTGGAACAAGCCAGAGAAAGATGGCGCAAGCAATGGAAAGGTGGATCAAGCCAGAGAATGATGTTGCAAGTTAGGGAAAGGTGAAGCAAGCCCGAGAAAAGTGGAGCAAGCCAGGGAAAGGTGGAGCATCCCAGAGAGAGGTGAAGCAAGCCAGAGATAGGTGGAGCAAGCCAGAGAAAGATGTTGCAAGTTAGGGAAAGGTGAAGCAAGCCCGAGAAAAGTGGAGCAAGCCAGGGAAAGGTGGAGCATCCCAGAGAGAGGTGAAGCAAGCCAGAGATAGGTGGAGCAAGCGGGGGAAAGGTTGAGCAAGCCAGAGAAAGGTGGATCAGGCCAGAGAAAGGTGGAGAAATCCGGGGAAAGATGGGGCAAGCCTCAGAAAGGTGGAGCAAGCATGAAAACGCTAGAGCAAGCTAGAGAAAGGTGGAGCAAGCCAAAGAATGGTAGAGCACGCTAGAGAAAAGTGCAGCAAGCCAGAGAAAGATGGAGCAATTAGAGAAAGGTGGAGGAATTGAGAGAACTGTGGAGCAAGCCAGAGAAAGGTGGAGCAAGCCAAATAAAAGTGGCACAAGCCAGGGAAAGGTGGAGGAAGCCAGACAAAGGTGGAGCAAGGCAGAGAAAGGTGGAGCAAGCCAGGGAAAGGTGGAGAAAACCAGGGAAAGGTGGAGCAAGCAAGGGAAAGGTGTAGCAAGCCAGGATAGAGGAAGGTGGAGCAGGATAGAGAACATTGGAGCAAGCCAGGATAAGGTGGAGCAAGACAGAGAAAGCTGGAGCAAATCAGGAAAAGCTGGAGCAGGCCAGGGAAAGGTGGAGCTAGCTGGAGAAAGGTGGAGCAAGCAAGGGAAAGGTGGAGCAATCCAGAGAAATGTGGAGCAAGACAGGGAATGGTGGAGCAAGCCAGAGAAAAGTCGAGCAAGCTAGAGGAAGGTGGAGCAAGCCATATAACAGTGGAGGAAGCCATAGAAAGGTGGAGCAAGCCAAGGAAAGGTGGAGCAAGCCAGAGAAAGATGGAGCAAGCTAGAAAAAGGTGGAGCAAGCCAGGGAAAGGTGGAGAAAGCCAAAGGAAGGTGAAGCAAACCAGAAAAGGTGGAGCAAGCCAGAGAACGGTGGAGCACGCCAGAGAAATGAGCAGCAAGCCAGGGAAAGGTGGAGCAAGCCAGAGAAAAGTGGACCAAGCCAAAGAACGGTGGAGCAACCCAGAAATGGTAAAGCAAGGCAGAGAACGGTGGAGCAAGCCAGAGAAAGGTGGAGCAAGCCAAGGAAAGGAGGAGCACGCCAGAGAAAGATGGACCAAGCCAGAGAAAGGTGGAGCAAGCCAGAGAATGGTAGAGCACCTAGAGAACAGTGGAGCAAGCAAGAGAAAGGTGAAATAAGCCAGAGATTGGAGGATCAAGCCAGAGAAAGGAGGAGCAAGCCAGAGAAAGGTGGAGAAAGCCACAGAAAGATGGATCAAGCCAGGTAAAGGTGGAGAAAACCAGAGAAAGGTGGAGCAAGCTATAGAAAGATGGAGCAAGCCAGGGAAATGTGGAGGAAGCCAGAGAAAGGTGGAGAAAGGCATAGAAGGATCGAGCAAGCCATGGAAAGCTGGAGCAAGCCAGAGGAAGATGGAACAAGCCGGAGAACGGTGGAGAAATTGAGAGACAGGTGGAGCAAGCCAAAGAAAGGTTGAGCGGGCCAGAGAATGGTGGAGCAAGCCAAAGAACGTTGGAGGAAGCCAGATAACGGTGAAGGAAGCCAGATAACGGTGGAGTAAGCCAAAGAACAGTGGGGTAAGCCAGAGAAAGTTGGAGCAAGCCAGAGAAAGGTGGAGCAAGCCAGAGAAAGGTGGAGCAAGCCAGAGGAAGGTGACGCAAGCCAGAGAATGGTGCAGCAAGCCAAAGAAAGGTGGAGCAAGCCAGAGAAAAATGGAGCAAGCCAAAGAAAGGTGGAACAATCTAGATAAATTTGGAGAAAGCCAGAGAAAGGTTGAGCAAGCCTGGGAAAGGTGGAGCAAGCTAGAGAACGGAGGGGCAAGCAAGGGAAAGGTGTAGCAAGCCAGAGAACGGTGGAGCATGCCAGAGAATGCTGGAGCAAGTCATAGAACGATGGGGCAAGCCAGAGAACAGTGGAGCAAGCCAAAGAAAGTAGGAGCAAGACAGGGAAAGGTGAAGCAAGCTAGAGGAAGGTAGAGCAAGCCAGAGAACGGTGGAGCAAGCCAGAGAAAGGTTGAGCAAGCCAGATAAGGATGAAGCAAGCTAAAAAAAGGTGGAGCAAGCCAGAGAAAGTTGCAATAAGGCAGAGAAAGGTGGAGCAAGTGAGAGAAAGGTGTAGCAAGCCAGATAAAGGTGGAGCAATCCAGGGAAAGGTGGAGCAATCCAGAGAAAGGTGGAGCAAGCCAGGGAAAGGTAGAGCAAGTCCAAGAACGGTGGAGCATGTCCGAGAAAAGTTGAGCAAGCCAGGGAAAGGTGGAGCAAGCGAGAGAAAGGCGAGGCAAGGCAGAGAAAGGTGGGTAAGCCAGGGAAAGGTGGAGCAAGCTAGAGACAGGTGGAGCAAGCCAGAGAACGGTGGAGCAAGCAAGAGATAAGCGGAACAAACCAGAGAAAGTTGGAGCGAGCCAGAGAAGGGTGGAGCAAGCCAGAGAACAGTGGAGCAAGCCAGAAAACTGTCAGACTATTGAATTCAACACTGACCAATCCGTTGGATAACTCGAGCTTTGAATAAGGTTCAGGTCCTGTACCGGACCAGTACAAACCAGCTTGCCAAACAGACTGTCGGTCACGATCAATGATCCTACGGTGAGCTACCCTAATAACTGCAATCACGTCGCAACTGTATCCGGCTAATGGAGAAGAAGCCGTTGCTCGGCTGCTGTGCTGTTCTGGAATATAATCAGCGAGGATGTTCATTCCCTCAAAGTTAACCAGAGCAGTTCTTCCCATCATGTTATCCTTTCGTTCCACAGCTTCACCGCCTTGTCCTCACTCTGCTTGCTTCTCGTTCGCCTTTCCTTTGCCAACCTTTCCCAGTTCTCAGCTCTTCTCTCCGTTTCTCTTGCTCCTTTTCTTTACACTTATCGACCCATCACTCACTCCTCACTCGCTTTCTCTCACTGGCCACTGTCTACCTTATACCTTCGGTGTCTCTCCTGGCTTCAAGCTCTGCAATTAACTCCTCAGGACAGTTCACACCATTCTTCCTTTTTTATTTTGCCAATGTTGTTGTCCATGTTTCGTTGCTTCTGCCTGCTTCTACCATTTCTATCTTCGCTCACTGCATTCTTCTGACATGGTATTAGAGCATCAGGTAACATCACCTGGTGCTCCGTGATCCAGTCATCATTTCGTTGCCGCAATTGCTCCACTACTTTGTCCAGCATTCATCTTTTGCCTCTACCACCATGTCACGCCGTTCTGTTTTGCCAGCAGCTTACGTCAGCAGCACTACTCTGATTGCTCCTCAAGCTGAAGAGATTTCTTGTCACCCTGACCAAGCCCTTTGTCCAATCCGCGCCCGTGGCCCACATTTGGCAACACAACATCAACATCAACCGCAAGCAGTTCTCGAGCCACCGCCTGTCGCCATCTTCCAGGATGCTTCTTGCCGCACGCCACCTGTTGCATGTCGTGCCTCAGCCACCGTAGGTGCCTTTGATTTCCTCATCTGCTTCATCTTTCTCATCTGCTCCAACAGCCCTAGCCTCATTGCCGACACATTCTCGAGCCGTGCTCTTGTACTGCCTCTGCTCATCGTCAGCAGCAGCAGATTGACGTCCGCAGCTAGGACATCGGACGCCACAAGTCTTCCTCCTCACGGTCCGAGCTAACTAGAAAACATTCCATCACTCTCCTGACAGTTGCTGACATCTCTGCTGACCTTGCAACTCCTTCCGCTACATCCGCATTCCTCTCATTGTACGGATTTGTGGTGATTTTTACAGAGTTGTACGGAGTTGTACAGTGTTGTACTGAGTTGTAAGGAGTAGTATGGAGTTGTACAAAGTTTTACAGTGTTCTACGGAGCTGTAGGAATTTTTACTGAAATGTAGAGATTTGTACAGAGGTGTACAGAGTTGTACAAAGTTGTACAAGGTTATACAAAGTTGTACTGAGTTGTACGGACTTTTACGGAGCTGTACGGAGTTATACAGAGGTGTACGGAGGTGTACGGAGTTGTACAAAGTTGTACAATGTTGTAAAGAGTTGTCAAGAGTTTTTATGGAGTTTTACGGAGTTTTACAGAGTTGTACAGAGTTGCACAAAGTTGTACAGAGTTTTACAAATTTGTACAGAGTTTCACGGAGTTGTAGCAATCTATACAGAGATGTACAAGTTGTACCCAGTTACACAGAGTTGAAAAGAGTTGTATGGAGTTATCTGCAGCTGTACAGTGCTATGCGGAGTTGTACAGAGTAGTACAGAGATGTGTGGGGTTTTAGCAAGTTGTACGGAGTTATACAGAGTTGTACAGAGTTGCCAGAGTTGTACAGAGTTGTACATAGTTGTAGAGAGCTGTACAGAGTTGTACGGAGTAGTACAGAGTTTTAGGAAATTCTATAGAGTGTATCACGTTTTATGACGTTTCACAGAGTTGTATGTAGTTGTACGGATCTGTACAAAGTTTTATGAAATTCTACAAAGTTGTATGTAGTCGTACTGAGTTCTAGAGAGTTGTACGGAGTTTTACGGGAATGTATGCAGTTTTTCGTATTTGTACGTAGTTGTACGGAGTTGTACGGAGTTGTAGCGAGTTTTACAGAGTTGTACGGAGTTATACGGAGTTTTGCGGAGTTGTACGGAGTTGTACGGAGTTGTGCGGAGTTATACAGAGTGCTACACAGTTTCATGGAGTTTCATGAAGTTGTACAAAGTTCTACTGAGTTGTACAAATTTGTACGGGGATATACGGAGTTGTAGCATGTTGTACGGAATTGTAAAGAGTTGTACGGAGTTGTACGAATTTGCATGCAGCTGTACAGAGTTGTACGGAGTTGTACGTGGTTATACAGAGATGTAGGAAGTTGTACAGAGTTGTAAGGCATTGCACAGAGTTGTACGGAGTTGTACGGCATTGTACGAACTGTATGGAGTTGTCCGGAGTTGTACGGAGTTGCACATAGTTGTACGGAGTTGTATGGAGCTGTCGGAGTTGTAGCAATTTAAACCCGATTTGTACGGATTTGTACAAATTTATACAGAGTTGTACAGAGTTGTACGGAGTTGTACAAAGTTATATGGAGCTACCTGAACTTGTGCGGAGTTGTACAAAGTTTCACCAAGTTGTACAAAGTTGAACAGAATTTCACGGAGTTGCACGCAGTTGTAGGAACTGTACAGAGTTGTACGGAGTTATACCAAGTTGTACAGAGCTGTATCGAGTTGCAGGGTGTTGTAGTAATTTGTACAGAGTTTTACCAAGTCGTGTATGGAATTGAGCGGAGTAACACAAATTTGTGTGGACTTAAAGGATTTGTAGCAAGTTTTGCAGAATTGTACAGAGTTGTAAAGATTTGTACAGAGTCGTACAAAGTTTTGACGGAGTTTTGCGGAGTTGTACGTAGCTGTGTGGAGTTGTAAAGAGCTGTACTGATTTGTACAGAGTTGTATGGAGTTGTGCGGAGTTGTATGGAAGTATAGAGAGTTGTACAAAGTTGTACAAGTTATACGGACTTGTACAGAAATATACAGAGTTGTACGGAGTTGTAGCAATTTGTACGGAGTTGTACGGAGTTGCACAAAGTTGTATGGAGTTGAACAGATTTGTACAGAGTTTTACACAGTTTTACGGAGTTGCACAGAGTTCTATGTAGTTCTACGCAGTTTTCGGAGTTTTACGGAGTTGAACAGAGTTGTATGGAGTTGTACAAAGTTGTATGGAGTTGAATGGAATTGTACGGAGCTGTCCCAAAGTGTACGGAGTTGTACAGAGTCATAGCAAGCTGCACGGAGTTGTACGGAGTTGTACAGAGTTGTACGGAGTTGTACAGAGTTGCAAAGAGTTAAACAATGTTGTACAGAGTTGTCTGGAGTTGTATAGTGGTGTAGTGAATTGTACAGAGTTTTACGAAGCTGTACGGAGTTGTACGGACCTCTACGGAGGTGTCCTTTCTAGTCCATTCATAGGGTTCCCAAACCATGGTCTCTCTCTCTGACCATTCGTGACTCCTGTTATGAGTTGTTACTGTTGACCACACATAGTGGACTTCTTCCGTCATAGTAAGTGACGTATTCATACTTTGGTTGGTCACAGTGCTCGCTAGCCACACCGTGCCACTACTTGTTGAATTTCTTCATACTTGCTACTTGATAACTAGTGTTACCAACCCATTGTTTCCCCCTCTGACCATTTGTGACTCGTGTGATGAGGTTTCAACGTTGACCACATACCGTGAAATTCGTTGGCCATGGTTAGTGACATATGCCTAGTTTGGTTTGTCACTGTACATGGTTACCACGCCTTGTCACTATGTATTGAAGGTATTTGTGCTTTCTAGTCAATAGCTAGTGTTCCCAACCCAATGTTACCCCCCTTTGACTATCTGTGACTCGTGTTGTGAGTTTTCAACGCTGACCACATGAAGTGAAATTCGTTGGTCATGGTCAGTGACATATGCATACTTTGGTTGGTCACTGTGCATGGTAGCCACGCTGTGCCACTACATATTGAAGGTATTTGTACCTGCTAGTTGATAACTAGTATTCACAAACCATTATCTTCCACCCTGACCATTTGTGACTTGTGTTACGAGTTGTCAAAGTTTACCACACTTAGTGATATTATCTGGTCATGATCAGTGACATATGCCTACTTTGGTTTATCATCGTCCATGGTATCCACACCGTGCCACAACGTATTGAAGGTCCTTGTGCTTGCTAGTTGATACCTGGTGTTCCCAAACCATTGTCTCCCCCTCTGACCATTTGTGACTCCTGTTATGAGTTGTCAACGCTGACCGCACACAGCGGATTTCTTTGGTCAAAGGTAGTACATATGCCTACTTTGGTTGGTCATTGTGCATGGTAGCCACACCGTGCTTATACTGATTGAAGGTCGCTATACTTGCTAGTTGAGAACTGATATTCACAGACCATTGTTTCCCCTTTGGACCAGTTATGACTCGTGTTATGGTTGGTGAATGTTGACCACCCATATTGAAATTATTTGGTCATGGTCAGTGCCATATGCCTTGTTTGGTTGTTTGGTGTGCATATTAGCCACACCGTGCCACTGCGTATTGAAGTTCTTTGTCCTTTCTAGTCGATGAATAGGGTTCCCAAACTATTGTCTCTCCCTCTCACCATTTGTGACTCGTGTTATGAGTTGTCAGTGTTGCCCATACAAAGTGGCCTTCTTTGGTCAAAGTCAGTGACGTGTGCATCCTTTGGTTGGTCACTGTACACGCTAGCCACACCGTGCCACTACTTGTTGAAAAACTTTCTACTTGCTAGTTGATAACTAGTATTCCTAACCCATGGTTTCCCACACTTACCATTTGTGACTCGTGTTATGAGTTTTCAACGATGACCACACCCTGTGAAATCCGTTTGGTCTTGGTTTGTGACATATGCCTACTTTGGTTTGTCACTATACATGGTTACCACACCGTGTCATTACGTATCGAAGGTCTTTGTGCTTTCTTGTTGACACCTAGTATTCCCAAACCATTTGTTTGCCCCGTCTTACTATCTGTGACTCATGTTGTGAGTTGTAAACGTTGACCACATGAAGTGAAATTCGTTGCTCATGGTCAGTGACATATGCATACTTTGGATGGTCACTGTGCATTGTAGCCACACTGTGCCACTACATATTGAAGGTATTTGTACTTGCTAGTCAATGAATAATATTTAGAAACCATTATCTTCCACTCTGCCCATTTTTGACTCATGTTATGAGTTGTCAAAGTTTACCACACATGGTGACATTCTTTGGACATGGTCAGTGACACATGGTTCGTCATTGTGCATGATATCCGCACCGTGCCACAACGTACTAAAGGTCATTGTGCTTGCTAGTTGACACCTGGTGTTCCCAAACAGTTGTTTCCCCCTCTGACTATTTGTGACTCGTATTGTGAGTTGCCAACGTTGACCATACACAGCATATTTCTTTTGTCAAAGGCAGTACATTTGCCTACTTTGGTCGGTCATTGTGCATGGTAGCCACTCCGTGCTACTACTGATTGAAGGTCGTTGTACTTGCGAGTTGAGAACTGATATTCCGGGACCATTATTTCCCCCTCTGACCGTTTGTGACTCGTGTTATGGTTGGTGAACTTTGACATTCATATTGAAAGTCTTTGGTCATGGTTAGTGACATATGCCTAGTTTGGTTGTTTGGTGTGCATAGCAGTCACACCGTGCCACTACGTATTGAAGTTATTTGTCCTTTCTAGTCCATGCATAGGGTTCCCAGACCATTATATCTCCCTCTGACCATTCGTGACTCGTGTTATGAGTTGTCAATGTTGACTACACATAGTGGACTTCTTCCGTCATAGTCAGTGACGTATTCATCCTTTGGTTGGTCACTGTGCATGCAAGCCACACCGTGCCACTACGTGTTAAAGTTCTTCATACTTGCTAGTTGATAACTAGTGTTCCCAACACATTTTTTCCCCTCTGACCATTTTTGACTCGTGTGATGAGTTTTCACCGTTGACCACCCATATTGGAATTCTTTGGTCATGGTTAGTAACATCTGCCTAGTTTGGTTTGTCACTGTACTTGGTCATCACGCCGTGTCACTACGTATTGAAGGTCTTTGTACTTTCTAGTTGATAGCTAGTGTTCCAAAACCATTTTTCGCCCCCTCTGACTATCAGTGACTCGTGTTGTCAGTTGTCAACGCTGACCACATGAAGTGAAATTCGTTGGTCATGGTCAGTGACATATGCATACTTTGGTTGGTCACTGTGCATGGTAGCCACACTGTGCCACTAGATATTGAAGGTATTTGTACTTGCTAGTTGATAACTAGTATTTGCAAACCATTACCTTCCACCCTGACCATTTGTGACTCATGTTATGAGTTTTCAAAGTTTACCACACTTAGTGACATTATTTGGTCATGGTCAGTGACATATGCCTACTTTGGTTGGTCATCGTGCATGGTATCCACACCGTGCCACAGCTTATTGAAAGTCCTTGTGCTAGCTAATTGATACCTGGTGTTCCCAAACCATTGTCTCCCCCTCTGACCATTTGTGACTCCTATTATGAGTTGTCAACGCTGATCACACACAGCGGATTTCTTTGGTCAAAGGTAGTACATCTGCCTACTTTGGTCGGTCATTGTGCATGGTAGCCACACCGTGCTTATACTGATTGAAGGTCGCTGTACTTGCTAGTTGAGAACTGATATTCACAGACCATTGTTTCCCCCTCTGACCGTTTGTGACTCGTGGTATGGTTGGTGAATGTTGACCACCCATATTGAATTTATTTGGTCATGGTCAGTGACATATGCCTAGTTTGGTTGTTTGGTGTGCATAGTAGCCACACCGTGCCACTACGTATTATGGTTCTTTGTCCTTTCTAGTCAATACATAGGGTTCCCAACCCACTGTCTCTCCCTCTGACCATTTGTGACTCGTGTTGTGAGTTGTCAATGTTGACCATACATAGTGGACTTCTTCCGTCATAGTCATTGATGTGTGCAACCTTTGGTTGGCCACCGTGCACACTAGCCACACCGTGCAACTACTTGTTGAAAATCTTTCTACTTGCTAGTTGATAACTAGTGTTCCCAACCCATGGTTTCCCCCACTGACCATTTGTGACTCGTGTTATGAGTTTTCAATGTTGACCACACGCTGTGAAATCCGTTTGGTCATGGTTTGTGACATATGCCTACTGTGGTTTGTCACTGTACATGGTTACCACACCCTGCCACTATGTTTTGAAGGTCTTTGTGCTTTCTTGTTGACAGCTAGTGTTCCCAAACCATTGTTAGTCCCCTCTGACTATCTGTGACTCGTGTTGTGAGTTGTAAATATTGACCACATGAAGTGAAATTCTTTGTTCATGGTCAGTGACATATGCATACTTTGGTTGGTCACAGTGCATTGTAGCCAAACTGTGCCACTACATATTGAATGTATTTGTACTTGCTAGTCGATAACTAGTATTCACAAATGATTATCTTCCACCCTGACCATTTGTGACTCGTGTTATGAGTTGTCAAAGGTTACCACACTTAGTGACATTACTTGGTCATGGTCATTGACATATGCCTACTTTGGTTGGTCATCGTGTATGGTATCCACACCAAGCCACAACGTATTGAAGCTCCTTCTGATTGCTATTTGATTCTTGATGTTCCGAAACCATTGTTTCCCCCTCTAACCATTTGTGACTCGTAATACGGGTTGTCAACGTTGACCACACACAGCGGATTTCTTTGGCACAAGGCTATACATATGCCTACTTTGGTCTGTCATTGTGCGGTAGCCACACCGTGCTACTACTGACTGAATGTCGTTGTACTTGCTTGTTGAGAACTGATATTCCCATAGCATTGTTTCCTCCCCTGACCATTTGTGACTCGTGTTATGGTTGGTCAACGTTGACTACCCATGTTGAAATCATCTGGTCATGATCAGTGACATATGCCTAGTTTGGTTGTTTGGTGTGCATATTAGCCACACCGTGCCACTACATATTGAAGTTCTTTGCCCTTTCTAGTTGATACATAGGGTTCCCAAACCATTGTCTCTCCTTTGACCATTTGTGACTCGTGTCATGAGTTGTCAATGTTGACCACACATGGTGGACTTCTCTGGTCATAGTCAGTGATGTATGCATCCTTTGGTTTGTAACTGTGTACGCTAGCCACAGCGTGCCACTGCTTGTTGAAGGTATTTGTACTTGCTAGTTGATAACTAGTGTTCCAAACCCATTGTTTCCCCGTCTGACCATTTGTGACTCGTGTTATGCGTTTTCAACGTCAACCACACACTATGAAATTCTTTTGGTCATGGTTAGTGACATATGCCTACTTTGGTTTGTCACTGTACATGATTGCCACGCCGTGTCACTACGTATCAAAGAGCTTTGTGCATTCTAGTTGATAGCTAGTGTTCCCAAACCATTGTTACCCCCTCTGAATATTTGTGACTCGTGTTGTGAGATGTCAACATTGACCATATGAAGTGAAATTCTTTGGTCATGGTCAGTGACATATGCATACTTTGGTTGGTCACTTTGCATTGTAGCCACACTGTGCCACTCCATGTTGAAGGTATTTGTACTTGCTAGTCGATAACTAGTATTTAGAAACCATTATCTTCCACTCTGACCATTTGTGACTCGTGTTATGAACTGTCAAAGTTTACCACACATTGTGACATTCTTTGGTCATGTTCAATGACATATGGTTGGTCATCGTGCATAGTATCCACACCGTGCCACAACGTACTGAAGGTCATTGTGCTTGCTAGTTGATACCTGTTGTTCCCAAACAATTGTTCTCCCTCTGACAATTTGTGACTCGTATTATGAGTTGTCAACGTTGACCATGCACATCGGATTTCTTTGGTCAAAGGCAGTACATATGCCTACTTTTGTCGGTCATTGTGCATGGTAGCCACACCGTGCTACTATTGATCGAAGGTCGTTGTACTTGCTAGTTGAGAACTGATACTCCTGGACCATTGTTTCCCCCTCTGACCTTTGTGACTCGTGTTATGGTTGGTGAACGTTGACCACCCATATTGAAATTCTTTGGTCATGGTCAGTGACATATGCCTAGTTTGGTTGTTTGGTGCGCATAGTAGCCACACTGTGCCACTACGTATTGAAGTTCTTTGTCCTTTCTAGTCCATGCATGGGGTTCCCAAACCATTGTCTCTCCCTCCAACCATTCGTGACTCGTGTTATGATTTGTCAATGTTGACCACACATAGTGGACTTCTTCCGTCATAGTCAGTGACGTATTCATCCTTTGGTTGGTCACTGTGCACGCTAGCCACATCGTACCACTACTTGTTGAAGTTCTTCATACTTGCTAGTTGATAACTAGTGTTCCCAACCCATTGTTTCCCCCTCTGACCATTTGTGACTCATGTGATGAGTTTTCAACATTGACCAGCCATATTGAATTCTTTGGTCATGGTTAGTGAGATATGCCTAGTTGGATTTGTGACTGTACGTGGTTAACAGGCCGTGTCACTACGTATTGAAGGTCTTTCTGATTTCTAGTTGATAGCTAGTGTTCCCAAACCATCTTTACCCCCCTTTGACTATCAGTGACTCGTGTTGTGAGTTGTCAACGCTGACCACATGAAGTGAAATTCGTTGGTCATGGTCAGTGACATGTGCATACTTTTGGTTGGTCACTGTGCATGGTAGCCACGCTGTGCCACAAGATATTGAAGGTATTTGTACTTGCAAATCGAGAACGAGTATTCACAAACCATTATCTTCCACACTGACCATTTGTGACTCCTGTTATGAGTTGTCAAAGTTTACCACAATTAGTGACATTATTTGGCCATGGTCAGTGACATATACCTACTTTGGTTGGTCATCGTGCATGGTATGCACACCGTGCCACAACGTAATGAAGGTCCTTGTGCTTGCTAATTGATACCTGGTGTTCCTAAACCATTGTCTCCCCCTCTCACTATTTGTGGATCCTATTGTGAGTTGTCAAGTCTGACCACACACAGCGGATTGCTTTGGTCAAAGGTAGTGCATATGCCTACTTTGGTCGGTCATTGTGCATGGTAGCCTCACCGTGCTTATACTGATTGAAGCTCGCTGTACTTGCTAGTTGAGAACTGATATTCACAGACCATTGTTTCCCCCACTGACTGTTTGTGACTCGTGTTATGGTTGGTGAATGTTGAGCACCCATATTGAAATTCTTTGGTCATGGTCAGTCACATATGCCTATTTGGTTGTTTGGTGTGCATAGTTGCCACACCGTGCCACTACATATTGAAGTTCTTTGTCCTTTCTAGTCGGTACACAGGGTTCTCAAACCATTGTCTCTCCCTCTGACCATTTGTGACTCGTGTTATGAGTTGTCAATGTTGACCATGTATAGTGGACTTCTTCGGTCATAGTCAGTGATGTGTGCATTCTTTGGTTGGCCACTGTACAGGCTAGCCACACTGTGCAACTACTTGTTGAAATTCTTTTTACTTTCTAGTTGATAACTAGTGTTCTCAACCCATGGTTTCCCCCACTGACCATTTGTGACTCGTGTTATGAGTTTTCAACCTTGACCACACACTGTGAATCCGTTTGGTCATGGTTTGTGCCATATGCCTACTTTGGTTTGTCACTGTACATGGTTACCATGCCATGTCATTGCGTATCAAATGTCTTTGTGCTTTCTTGTTGACAGCTAGTGTTCCCAAACCATTGTTTGCCCTCTCTGACTATCTGTGACTCCTGTTGTGAGTTGTAAATGTTGACCACATGAAGTGAAACTATTTGTTCATGATCAGTGACATATGCATGCTTTGGTTGGTCACTGTGCATTGTAGCCACACTGTGCCACTACATAATGAAGGTATTTGTACTTGCTAGTCAATAACTAGTATTCACAAACGACTATCTTCCACCCTGACCATTCATGACTCGTGTTATGAGTTGTCAAAGTTTACCACACTTAGTGACATTATTTGGTCATGATCATTGACATATGCCTACCTTGGTTGGTCATCGTGCATGGTATCCACACTCTGCCACAACGTATTGAAGGTCCTTGTGCTTGCTATTTGATACTTGGTGTTCCCAAACCATTGTGTCCTCCTTTAACCATTTGTGACATGTATTATGAGTTGTCAACGTTGACCGCACACAGCCGATTTACTTGGTCAAAGGCAGTAGGTATGCCTTCTTTGGTCGGTCACTGTGCATGGTAGCCACACCGTGCTACTACTGACTGAAGGTCGTTGAATTTGCTAGTTGAGAACTGATATTCCCATAGCATTTTCTCCTCCCCTGCCTGTTTGTGACTCGTGTCATGGTTGGTCAATGTTGACCACCCATATTGAAATTCGTTGGTCATGGTCAGTGACATATGCCTAGTTTGGTTGTTTGGTGTGCATTTTAGCCACACCGTGCCACTACGTATTGAATTTCTTTGTCCTTTCTAGTTGATGCATAGGGTTCCCGAACCATTGTCTCTCCCTCTGACCATTTGTGACTCGTGTTATGAGTCCTCAATGTTGACCACACATAGTGGACTTCTTCGGTCATATTCAGTGACGTATGCATCCTTTGGTTGGTCACTGTGCACGCTAGCCACACCGTGCCACTACTTGTTGAAAATCTTTCTACTTGCTAGTTGATAACTAGTGTTCCCAACTCATGGCTTCCCCCACTGACCATTTGTGACTCGTGTTATGAGTTTCCAACGTTGACCACACACACTGTGAAGTCTGTTTGGTCACGGTTAGTGACACATGCCTACTTTGGTTTGTCCCTGTACATGGTTACCACGCCGTGTCACTACGTATCAAAGGTCTTTGTGCTTTCTAGTTGATAGCTAGTGTTCCCAAACCGTTGTTAGCCCCTTTGAATATCTGTGACTCGTGTTGTGAGCTGTCAACATTGACCACATGGAGTGAAATTCTTCGGTCTTGGTCAGCAACATGTGCATACTTTGGTTGGTCACTGTGCATTGTAGCCACACTGTGCCACTGCATATTCAAGGTATTTGTACTTGCTAGTTGATAACTAGTATTTAGAAACTATTATCTTCCACTCTGACCATTTTTGACTCGTGTGATGAGTTGTGAAAGTTTACCACACGTGGTGACATTCTTTGGTCATGGTCAGTGACATATGGTTGGTCATCGTGCATGGTATCCACACCGTGCCACAGCTTATTGAAGGTCATTGTCCTTGCTACTTGATACCTGGTGTTCCCAAACCATTTTCTCCCCCTCTGTCCATTTGTGATTCCTGTTACAAGTTGTCAACACTGACCACACACAGCGGATTTCTTTGGTCAAAGGTAGTACATATGCCTCCTTTGGTCGATCATTGTGCATGGTAGCCACACTGTGCTTATACTGATTGAAGGTCGCTGTGCTTTCTAGTTGAGAACTGATATTCAGAGACCATTGTTTTCCCTTCTGACCGTTTGTGACTCGTGTTATGGTTGGTCAATGTTGACCACCCATGTTGAAATTATCTGGTCATGGTCAGTGACATATGCCTAGTTTGGTTGCTTGATGTGCATAGTGGCCACACCGTGCCACTACGTATTGGAGATCTTTGTCCTTTCTAGTCAATACATAGGGTTCCAAAACCATTGTCTCTCCCTCTGACCATTTGTGACTCGTGTTATGAGTTGTCAATGTTGACCATATATAGTGGAATTCTTCGGTCATAGTCAGTGACGTGTGCATCCTTTGGTTGGCCACTGTGCACGTTAGCCACACCGTGCCACTACTTGTTGATAATCTTTCTACTTGCTAGTTGATAACTAGTGTTCCCAACCCATGATTTCCCCCACTGACCATTTGTGACTCGTGTTATGAGATGTCAACGTTGATCACACACTGTGAAATCCGTTTGGTCATGGTTTGTGACATATCACCTACTTTGGTTTGTCACAGTGCATGTTTACCATGCCGTGTCATTACGTTTTGAAGGTCTTTGTGCTTTCTTTTTGACAGCTAGTGTTCCCAAACCATTGATAACCCCCTCTGACTATCTGTAACTCGTGTTGTGATTTGTAAATGTTGACCACATGAAGTGAAATTCTTTGTTCATGGTCAGTGACATATGCATACTTTGGTTGGTCACTGTGCATTGTAGCCACACTGTGCCACTACATATTGAAGGTATTTGTACTTGCTAGTCGATAACTAGTATTCACAAACAGTTATCTTCCACCNTTGAAGGTCTTTGTGCTTTCTTTTTGACAGCTAGTGTTCCCAAACCATTGATAACCCCCTCTGACTATCTGTAACTCGTGTTGTGATTTGTAAATGTTGACCACATGAAGTGAAATTCTTTGTTCATGGTCAGTGACATATGCATACTTTGGTTGGTCACTGTGCATTGTAGCCACACTGTGCCACTACATATTGAAGGTATTTGTACTTGCTAGTCGATAACTAGTATTCACAAACAGTTATCTTCCACCCTGACCATTCATGACTTGTGTTATGAGGTGTCAAAGTTTACCACACTTAGTGAAGTTATTTGGTCATGGACATTGGCATATGCCTACTTTGGTTGGTCATCGTGCATGGTATCCACACCATGCTAAAGCATATTGAAGCTCCTTGTGCTTGCTATTTGATACTTGGTGTTCCCAAACCATTGTTTCCCCCTCTGACCATTTGTGACTCGTATTTTGAGTTGTCAACATTGACCACACATAGCAGATTCTCACAGGTCATGGTCAGTGACATATGCCTACTTTGGTTGGTCATCGTGTATGGTATCCACACCGTGCCACAACTTATTGAAGGTCCTTGTGCTTGCTAGTTGATACCTGGTGTTCCCAAACCATTGTCTCCCCCTCTGACCATTTGTGACTCCTATTATGAGTTGTCAAGGCTGACCACACACTGCGGATTTCATTGGTCAAAGGTAGTACGTATGCCTACTTTGGTCAGTCATTGTGCATGGTAATTACACTGTGCTTATACTAATAGAAGGTCACTGTACTTGTTAAGTAAGAACTGATATTCACAGATCATTGTTTCCCCCTTTGACCGTTTGTGACTCGTGTTATGGTTGGTGAATGTTGACCACCCATATTGAAATTCTTTCATTATGGTCGGTGACATATGCCTAGTTTGGTCGTTTGGTGTGCATAGTAGCCACACCATGCCACTACGTATTGAAGTTCTTTGTCCTTTCTAGTTGATACATAGGATTCCCAAACCATTGTCTCTCCCTCTGACCATTTGTGACTCGTGTTATGTGTTGTCAATGTTGACCATACATACTGGACTTCTTCGGTCATAGTCAGTGACGTGTGCATCTATAGGTTGGTCACTGTGCACGATAGCCACACCATGCCACTACTTGTTGAAAATCTTACTACTTGCTAGTTTACAATTAGTGTTCCCAACCCATGGTTTCCCCCACTGACCATTTGTGACTCGTGTTATGAGTTTTAACCTTTTACCACACACTGTGAAATCCGTTTGGTCATGGTTTGTGACATATGCCTACTTTGGTTTGTCACTCTACATTGTAACCACGCCATGTCATCACGTATAGAAGGTCTTTGTGCTTTCTTGTTGTTAGCTAGTGTTCCCAAACCATGGTCAGCCCCCTCTGACTATCTGTGACTCGTGTTGTGAGTTGTACATGTTGACCACATGAAGTGAAATTTGTTGGTCATGGTCAGTGACATATGCATACTTTGGTTGGTCACTGTGCATTGTAGCCACAGTGTGCCACTGCATATTGAAGGTATTTGTACTTGCTGGTCAATAACTAGTATTTAGAAACCATTATCTTCCACTCTAACCATTTGTGACTCGTGTTATGAGTTGTCAAATTTTACCACACATAGTGACATTCTTTCGTCATGGTCAGTGACATATGGTTGGTCATCGTGCATGGTCTCCACACTGTGCCACAACGTACTGAAGGTCAATGTCCTTGCTAGTTGATACCTGGTGCTCCCAAACAATTGTTTCCCCCTCTAACTATTTGTGACTCGTATTATGAGTTGCCAACATTGACCATACACAGTGGATTTCTTTGGTCAAAGGCAGTACATATGCCTACTTTGGTCAGTCATTGTGCATGGTAGCCACACCGTGCTACTACTGATTGAAGGTCGTTGTACTTGCTAGTCAAGAACTGATATTCCTGGACCATTGTTTCCCCCTTTGATTGTTTGTGACTCGTGTTATGGTTGGTGAACGTTGACTACCCGTATTGAAATTCTTTGGTTATGGTCAGTGATCTATGCCTAGTTTGGTTGTTTGGTGTGCATAGTAGACACACCGTGCCACTACGTATTGAAGTCATTTGTCCTTTCAAGTTCATGCATAGGGTTTCTAAACCATTATCCCTCCCTCTGACCATTCGTGACTCGTGCTATCAGTTGTCAATGTTGACCACGCATAGTGGACTTCTTCCGTCATAGTCAGTGATGTATTCATCCTTTGGTTGGTCACTGTGCACGCTAGCCACACCGTGCCACTACTTGTTGAAGTTCTTCATACTTGCTAGTTGATAACCAGTGTTCCCAACCCATTGTTTCCCCGTTTGACCATTTGTGACTCGTGTGATGAGTTTTCAACGTTGACCACACACAGTGAAATTAGTTGGTCATGGTTAGTGACATATGCCTAGTTTGGGTTGTCACTGTACGTGGTTACCACGCCGTGTCACTACGTATTGAAGGTCTTTGTGCTTTCTAGTTGATAGCTAGTGTTCCCAAACCATTGTTACCCCACTCTGATTATCAGTAACTCATGTTATGAGTTGTCAAAGCTGACCACATGAAGTGAAATTCTTTGTTCATGGGCAGTGACATATGCATTCTTTGGTTGGTCACTGTGCATTGTAGCCACACTGTGCCACTACATATTGAATGTATTTGTACTTGCTAGTTGATAACTAGTATTCACAAACCAATATCTTCCACTCTGACCATTTGTGACTCGCGTTATGAGTTGTCAACGTTTACCACACTTAGTGACATTCTTTGGTCATGGATAGTGACATATGCCTACTTTGGTTGGTCATCTTGCATGGTTTCCACACCGTGCCACTACGTATTGAACTTCTTTGCCCTTTCTAGTCAATACATAGGGTTCCTAAACCATTGTCTCTCCCTCTGACCATTTGTGACTCGTGTTATGAGTTGTCAATGTTGACCACACGTAGTGGACTTCTTCGGTCATAGTCAGTGATGTATGCATCCTTTGGCTGGTCACTCTGTACGCTAGCCATACCATGCCACTGCTTGTTTAAGGTATTTGTACTTGCTAGTGGATAAATAGCGTTCCCAACCCATTGTTTCCCCCTCTGACCATTTGTGACTCACGTTATGCGTTCTCAACATTGACCACACACTGTAAAATTAGTTTGGTCATGGTTAGTGACATATGCATACCTTGGTTTGTCACTGTATATGGTTATCACGCCATGTCACTGCGTATCGAAGGTCTTTGTGCTTTCTAGTTGATAGCTAGTGGTTCCAAACCATTGTTACCCCCTCTGAATATCTGTGACTCGTGTTGTGAGTTGTCAACATTTACCACATGAAGTTGAATTCTTTGGTTATGGTCAGTGACATATGCATACTTTGGTTGGTCACTGTGCATTGTAGCCACACTGTGCAACTACACATTGAAGGTATTTGTTCTTGCTAGTCGATAACTAGTATTTAGAAACCATTATCTTCCACTTTGACCATTTGTGACTCTTGTTATGAGTTTTCAATGTTTACCACACATGGTGACATTCTTTGGTCATGGTTAGTGACATATGGTTGGTCATCGTGCATGGTATCCACACCGTGCCACAACGTACTGAAGGTTATTGTACTTGCTAGTTGATACCTGGTGTTTCCAAACAATTGTTTCCCCCTCTGACTATTTATGACTCGTATCATGACTTGTCGCCGCTGACAATACACAACAAATTTCTTTGGTCAAAAGGCAGTACATATCCCTACTTTGGTCGGTCATACTGCATGGTAGCCACACCGTGCTACTGCTGATTGAAGGTTGTTGTACTTGCTAGTTGAGAACTGATATTCCCGGACCATTGTTTCTCCATCTGACCGTTTGTGACTCGTGTTCTGGTTGGTGAGTGTTGACCACCCATCTTGAAATTCTTTCATCATGGTCGGTGACATATGGCTAGTTTGGTTGTTTGGTGTGCATAGTAGCCACACCGTGCCACTACGTATTGAAGTTCTTTGTCCTTTCTAGTCAATACACAGGGTTCCCAAACCATTATCTCTCCCTCTGACCATTTGTGACTCGTGTTATGTGTTGTCAATGTTGACCATACATAGTGGACTTCATCGATCATAGTCAGTGACGAGTGCATCCTTTGGTTCGCCACTGTGCACGCTAGCCACACCGTGCCACTACTTGTTGAAAATCTTTCTACTTGCTAGTTGATGAATAGTGTTCCCAACCCATGGTTTCTCCCACTGACCATTTGTGACTCGTGTTATGAGTTTTGAAAGTTGACCACACAATGTGAAACTCGTTTAGGCATGGTTTGTGACATATGCCTACTCTGGTTTGTCAGTGTACATGGTTACCACGCCGTGTCATTACATATTGAAGGTCTTTGTGCTTCCTTGTTGACAGCTAGTGTTCCCGAACCATTGTTTACTCCCTCTGACTATGTGTGACTCGTGTTGTGAGTTGTAAATGTTGACCACATGAAGTGAAATTCTTTGTTCATGGTCAGTGACATATGCATACTTTGGTTGGTCAGTGTGCATTGTAGCCACACTAGTCCATTGTACTTGCTAGTCCATAACTAGTATTCACAAACAACTATCTTCCACCCTGACCATTTGTGACTCGTGTTATGAGTTGTCAAAGTTTACCACACATATTGACATTCTTTGGTCATGGTCAATGACATATGCCTACTTTCATTGGTCATCGTGCATGGTATCCACACTGTGCCACGACGTATTGGATGTCCTTGTGCTTGATAGTTGATACCTGGTGTTCCCAAACCATTGTTTCCCCCTCTGACCATTTGCGAGTTGTATTATGAGTTGTCAATGCTGACCACACACAGTAAATTTCTTTGGTCAAAGGCAGTACATATGCTTGCTTTGGTCGGTCGTTGTGCATGGTAGCCACACCATGCTACTACTGATTGAAGGTCGTTGTACTTGCTAGTTGAGAACTGGTATTCCATGGAAGTAGGCATATGAGTTGTCAGCGTTGAACACACATAGTGAAATTCTTTGGTCATGGTCAATGATATATGCCTTCTTTGGTTGGTCGTTGCGCATGGTAGCCACGCCGTTCAAATACTTATCAAAGGTATTTGTACTTACTAGTCAAAAACTAGTATTCCCCAACCATTGTTTCCCCCCTCTGACCATTTGTGTGTTATATTATTGATTGTCAACGCTGACCACACATAGTGAAGTTATTCGGTCGTGATCAGTGATGTATGCCTACTTTGGTTGGTCATTGTACATTGTAGCCACACCGTACCACAACGTATGAAATGTTTTTGTACTTGCTAGTAACTAAGTAGAATTTGCAAACCATTTTCCCCCTTTGACCAGTTGTGACTCACTTAGGGAATTGTCAATGTTTACCACACAGTTCAATTACTCATTGAAGGTCTTTGTACATACTATTTGATAACTAGTATCTCCAAACCATTGTTTCCCCCTCTGACCATTTGTGACTCGTATTATGGGTTGTCAACGTTGACCATTGATAGTGAAATTATTTGGTCATGGTTAGTGACATATGCCTACTTTGGAAGGTCATTGTGCATTGTTGTCACATTGTGCCACTACTTATTGAAGGTCTTCGTACATGCCATTTGATAGCTAGTATCTCCAAAGCATTGTTTCCCCCCCGACCATTTGTGACTCATATCATGGGTTGTCAACATTGACTGCACATAGTGAAATTCTGTGGTCATGGTCAGTGACATATGCCTACTTTGGTTGGTCATTGTGCAGAAAAGCCACACTGTGCCACTACTTATTGAAGGTCTTTGTACTTGCCAGTTGATAGTTAGTATTCCCAAACCATTGTTTCCCCCTCTCACCATCTGTGACTTGTATTATGAGCTGTCAACGTTAACCACGCATAGTGAAAATCTTTGGTCATGGTCGGTGACATATGCCTAATTTGGATGGTCATTGTGCATGGTAGCCACACTGTGCTGCTATTTCTTAAAGGTCTATGAACATGCTACTTGATAGCTAGTATCCTCAAACCATTGTTTCCCCCTCTGACCATTTGTGACTCGTGTTATGAGTTATCAACGTGGACCACACATAGTGAAATTCCTTGGACATGGCCAGTGACATATGCCTACTTCGGTTGGTCATTGTACATGGTAGCCACACCGTGCCACTACTTCTTTAAGGTATTTGTACTTGCTAGTTGTTAACTTGCGTTCCTGAACCTATTTTTCCCCCTCTGAAGATTTTTGAATCATATTATAATTTGTAAATGTTGACCACACATAGTGAATTTCTTTGGTCATGGTCAGTGACGTATGCCTACCTTGGTTGGTCATTGTGTATGGTAGCCACACTGTGCCACTACTAATTGAAGGTCTTTGTACTTGCTAGTAAATAACTAGTATTCCCAAACCATTGTTTCACCCTCTGACCATCTGTGTCTCGTATTCTGAGTTGGCAACATTGACGACACATTGTGGAATTCTTTCATCATGGTCATTGACATATGCCTACTTTGGATGGTCATTCTGCGTGGTAGTCATACCGTGCCTCTACGTATTCAGTGTCTTTCTGCTTGCTAGTCAATAACTAGTATTTCCAAACCATTGTTTTCCCCTTTGACCATTTGTGACTTGTACTACGAGTGGTCAATGTTGACCACACATAGTGAAATTATTTGGTCATGGTCAGCGACATATGCCTACTTTGGTCGGTTATTGTGCATGCTAGCCACACCCTGCCACTACTTATTGAATGTATTTGTTCTTGCTATTCAGAAACTAGTGTTCACAAGCCACTGTTCCTCCCTCAGACCATTTGTGACTCGTTGTCCGAGTTATCAACGTTGACCACACAAAGTGAACTTCTTTGGTCATGGTCAGTGACACATGCCTTCTTTGGTTGGTCATATTGCATGGTAGCCACACAGTGCCACTAGTTATTGAAGCTCTTTATGCTTGATAATCAATAACTAGTATTTCAAAACCATTGTTCCCCCTATTTGACCATTTGTGACTCGTATTCTGAGGTTTCAACGTTGACCACACATAGTGAAATTCTTTGGTCATGGCTACTGACATATGCCTACTTTGGGTGGTCATTGTGCATTGTAGCCACGCCGTGCCACTAATTATTGATGGTCTATGTACTTGCTAAACAAAAAATATTATTTCCAAACCATTATTCCCCCCTCTGACCATTTGTGACTCGTATTATGAGTTGTCACCATTAACCACACATAGTGAGATTGTTTGGTCATGGTCACTGACATATGCCTACTTTGGTTGGTCATTGTGCATAGTAGCCACACCGTGCCACTTCGTATTGAAGGTCTTTGTACTTGCTAGTCAATTACCACTACTTCCATCCTATTGTTTCATCATCCGACCATTTGTGTCTTGTATTATGAGTCGTCAACGTTGACAACACATAGTGAAATTAATAGAGTTATGATCAGTGACATATGCTTGCTTTGGTTGGTCATTATGCATGGTAGCCACACCGTGCTACTCCTTATTGAAGGTCTCTGTGCTTGCTAGTTTAAAAGCAGTATTTTCAAACCATTGTTTGCCGCTCTGTCTATTTGTGGCTTGTATTATAATTTGGCAACGTTAACCATACATTGTGAAATTCTTTGGTCATGGCGAGTGACACATGCCTGCTTTGGTTGGTCATTGTGCATGGTAGCCACACCGTTCCACTACTTATTGAAGGACTTTGTTTTGGCTAGTCAATGACTTGTATTCCAAAACCATTGTTCCCCCCTCTGACCATTTGCAACTCATATTATGCGCTGTAAACGTTGACCACACATAGTGAAGTTAATTCGTTATGGTCAGTGATATATGCCTACATTGGTTGGTCATTGTGCATGGTAGCGATACCGTGCTACTACGTTTTGAAGGTCTGTATACTTACTACTTATTAACTGGTATTCGCTAATCATTTTTTCCTCCTCCGACCACTTGTGACTCGTGTTATGGGTTGTGAACGTTTTCCTCCCATAGTGAAATTCTCTGGTCGTGGTCAGTGATATATGCCTGCTTTTGTTGGTCATTGCGCATGATAGCTACACGGTACCACAACTTATTGAAGGTCTTTGTACTTGCTAATAAAAAACTAGTATTCCCAAACCATTGTTTCCCCCCCTGACCATTTTTCATTTGTATGATGAGTTGTTGATATTGACCACGCATAGTGAAATTCTTTGGACATGGTCAGTGACATATGCCTACTTTGGTTGATTATTGTGCATGGTAGCCACAGCTTGCCAATACCTATTGAAAGTCTTTGTACTTGCTATTAAACAACTAGTATTCCAAAATAATTAATTCCCTCTCCGACCATTTGTGACTCGTATTATGAGTTGTCAACGTTGACCACACATAGTGAAATTCCTCGGTTATGTTCAGTAACATATGCCTACTTTGGTTGGTCCCTGATAGCCACGCCATGCCAATGTTTACTGAAGGTCTTTGTACTTGTCTGTTAATACGAAGAATTCCCAACCCATTGTTTCCCCCTTTGACCATTTGTGACTCGTATTATGAGTTCTCAACATTGACTACATATATTGAAGTTATCTGGTTATGGTCAGTTCAATATGCCTACTTTTGTTGGTCATTGTGCATGGTAGCCACACCGTGCCACTTCTTATTGAAGGTCTTTGTACTTGCTAGTAGATAACTAGTATTCTTAAACCATTATTTCCCCCTTTGACCATTTGTGACTCGTATTATGAGGCGGTAACGTTGACCACGCATAGGGAGATTCTTTGGTCCTGGTAAGTGACATATGCCTGCTTTGGTTGGTCATTGTGCATGTAGCCACACCATGCCACTACTATGTGAAGGTATTTGTACTTGCTAGTCGATAACTAGTATCGATGACTAGTATTAGCTGACAAGTACAAAGACCTTCAGTAAGTAGTGGTGTGACCATCAGGCACAATGACCAACCAAAGTGGGCATATGTCACAAAACATGACCGAGGACTTTCACTATGTGTGGTCAACGTTGACAACTCATAATACGAGTCACAAATGGTCAGAGAGGAAATCAATGATTTGGGAATAATAGTTATTGACTAGCAAGTACAAAGACGTGCACTAGGTATTGGCAAGGTATGGCTACCATGCACAATAATCAATCAAAGTAGGCATATGTCCCTGACCATGACCAGAGAATTTCACCATGTGTGGTCAACTTTGACAACTTATCATACGATTCACAAATGGTCAGAGGGTGAAACAATAGTTTGGGGATACTAGTTATCGATTAGCAAGTACAAAGAACTTCAAGAAGTTGTGGCACAGTGTAGATACCATGCACAATGACCAACAAAAGCAGGCATATGTCACTGACCATGACCAAATAATTCCACTATGGGTGGACAACGTTGACAACCCATAATACGAGTCGCAAATGGTAGGAGGAGGAAAAAATGATTTGAGAATATTAGATATTGACTTGCAAGTACAAAAACCTTCAATTTGCAGTGGCACGATGTGGCTACCATACACAATGACCAACCAATGTAAGGATATGTCACTGACCATGACCAAATGATTTCACTATGTATGGTCAACGTTCACAACTCATAATACAAGTCACAAATAGTCGGAGGGACAGTCAATGGTTTGAGAATACTGGTTATCAACTAGCAAGAACAAAGACATTCAATGAGTAGTAGCACGGTGTGGCTACCATGCACAAAGACCAACCAAAGTAGGCATGTGTCACAGACAAATACCAGAGAATTTCACTATGTGTGGTCATTGTTGACAACTCATAATACGAGACACAAATGGTCAGATGGGGAAACAATGGGTTGGCAACACTAGTTTTCGACTAGCAAGAACAAAAACTTTCAATACAAAGTGGCACGGTGTGGCTACCATGCACACTGGCCAACCTAAGTAGGCATATGGCACTGACCATGACCAAAGAATTTAATTATATGTTGTCAACGTTAACAACTCATAATACGAGTCACAAATGGTCAGAAGGGGCAATAATGGTTTCGGAATACTAGGTATTAACTAGAAAGCACAAAGACCTTCAATTAGTAATGGCACGGTGTGGCTACCATGCACAATAACCAACCAAAGTAGGCATATGTCAGTGACCATGACCAAAGAATCTCACTGTGTGTGGTCAACGTAGACAACTCATAATACGAATCACAAACGGTCAGAGGGGGAAATAATGGTTTGGAAATAAAAGTTTTTGTCTAGCAAGTACAAACACGTTCAGTAGGTAGTGGCACAGCGTGGCTACCATGCACAATGACCACCCAAAGTGGGCATATGTCACTAGCCATGACCAAAGAATTTCACTATGTGTGGTCAACGTTGACAACTCATAATATGAGTCACAAACGGTCAGAGGGGGGAAAATTGTTTGGGAATACTAGTTATCAACTAGCAAGTACAGAGGCTTTCAGTCAGCAGTGGCATGGTGTGGCTACATGCACAATGACCAACGAAGGCAGGCATATGTCACTTACCATGACCAAAGAAACTCAATATATGTGGTCAACATTGAGAACTCATAAAAGAGTCAAAAATGGTCAAAGGGGGAAACAATGGGTTGGGAATGCTGGGTATTAACTGACAAGTACAAAGACCTTCAATAAGTAGTGGCATGGTGTGGCTATCATGCACAATGACCAACCAAAATATACATATGTCACTCAACATGACCGAGGAATTTCACTATGTGTGGTCAACGTTGACAGCTTACAATGCGAGTCACGAATGGTCGGAGAGGGAATCAATGATTTGTGATTACTAGTTATTGACTAGCAAGTGCAAAGACCTTCAATAAGTTGTGGCACAGTGTAGCTACCATGCACAACGACCAACAAAAGTAGGCATATGTCACTGACCATGACCAAAGGATTTCACTATGGGTGGACAACGTTGACAACCCATAATACGGGTCACAAATGTTTGGAGGTGGAGAAACGATATGAGAATATTAGTTATTGACTATCAAGTACAAAGACCTTCAAACCAGGGGAACTGAAGCAAGCCAAGGGAAATGAAGCAAGCCGAAGACAACTGGAGCAAGGCCAAGACAACGGGAGCAATGCCAGGACAACTGGAGCAAAGCCAAGACAAATGGAGCAAGGCCAAGACAACTGCAGCAAGCCCAATACAATTGGAGTAAGCCCAAGACAAGTGGGGCAAGCCCAAGAAAACTGGAGCAAGCCCAATATAACTAGAGCAAGCCAAAGACAGCTGGGGCATGGCCAAGACAACTGGAGCAAGCTAATGACAACTGGAGCAATCACAAGACAACTGGAGCATGGCCAAGACAACTGGAGCAAGGCCAAGACAACTGGAGCAAGGGTAAGACAACTGGATCAAGCCCAGGACTACTGGAGCAAGGCCAAGACATCTGGAGCAAGCCCAAGACAACTGGTGCAAGGCCAAGACAACTGGAGCAAGCCCAATACAACTAGAGCAAGCCAAAAACAACTGGAGCAAGGCCAAGACAACAGAAGCAAGCACCAGACAACTGGAGCAATGCCAAGAAAACTGGAGCAAGCCCAGGATAATTGGAGCAAAACCAAGACGACAGGAGTAAGCCCAAGACAACTGGAGCAAGCCCAAGATAAGTGGAGCAAGGAAAAAACAACTGGAGCAAGCCCAAGACAACTAGGCCAAGCCCAAGACAACTGGGCCAGGACCAAGACAACTAGAGCAAGCCCAAGACATCTGGAACAAGCCCAAGACAACTGGAGCAAGGCCACTACAACTGGAGAATGGCCAAGACAACGGGAGCTATGCCAAGACAAATGGATCAAGCACAAAACAACTTGAGTATGGCCAAGACAACTGGAGCAAGCCCAAGACAACTGGAGCAAGCCCATGAAAACTGGAGCAAGCCCAAGTTGTATTGGCCTTGATCCAGGTGTCTTGAGCTTACTCCAGTTATCTTGGGCTTGCTCCAGTTGTCTTGGCATAGCTCCCGTTGTGAAGCGGGACGCTCAAGGTGTGGAAGACGCCACAAAAACTGTGGAGCGGGAAGAAGCCAAATGTGTCACACCTCCGCAAATTTGGTTGTGTTGCACATGCTGTTGTGTAGGCACGGGAGGGGAAGGCAAGCTGGACCCACGGACTCGCCGGTGCATCTTCGTCGGGTACAAGAGCGGGAGCAAGGCGTACCGGCTCTTTGATCCACAGAGGCAGCAGATCGTGAAGAGTCACGACGTCACGTTTGACAAGGACAGCCGATGGACGGACAAGGACGCCGGTCTCTCCAAGCGAGGGGAGTGGTTGTCACTCCTCGAGTGGGAGACACCGGAGGACAAAAAAGAGGGTGACGTCCCATCGGCTCCAGTCGGCGAGAACCATCCGGGCGATGTTGGAGCGGCTGATTTGCATTCAGCCACGTTGCACGATGAGTCCAAAGCGCCGGCAGCAGTGGAGCTGAACGAGGAGGCGGGGAATGAGCCCGCATCTCCACGGTCCCCCAGAGAGGGGGAGCAGGCCAGCTGTGCCAGTGTCACCGCGAGCGGGCAGCAGCAGCAGCAGCAGTAGTAGCAGCAGCAGCGGCAGCAGCAGCAGCAGCCTCAACAACAGCAGTCCCGGAGAAGCGAACGCGCAAGGAGGAAAGCAAAACGGTACGATGCCGGGCAGGGCACCTAGACTGGGTTTGCTCGAGCGTTCTTTGCGCAAGAGGATGTTCGAATGATGCTCCTCACCATGGCAGGAGTGACTCCAAAAAAGGAACACCAAAAAGACAAGCCTTAGTGGCTTAGTGGTTAATGGTGTCCACCTCTAGAGGCAGGGGCCCGGGTTCAAGTCCCACAAGATGAAATTCTGCCCTGCCTCAAGGGAGGTGGAAAATAGATGCCAGGAAGCTAGCTCAACCTCTAGAGTTCCTCTTTAAGTTTCTAGAAGGCCAGGTGAGGGTCCAGGAAGGTGGCACACCTTCTAGAAGGGGTGACTTGTCCTACAAGGCATCTAGAGGTGTCTTGATCTTCTGGACACCTTCCCTCCTACTAGAAGCAAGCTGAGGAATCTAGGAAGGGGCAGAAGCTTCTAGAGGAGGGAAGGGA
>SZWC01000220.1:356539-371424 GCA_023375785.1 Penium margaritaceum | reverse complement strand
GCGCAAGGGGGAGATTGTTGGAATGATGCTCCTCACCATGGCAGGAGTGACTCCAAAAAGGAACACCAAAAAGACAAGCCTTAGTGGCTTAGTGGTTAATGGTGTCCACCTCTAGAGGCAGGGGCCCGGGTTCAAGTCCCACAAGATGAAATTCTGCCCTGCCTCAAGGGAGGTGGAAAATAGATGCCAGGAAGCTAGCTCAACCTCTAGAGTTCCTCTTTAAGTTTCTAGAAGGCCAGGTGAGGGTCCAGGAAGGTGGCACACCTTCTAGAAGGGGTGACTTGTCCTACAAGGCATCTAGAGGTGTCTTGATCTTCTGGACACCTTCCCTCCTACTAGAAGCAAGCTGAGGAATCTAGGAAGGGGCAGAAGCTTCTAGAGGAGGGAAGGGAAGCCTTCCTAGGTGGGAAAAGGACAGCCTACCAAGGAGCACTCTAGAAGCCATAGAATCTGCTAGGAAGCTCCAAATCTGGCATGCTTTGGTGTTCTGGAAAGCTTAGATCAGTGGCTATAAAATGCCACTGCTTGTGAGCCTTGATAAAGTGTTAATTTCCATTCAATTGAGGGCAAAACTATTGCCTCACTCTCTGACCAGATTTTGCCATCCTTGAACCAGTTGCCTCCACAGTTTCAGTCTCTGCAAAAACAGTTGGTGGTGTGAACCAGCCACTGCTAGGGACCCTCCAGGGTGCACACTCACCCTCAGACCAACAGAGGAGCCCGAGACCGTCAAGGAGGCGTTGCAGCAGAAGGATGGGGCTGAGTGGGAGGGAGCCATGAAATCTGATCTCGCCTCCCACGAAGAGAACGGTACTTGGCAGCTGATTGATAGGCCGAAGGGCACGAAAATCATCGGCTCCAAGTGGATCTTCAAGAAGAAGCTCACCAAGGAGGGGAAGGTGGAGCGGTACAAGGCACGGCTGGTCGGGAAGGGGTACGCCCAGCAAAAAGGTGAACAATATGACAAAACCTTCGCGCCGGTGGCAACGTTTGCCTTCATTCGCTCCATCCTCTCGGTGGCGGCGGCGCGCAACTACGAAATCCACCAAATGGATGTAAAAACCGCATTCCTCAACGGCAACCTGGAGAAGGAGGTCTACATGGAGGTGCCGGAAAGGGTGGATGCGCCGCCAGGGAAGGTGTGCCGGCCTTGCAAGGTGCTCTACGGGCTCAAGCAAGCGCCACTCATGTGGTACCTGAAAATGGACGGCTTCATGGCCGAGCTTGGCTTCAAGCGCTGCAAGGCGGATCACAGCGTGTACGTGAAAAAGAAGCCGGGGTTGCACCAGACTGTGGTCCTCTACCTGGATGACCTCATCCTCGTGTCATCAGACATGGAGGAGTTAGTGAACCTGAAGCGGCAGCTACGCGGTCGGTTCAAAATGACCGACATGGGCGAGCTCGAGTACTACCTTGGCGTCTCCATCAAGAGGGACTGCAAAGCACGCACGCTGGAGATGGGGCAGGCAAAGTACGTGCAAGAGGTACTCCGCCGCTACAACATGGAGGAGTGCAACTCCATTGGCACACCCGTGACCACCATGTGTGAGCTGAGCTCGAGCACGGGCTCTAGCACGGACAAGGAGAAGGAGGAGATGGCACGTATGCCATACCAGTCCGCAGTGGGGAGCATCATCTACGCCATGGTGGCAACACGGCCCGACCTGGCCTTTGCGGAGGGCCAAGTGAGACGCTACGTTGCTGACCCCGGGCCGTTGCATTGGCAAGCGGTGAAGCGGATCCTCCGCTATCTCAAGGCGACAAAACAGTTGCGGCTAGTGTTTGGAGGGGGAGCGCGTGATGACTCCCTTGAGTTGGTCGGCTAGTCCGATGCCGACTGGGCTGGTGATGTGGATGACAGAAAATCAGCATCAGGGTACGTGTTTGTGCTTGGCGGTGCAGCAATTTCATGGGCAAGCAGGAAGCAGGACTGCGTGGCGCTGTCCAGCACCGAAGCAGAGTACATCGCGCTCGCGAAAGCCGCAAAGGAGGCAGTGTGGCTGCGTCGGCTGTTAAAGGGGATTGGCGTGCAGGAAAGGAAGCCAACGGTGCTCAACATTGACAACATGAGTGCCATCAGCCTGACCCAGAACCCGGTGCTGCACAGGAGGACCAAGCACATCGAGATCCGGCATCACTACGCGCAGGACTTGGTGGCAATGGGAGATACGGCTATTGTGCATTGTGGCACTAAGCGCATGCTCGCCGATGCCATGACCAAGGCACAGCCCAAGAACAGGCACGACGCAAGCTGCATGGAGCTTGGTCTGCGCTGTGAAGTGTAAAATGCTACAGGTTCCAAGGACAGGGCATCAAGGCTGCGGTACAAGGGGGAGATTGTTGACATGGTGTGCCCCTTGTCATGACTGCCGTTAATTTCACTCCCTGGTTTGACCACTAAGGAGTGGTCGAACACCTGATCTGACTTTAGATTTGGATTTGTTGGATTTTTCCACGCAGGATTGAGATTTGAATCGCTCAATTTGAGTGAGTATTCAGAAAGTTAGCCTAGCCCGAAAAACGGGTGTTGGGTGGGCGGAATCTGGTACCCGCCATGGATGGCGGGATATTCCACCGCCAGGGATCCGAGTTCATTCCTAATGGCCTCCAAATGCACCAAGGGCATGAATGAGGTGACCATAAGGACCTCATTGACCAGGATGAACTTCTTGTTGACTTCTGGGCGAAGAAAGGCGCTTCGACGGGTCATCGTCGAAGCGCCTCCCGTTCCCTAGAGTGCAAGGCCAGGTGGGCGGCTCCACCAAGGGTTACTTTGACGGCCGTAGCAGGGGCTCTACTGCTCCGTTTTGAGCGTGCTTGGATGCGTTGGAAAGCTTAGATCACGGGCTATAAGGGTAAGATGTAATATTACTATCTTACTTAACAAAAACGTGTTTCAATTCAGATCTACTGAATACGACGTGTTCTGCCCACTCTTTCCCGTGATCCTTGTGCTCTACACTCTTCACCATTGGTGCATATTGGCTGCCCAAACCATGGTAGCGTGTATCACTGAGAGCTAGGCATCCTTGAGGGTGCCTCCACACCCACTAGAGCCAACACTCGAGATTTCTTGGGCTTGATCCAGTTGTAT
The DNA here is from genome assembly GCA_023375785.1 of Penium margaritaceum. Lineage (NCBI taxonomy): Eukaryota > Viridiplantae > Streptophyta > Zygnematophyceae > Desmidiales > Peniaceae > Penium > Penium margaritaceum. The sequence continues at coordinate 368,330 of SZWC01000220.1, read as the reverse complement.
TGGCCTTGCTCCAAGTGTCTTGGGCTTGCTCCAGTAGTCTTGGGCTTGCTCCACTTATCTTTGGCTTGCTCCAGTTCTCTTGGGCTTGCCCTAGTTGTCTTGGGCTTGCCCCAGTTGTCTTTGGCTTGCTCCAGTTTTCTTTGTCTTGCTCCAGTTGTCTTGGGTTTGCTCCAGCTGTCTAGGCCTTGCTCCGGTTGTCTTGGCCTTGCTCCAGTTGTCTTGGCCTTGCTCCAGTTGTCTTGGTCCTGCTCCAGTTGTCTTGGGCTTACTAAAGATGTCTCAGCCTTGCTCCAGTTGTCTTGGCCTTGCTCCAGTTGTCTTGGTCCTGCTCCAGTTGTCTTGGGCTTGCTCCATTTGTCTTGGGCTTGCTCCAGTTTTCTTGGCCTTGCTCCAGTTGTCTTAGGCTTGCTCTAGTTGTCTTGGGCTTGCTCCAGTTGTCTTGGGCTTGCTCCAGTTGTCTTGGGCTTGCTCCAGTTATCTTGGCCTTACTTCAGTTGTCTTGGGCTGGCTCCAGCTGTCTTGGCCTTGCTCCAGTTGTCTTGGCCTTGCTCTAGTTGTCTTGGCCTTGCTCTAGTTGTCTTGGCCTTGCTGCTATTGTATTGGGCTTGCTCCAGATGTCTTGGGCTTGCTCCAATTGTCTTGGGCTTGCTCCAGTTGTCTTGGGATTGCTCCAGTTTTTGTGACCTTGTTTTAGTTGTCTGAGGCTTGCTCCTGTTGTTTTGGGCTTGCTCCGGTTGTATTGGGATTACTCCACTTGTCGTGGGCTTGCTCTAGTTGTCTTGGCATTGGTCCAGTTGTCTTGGGCTTCCTTGAGCTGTCTTGGCCTTGCTCCAGTTGTCTTGGCCTTGCTCTAGTTGTCTTGGCCTTACTCAAGTTGTCTTGGCCTTGCTCCATTTGTCTTGGGATTGCTCCGGTTGTCTTAGTCTTGCTCCAGTTGTCTTGGGCTTGCTCTAGTTTTCTTAGGCTTGCTCCAGTTGTATTGGCCTTGCTCCAGTTGCCTTGGACTTGCTTTAGTTGTCTTGGGCTTGCTTTAGTTGTCATGGGCTTGCTCCAGTTGTCTTGGATTTGCTCCAGTTGTCTTGGTCGTGCTCCAGTTGTCTTGGGCTTGGTCCACTTGTCTTGGGCTTGCTCCAGTTGTATTGGGTTTGCTCCACTTGTTATGGGCTTGCTCCAGTTGTCTTGGGCTTGCTCTAGTTGTCTTGGCCTTGCTATAGTTGTATCAGGCTTGCTCCAGCTGTCTTGGGCTTGTTCCAGTTGTCCTGGGCTTGCTCCAGTTTTCTTGGCCTTGCTCCACTTGTCTTAGGCTTACTCCAGTTGTCCTGGGCTTGCCCCAGTTGTCTTGGGCTTGCTCCAGTTGTATTGGGCTTGTTCCAGTTCTCGTGGCGTTGCTCCAATGATCTTGGGCTTGTCCCAACTGTCTTGGCCTTGCTCTAGTTGTCTTGGCTTTGCTCCAGCTGTCTTGGCCTTGCTCCGGTTGTCTTGGCCTTGCTCCAGTGGTCTCAGTCTTGCTCCAGCTGTTTTGGGCTTGCTCCAATTGTCTCTGGCTTACTCCAGTTGTCTTGGGCTTGCTCCAGGTTTCATGGAATTGCTCCAGTTATCTTAGGATTGCTCCAGTTGTCTTGCGCTTGACCCAGTTGTCTTGGGCTTGCTCTAGTTGTCTTGGGCTTGCTAAAGCTGTCTTGGCCTTGCTCCAGTTATCTTGGCCCTGCTCCAGTTGTATTGGCCTTTCTCCAAGTGTCTTGGGCTTGCTCTTGTTGTCTTGGGCTTGCTCACGTTGTCTGGGCCTTGCTCCAGTTGTCTTGGACTTGCTTTATTTGTCTTGGGCTTGCTTCAGTTGTCTTGGCCTTGCTTTAGTTGTCTTGGCCTTGCTCCAGTTGTCTTGGCATTGCTTCAGCTGTCCTGGGCTTGGTCCACGTCTCTTGGGCTTGCTCCAGCTGTATTGGGCTTGCTCCAGTTGTCGTGGGCTTGCTCCAGTTATCTTGGACTTGCTCCAGTTATCTTTGTCTTGCTCCAGTTGTCTTTGTCTTCCTCCAGTTGTCTTAGCCTTGCTTCAGATGTCTTATACTTGCTCTAGTTGTCTTGGGCTTGCTCCAGTTGTCTTGTGCTTGCTCCAGTTGTCTTTGCCTTGCTCAGTTGTCTTGGCATTGCTCCAGTTGTTCTGGGCTTGGTCCACTTGTCTTGGGCTTGCTCCACTTGTATCGGGCTTGCTCAAGTGATCTTGGGTTTGCTCCAGTTATCTTGGGCTTGCTCCAGGTTTCTTGGCCTTGCTCCAGTTGTATGAGGTTTGCTCCACTTGTCTTGGTCTTGCTCCAGTTGTCTTGGCCTTGCTCCAATTATCTTTGGATTGCCCTAGTTGTCTTTGGCTAGCTCTAGTTGTCTTAGCCTTGCTCCAGCTGTCTTGGAATTGTTCCTGTTGTCTTGGGCTTCCTTTGGTTGTCTTAGGCTTGCTCCAGTTGTCTTGGCCTTGCTCCAGTTTCTTTGGCCTTGCTCCACTTGTTTTTGGCTTGCTCCAGGTGTCTAGGTCTTGCTCCAGATCTCTTGGCCTTGCTCCAGGTTTCTTGGGCTTGCTCTAGTTGTCTTGGGCTTGCTCCAGTTGTCTTAAGTTGCTTCATTTGTCTTGTCCCTACTCCAGTTGTCGTAGGCTTGCTCCAGTTGTCTTGGGCTTGCCCCAGCTGTCATGGGCTTGCTCCAGTTGTTTTGGTCGTGCTCCAGTTGTCTTGCCTTGCTCCAGTTGTCTTTGGCTTGCTCCAGCTGTCTTGGCCTTGCTCTAGTTGTCTTGGGCTTGCTTAAGTTGTCTTGGGCTTCCTCCAGTTGTCTTCGGCTTGCTCCAGTTGTCCTTCCTTGCTCCACTTGTCTGGGGCTTGCTCCAGCTGTCTTGGCCCTGCTCCAGCTGTCTTGGGCTTGCTCCAATTGTCTTGGGCTTGCTCCAGTTGTCTTCGGCTTGCTCCAGTTGTCCTTCCTTGCTCCACTTGTCTGGGGCTTGCTCCAGCTGTCTTGGCCCTGCTCCAGCTGTCTTGGGCTTGCTCCAATTGTCTTGGGCTTTTTCCAGTTCTCTTGGGCTTGCTCCAGTTGTCTTGGCTTGCTCGAGTTCTCTTGGCCTTGCTCCGGTTTTCTTGGGCTTGCTCCAGTTGTCTTGGTCTTGCTCCAGTTGTCTTGGGCTTTTTCCAGTTCTCTTGGGCTTGCTCCAGTTGTCTTGGCTTGCTCGAGTTCTCTTGGCCTTGCTCCGGTTTTCTTGGGCTTGCTCCAGTTGTCTTGGTCTTGCTCCAGTTGTCTTGTCCTTGCTCCTGTTGTTTTAGGCTTGCTCCAGTTGTCTTGGACTTTCCCCAGTTGTCTTGGGCTTGCTGCAGCTGTCTTGAACTTGCTCCTGTTGTCTTGGCCTTGCTTCAGTTGTCTTAGGCTTGCTCTAGCTGTCTAGGCCTTGCTGCAGTTGTCTTAGGCTTGCTCCAGTTGTCTTGGCCTTGCTCTAGTTATATCAGGCTTGCTCCAGTTCTCTTTAGCTTGCTCCAGTTGTCTTGGGCATGCTCCAGTTTTCTTGGCCTTGCTCCAGTTGTCTTGGGCTTGCTCTATTTGTCTTGGCCTTGCTCCATTTGTCTTGGGCTTGCTCCAGCTGTCTTGTGCTTGCTCCAGTTGTCTTGGCCTTGCTCAAGTTGTCTTGGCATTGATCCAGTTGTTCGGGGCTTGGTCCACTCGTATTGGGCTTGCTCCAGTTGTACTGGGCTTGCTCCAGTTGTCTTGGGCTTGCTCGAGTTATCTCTGGCTTACTCGTGTTGTCTTGGCCTTGCTCCAGTTGTATCAGGCTTGCTCCACTTGTCTTGGTCTTGCTCCAGTTGTCTTGGCCTTGCTCCAGTCATCTTTGGCTTGCTCCAGTTGTGTTTGGCTTGCTCGAGTTGTCTTAGCCTTGCTCCACCTGTCTTGGACTTGCTCTAGTTGTACCAGGCTTGCTCCAGTTGTCCTTGGCTTGCTCTAGCTGTCTTTGGCTTGCTCCAGTTGTCTTAGCCTTGCTCCTGCTATCTTGGACTTGCTCCAGTTATCTTGGGCTTGCTCCACTTGTCTCGGGCTTGCTTCAGTTGTCTTGGCCTTGCTCCAGTTGTCTTGGCCTTGCTCCAGTTGTCTTGGGCTTGCTCCAGGTGTCTTGGGCTTGCTCCATGTTGAAATGATGCTCCTCACCATGGCAGGAGTGACTCCAAAAAGGAACACCAAAAAGACAAGCCTTAGTGGCTTAGTGGTTAATGGTGTCCACCTCTAGAGGCAGGGGCCCGGGTTCAAGTCCCACAAGATGAAATTCTGCCCTGCCTCAAGGGAGGTGGAAAATAGATGCCAGGAAGCTAGCTCAACCTCTAGAGTTCCTCTTTAAGTTTCTAGAAGGCCAGGTGAGGGTCCAGGAAGGTGGCACACCTTCTAGAAGGGGTGACTTGTCCTACAAGGCATCTAGAGGTGTCTTGATCTTCTGGACACCTTCCCTCCTACTAGAAGCAAGCTGAGGAATCTAGGAAGGGGCAGAAGCTTCTAGAGGAGGGAAGGGAAGCCTTCCTAGGTGGGAAAAGGACAGCCTACCAAGGAGCACTCTAGAAGCCATAGAATCTGCTAGGAAGCTCCAAATCTGGCATGCTTTGGTGTTCTGGAAAGCTTAGATCAGTGGCTATAAAATGCCACTGCTTGTGAGCCTTGATAAAGTGTTAATTTCCATTCAATTGAGGGCAAAACTATTGCCTCACTCTCTGACCAGATTTTGCCATCCTTGAACCAGTTGCCTCCACAGTTTCAGTCTCTGCAAAAACAGTTGGTGGTGTGAACCAGCCACTGCTAGGGACCCTCCAGGGTGCACACTCACCCTCAGGCCAACAAAGGGTTATGGGCCCACGCCTCTAAGGGGTTCAAAGCCAGCTTGATTTCACGCTTCCAACAGCAAGACATGGCAACCAGCGAGCAAGAGAGCANTGGAAGGGTGCCAAACAGGGCACCAAGAAGGGTGACAAGAAGGGGGAGTGCTTCAACTGCGGCAAGGAGGGCCACTACGCGCGCAACTGTCCTAAGAAGAAAACAGATCGGTCGCAGCGGGGCGGGAAGAAAGATGAGCACGCCCTTATGGCGTACAACTCCACCAACTTGAAGGATCCGGGAGTTGCCGTCATCGACTCCGGATCAGGCCGCCACACGCAATGCAACAGGGCGGCATTTGTCACCTATGGCGCCTCGGAGAGACGCATGACGGTGGCCAATGGAAAAACAGAGGTGGCCGCCGGTGAGGGTAACGTCCGCATTGAGTCAGTTGTGGATGGCAAACCTGTCACGAGCACAATCTACGATGTTCTGCATATGCCCAACTTTGGGGCAAACTTGCTCTCCGTCAGCCGCCTTACCGACAAGGGACTTGAGGTGCTCTTCACAAAGAAGGAGGCCGTCATCCGCAAAGAGGGCAAAGGTGAGGTGATTGCGCGTGCCAAGAGGGAGGACGACTTGTACCTGCTACGCGCAAAGATCCTCAGCAGCCGGGTGGGGTCCAATGCCGCCAACCTTGCAACGAAGGATGGAGGAGACCTGGACCTATGGCACCGCCGACTCTGCCACGTTTCTCCATCAACAGTGAAGGAGATGGCTAAGAGGGAAGTGGTGCGGGGTCTCCAAATCAGCGGCCTTGATGGAACCAAGGAGACCGTGTGTGAGCCATGCATCATTGGCAAATCAACTCGGCAGCCGTTTGTCGCCAAGGGGACGCGTGCATCGGCAAAACTGGCCGTGGTACACACAGATGTGTGTGGACCACTTGAGAGCTCCATCGGCGGAGCTCGCTACCTCCTCACCTTCATCGATGACCACAGCCGGAAACTCTACCTCTACCCAATGAAGCGGAAGAGTGAGGTCCTTGCGTGCATGCAAGAGTTTGTGGCTGATGTGGAGCGGCAAACAGCGTTGAAGGTGAAGGCGTTCCGGAGTGACAACGGCGGTGAATATGCGGGGTGCCTTGGGTGGATGAAGAGCAAGGGGATTGAGTGGCAGAAAACAACTCCACACTCTCCACAACAGAATGGTGTCGCAGAGAGAGCAAATCGCACAATCCTTAACATGGTGCGATCCATGTTGAGCGACGCCGGCCTTACACAACGGTATTGGGCGGAGGCGACAAGGACAGCAGCATACATCATGAATCTCATGCCGACCAAGCCTCTGAAGGACAAGGAGAGCAATGCATGGAAGACGCCACAAGAGGTGTGGAGCGGGAGGAAGCCGGCGGTGGGTCACCTCCGCAAGTTTGGTTGTGTTGCACATGCAATGGTGCAGGCACGTGAGGGACGGAGCAAGCTGGACCCACGTACCCGCCGGTGTATTTTCCTTGGATATGAGAGCGGAAGCAAGGCGTATCGGCTCTTTGACCCAAGGAGGCAGCAGATTGTGCGCAGTCGCGACGTCACGTTCGACGAGAAAAGCCGTTGGACAGACAAGGAGGCAGGTCTCTCCAAGAGGGGGGAGTGGATGCCACTCCTTGAGGGGGAGACGCCGGAGGACGTGAATGAGGGTGACGTCCTTGCATCAGCACCAGCCGGAGATGATCGCCCGAGGGATGGGCGAACGGCACAATTTGTTTCGACCAGTTCAGATGAGGAATCCCAAGCACCGGAGATGGACGTGGAGGCGGGGAGTCGACCGATGTCTCCAAGGTCTCCAAGAGAGGGGGAGCAGGCGCTTGGAGAGGATGGCGCCGAAAGGGGACAACAACAACAACCGCCTCAAGAGCCCCGCACGAGCAGCCGTGTGCGAAGAAGGACAAAAAGATATGATGCCGACAAGGGCATTTGGACTGGGTTCGCGCAAGAGGAGCCTCAAGGAAACACTGTACAAGAAGGATGGGGCTGAGTGGGAGGAAGAAATAAAATGTATGCTCGCCTCCCATGAGGAGAAAGTCTCCTCAGTTATAGGTTGAGGATGGACGACTGCCATGGGTGATGCGCAAGGGGGAGATTGTTGGAATGATGCTCCTCACCATGGCAGGAGTGACTCCAAAAAGGAACACCAAAAAGACAAGCCTTAGTGGCTTAGTGGTTAATGGTGTCCACCTCTAGAGGCAGGGGCCCGGGTTCAAGTCCCACAAGATGAAATTCTGCCCTGCCTCAANTCTTCTGGACACCTTCCCTCCTACTAGAAGCAAGCTGAGGAATCTAGGAAGGGGCAGAAGCTTCTAGAGGAGGGAAGGGAAGCCTTCCTAGGTGGGAAAAGGACAGCCTACCAAGGAGCACTCTAGAAGCCATAGAATCTGCTAGGAAGCTCCAAATCTGGCATGCTTTGGTGTTCTGGAAAGCTTAGATCAGTGGCTATAAAATGCCACTGCTTGTGAGCCTTGATCAAGTGTCAATTCCCATTCAATTGAGGCCAAAACTATTGCCTCACTCTCTGACCAGATTTTGCCATCCTTGAACCAGTTGCCTCCACAGTTTCAGTCTCTGCAAAAACAGTTGGTGGTGTGAACCAGCCACTGCTAGGGACCCTCCAGGGTGCACACTCACCCTCAGGCCAACACTCCAATTCTCTTGGCCTTGCTCCAGTCGTCTTGGGCTTGCTCCAGTTGTCTTGGTCTTACTCCAGTTGTTTTGGGCTTGCTCCAGTTGTCATTTCCTTGCTCCTGTTGTCTTAGGCTTCCGCCAATTATCTTGGACTTGCCCCAGTTGTCTTGGTCTTGTCCTAGTTGTCTTGGGCTTGCTCCTGTTGTCTTGGCCTTGCTTTAGTTGTCTTGTGCTTGCTCCAGCTGTCTTGGCCTTGCTCCAGTTGTCTTGGCCTTTCTCCATTTGTCTTGGCCTTGCTCCAGTTGTCTTGGCCTTGCTCCAGTTGTCTTGTCCTTTCTCCATTTTTCTTGGCCTTGCTTTAGTTGTCTTGGCCTTGCTCTTGTTGTCTTAGCCTTGCTCCAGTTGTCTTGGGCCTGCTCCACTTGTCTTGGGCTTGCTCCATTTGTCTTGGCCTTGCTTTAGCTTTCTTGGCCTGGCTCCAGTTGTCTTGGGCCTACTTCAGTTGTCTTCGGCTTGCTCCTGTTGTCTTGGGCTTGCTTAAGCTTTCTTGGCCTTGCTCCCGTTGTCTTTGGCTTGCTCTAGTTGTCTTGGGCTTGCTCCAGTTGGCCTTTCCTTGCTCCAGTTATCTTAGGCTTACTCCAGTTGTATTGGGCTTGCCCCAGTTGTGTTGGGCTTGCTCCAGTCGTTTTGGGCTTGCTCCAGTTGTCCTGCCTTGCTCCAGTTGTATAGGGCTTTCTCTAGCTGTCTTGGCCCTGCTCAAGTTATCTTGGGCTTGCTCCTGTTGTCTTGGGCTTGCTCCAGTTGTTTTGAGCTTGCTCCAGCTGTCTTGGGCTTGCACCAGTTGTATTGGCGTTGCTCCAGGTGTCTTCGCCTTGCTCCAGTAGTTTTGGACTTGCTTCAGCTGTCTTGGCCTTGCTCTAGTTGTGTTGGACTTGCTTTAGTTGTATTGGGCTTACTCCAGTTGTCTTGGCCTTGCTCCACTTGTCTTGGTGTTGCTCTAGCTGTCTTGAGCTTGGTCAACTTCTCTTGGGTTTGCTCCAGTCATATTGGGCTTGCTCCAATTGTCTTGGGCTTGCTCCAGTTGTCTTGGGTTTGCTCCAGGCGTCTTGGCCTTGCTCTAGTTATATCAGGCTTGCTGCAGTTCCCTTGGGCTTGCTCCAGTTGTCTTGGGCTTGCTCCAGTTTTCTTGGCTTTGCTCCAGTTGTCTTAGGCTTGCTCCAGTTGTCTTGGGCTTGCACCAGTTGCCTTGGGCTTGCTCCAATTGTCTTTGGCTTGTTCCAGTTCTCTTGGCCTTGCTTGGATTGTTTTGGGATTTCCCCAACTTTCGTCGCCTTGCTCCAATTGTCTTGGCATTGCTCCAGTTGTCTTGGCCTTGCTCCAGTAGTCTTGGCTTTGCTCCAGTTGTCTTGGGCTTGCTCCAGCTGTTTTGGGCTTTCTCCAATAGTCTATGGCTTGCTCCAGATGTCTTGGGCTTGCTCCAGTTTTCATGGCCTTGCTCCAGTTGTCTTAGGATTGCTCCAGTTGTCTTGGGCTTGTCCCAGTTGTCTTGGGCTTGCTCCAGTTGTCTTGGGCTTGCTCTAGTTGTATTGGCCTTAATCAAGTTGTCTTGTGCTTGCTCCAGCTGTCTTGGCCTTGTTCCAGTTGGCTTGGCCTTGCTCCAGTTGTATTGGCCTTGCTCTAGTTGTCTTGGGCTTGATCCAGTTGTCTTGGGCTTGCTCCAGTTGTCTTGGCCTTGCTCCTGTTGTCTTGGACTTGCTTTAGTTGTCTTGGGCTTGCTTCATTTGTCTTGGGCTTGCTCCAGTTGTCTTGGACTTGCTCCAGTTGTCTTGGCATTGCTCCAGTTGTCTTGGGCTTTGTCCACTTCTCTTGGGCTTGCTCCAGTTGTATTAGGCTTGCTCCAGCTGTCTTGGGCTTGCTCCAGCTGTCGTGGGCTTGCTCTAGTTGTTGTGGGCTTTCTCCTGTTGTCTTGGACTTGCTCCAGTTATCTTTGTCTTGCTCCATTTGTCTTTGTCTTGCTCCAGTTGTCGTAGCCTTGCTCCAGCTGTCGTGGGCTTGCTCTAGTTGTTGTGGGCTTTCTCCTGTTGTCTTGGACTTGCTCCAGTTATCTTTGTCTTGCTCCATTTGTCTTTGTCTTGCTCCAGTTGTCGTAGCCTTGCTCCAGGTGTGTTGGACCTGCTCTAGTTGTCTTGGAAGTACTCCACTTGTCTTGTGCTTGCTCCAGTTTTCTTGGCCTTGCTCCAGTTGTCTTGGCATTGCTCCAGTTGTTTAGGGCTTGGTCCACTTGTCTTGTGCTTGCTCCAGTTGTCTTGGACTTGCTCTAGTTGTCTTGGAAGTACTCCACTTGTCTTGTGCTTGCTCCAGTTTTCTTGGCCTTGCTCCAGTTGTCTTGGCATTGCTCCAGTTGTTTAGGGCTTGGTCCACTTGTCTTGAGCTTGCTCCAGTTGTATTGGGCTTGCTCCAGTTGTCTTGGGCTTGCTCCAGTTACATTGGGCTTGCTCCAGTTGTCTTGGCCTTGCTCCAGTTGTATCAGGCTTCCTCCACTTGTCTTGGGCTTGCTCCAGTTTTCCTGGCCTTGCTCCAGTTGTCCTTGGCTTGCTCCAGATGTTTTTGGCTTGCTCCAGTTGTCTTATCCTTGCTCCAGCAGTCTTGGACTTGCTATAGTTGTATCATGCTTGCTCCAGATATCTGTGGCTTGCTCCAGTTGTCTTTGGCTTGCTCAGTTGTCTTAGCCTTGCTCCAGCTATCTTGGACTTGCTCCAGTTGTCTTGGGCTTGCTCCAGTTGTCTTGGGCTTCCTTGAGTTGTCTTGGCCTTCCTCCAGTTGTCTTAACCTTTATCCAGTTGTCTTGGGCTTGCTCCAAGTGTCTTGGGCTTGCTCCAGTTCTCTTGGCCTTGCTCCGGTTCTCTTGGGCTTGCTCTAGTTGTCTTGGTCTTGCTCCAGTTGTCTTGGGCTTGATCCAGTTGTATTGTCCTTACTCCTGTTCTTTAGGCTTGCTCCAGTTGTCTTGGACTTGCCCCAGTTGTCTTGGGCTTGCTGCAGTTGTCTTGAACTTGCTCCAGTTGTCTTGGCCTTGCTTCAGTTGTCTTAGGCTTGCTCTAGCTGTCTTGGCCTTGCTGCAGTTGTCTTGGCCTTCCTCCATTTGTCTTGGCCTTGCTCCAGTTGTCTTGGCCTTGATCCAGTTGTCTTGGCCTTGCTTTAGTTGTCGTGGGCTTGCTCCAGTTGTCTTGGCCTTGTTTTAGTTTTCTTGGCCTAGCTCAAGTTGTCTTGGGCTTGCTCTAGTTGTCTTGGACTTGCTCCTGTTGTCTTGGACTTGCTCCAGTTTTCCTAGCCTTGATCCAGTTGTCTTGGACTTGCTCCAGTTGTCTTGTGCTTGCTCCTGTTGTCTTGGCCTTGCTCTGTTGTCTTTTTGGAAATGTAGGACTCTTAGAATCTCAAGTGTCTCAGGTAAACACTCCACATTGAACTTGTACACTCAAACTCTGTGTGATACACACGGCAGAAAATTGCTGTGCACTTCAACTGAGTAGTATGTCGTACACTGTCAAGAGATCTCACACACTGCACAGGTACACGGCTTGTCTCTTGCTACATCCAACGGTATGCTGCATTACTAAGATGGTGAAGTACAGACGAAGCACTGCTTTTCCTAAGATGACGTCTATTGTAGCGAGCGCTACACGCCATTCGACTAAGACTAGAAGGAGCAGAAATACAAAAGCCGTAAATACCCGGCTCTGCCTCCCAGGTTGGCTAATGCCCAGCGCCCTTGGTAAGTCGACGACAAAGGTAAATCGCAGTCTCGATTTCCTCCGTGGTTCGTCGGTCTTCAGATGGTGACGTTGGGCAAAGCTAGCGCTCGTCCTTCGGTTGCTAGACGGCTGCGATTGATCCATCACACCATCAGACGCTCCAGTGGATCCGTCCATCTCCAGTACACCAGCATCTTCACGGCCGGCACGTCTTTGTGTCCGCCTCCTCCTTACATCAACCGGACACCCAGCGGAGTCCTGCTCGCACGCTTGGTCTGTCCGATGTTCCTTGGCTGCGTGCCACATCAGCCGCTGGACTGAGAGGAGCTCTCGCTCAACTGCTTGTCCGACCCCAGTCCATCATAGCCTTTCCTGATTCTCTTTTGCGTGGCTCGACACCAAGTATGCCACTTTTGGAAACTGGAAGTATGCGCCCAAAACTAGGCCAGGTTGGTGCAAGTTTGGGCAAAGACTAGGCCATATTCCAACATTCCCCCCTTGTGCCCTAATCTGCGCCAGCAGTGGGCGCACACCAGAGCGCCCCCC
>SZWC01000220.1:309680-339467 GCA_023375785.1 Penium margaritaceum | reverse complement strand
AGTGGTTGCGAGTGGTTGCAAGTGGTTGTGAGTGGTTGCAAGTGGTTGCAAGTGTATGTGAGTGGTTGCGAGTGGATGAAAGTGGTTGCGCGTGGTTGCGAGTGGTTGCAAGTGGTTGCGAGTGGTTGTGAGTGGTTGTGAGTGGTTGCGAGTGGTTGCAAGTGGTTGCAAGTGGCTAGGACTGATTGTTAGTGGTTACGAGTGGTTGCGAGTGGTTACGAGTAGTTGCGAGTGGTTGCAAGTGTTTGTGAGTGGTTGCGAGTGGTTGTGAGTGGTTGTAAGTGGTTGTGAGTGGTTACAAGTGGTTGTGAGTTATTGCGAGTGGTTGCGAATGGTTGGGCATGGTTTCAAGTGGTTGCAAGTGGTTGCGAGTTGTTGCAAGTGGCTGCGAGTGGTTGCAAGTGGTTGCGCATGGTTGCAAGTAGTTGCAAGTGATTGCGAGTGGTTATGAGTGGTTGCGAGTGGTTGCGAGTGGTTGCGAGAGGTTGGGAGTGGTTGTGAGTGGTTGCGTGTGGTTGTGAGTGGTTGCAAGTGGTTGTGAGTGGTTGTGAGTGGTTGCGAGTGGCTGCAAGTGGGTGTGAGTGGTTGCGAGTGGTTGCAAGAAGTTGCAAGTGGTTGTGAGGAGTTACGAGTGGTTGAGTGGGGTCATGAATGGTTGCGAGTGGTTGCCAGTGGTTGCGAGGGGTTCGAGTGGGAGTAAGTGGTTGCAAGTGGTTTTGAGTGGTTGCGAGTGCTTGCTAGTGATTGCGAGTTGTTGCGAGTGGTTGCGAGTGGTTGGGTGTGGTTGCGAGTTGTTGCGGGTGGTTGCGAGTGGTTGCAAGTGGTTTGAAGTGGTTGGGAGTGGTTGCAAGTGATTGTGAGTGGTTACGAGTGGTTGCGAGTGGTTGCAAGTGGTTGCGAGTGGTTGCGAGTGGTTTCGAGTCGTTGCCAGTGATTGGGAGTGGTTGTGAGTGGTTGTTAGTGGCTGTGAGTGCTTGCGAGTGGTTGTAAGTGATTGCGAGTGGTTGCGAGTGGTTGCGAGTGGTTGCGAGTGGTTGCGAGTGGTTGCGAGCGGTTGCAAGTGGTTGCGAGTGGTTGTGAGTGGTTGCAAGTGGTAGCAAGTGGTCGCGAGCTGTCACGAGTGCTTGCGGGTGGTTGCGAGTGGTTGTGAGTGGTTGCGAGTGGTCGCGAGTGCTTGGGAGTAGTTGCAAGTGGTTGTGAGAGGTTGAGAATGGTTTTGTGTGGTTGCGAGTGGTTGTGATTGGGTGCGAGTGGTTGCGTATGGTTGCGAGTGGTTGCGAGTGGTTGTAAGTGGTCGTGACTGGTTGCGAGTGGTTGCAAGTGGTTGCAAGTGGTTGTGAATTGTTACGAGTGGTTGGGAGTGATTTTGCATGGTTGCGAGTGGTCGCAGGTGGTTGCGAGTTGTTACGAGTGGTTGCGAGTGGTTGCAAGTGGTTGCGAGTCGTTGCGAGTGGTTGCAAGTGATTGGGAGTGGTTGCGAGTGGTTGCGAGTGGTTGCCAGTGGTTGTGAGTGGTTGCGATTGGTTGTGAGTGGTTGCGAGTGGTTGTGAGTGGTTGCAAGTGGTTGTGAGTGGTTGTGAGTGGTTGCAAGTGGCTGCGAGTGGGTGTGAGTAATTGCGAGTGGTTGCGAGAGGTTGCAAGTGGTTGCGAGTAGTTGCAACTGGTTGCAAGGCGTCGGGAGTGGTTTCGAGTGGTTGCGAGTTGTTGTGAGTGGTTGCGAGTGGTTGCAAGTGGGTGCAAGTGGTTGCAAGTGGTTTCGAGTGGATGCGAGTGGTTGCGAGGGGTTGTGAGTTGTTGCGAGTGGTTGCGAGTGCTTTGGAGTGATTGCGAGTTGTCGCGGGTGGTTGCGAGTGGTTGCAAGAGGTTGCAAGTGGTTGCGAGTGGTTGCAAGTGATTGTGAGTGGTTGCGAGTGGTTGCGAGTGGATGAAAGTGGTTGCGCGTGGTTGCGAGTGGTTGCGAGTGGTTGTGAGTGGTTGTGAGTGGTTGCGAGTGGTTGCGAGTGGTTGCAAGTGGCTAGGAGTGGTTGTTAGTGGTTACGAGTGGTTGCGAGTTGTTACGAGTAGTTGCAAGTGGTTGTAAGTGTTTCTGAGTGGTTGCGAGTGGTTTTGAGTGGTTGTGAATCGTTGCAAGTGGTTGTGATTTGTTGCGAGTGGTTGCGAGTGGTTGTGCATGGTTGGAGGTGGTTGCAAGTGGTTGCGAGTTGTTGCGAGTGGTTGCGAGTGGTTGCAAGTGGTTACGAGTCGCTGTGAGTAGTTGCAAGTGATTGCGAGTGGTTACGAGTGGTTGCGAGTGGTTGCGAGTGGTTGCGAATGGTTGTGAGTGGTTTCGAGTGGGTGTGAGTGGTTGCAAGTGGTTGTGAGTGGTTGTGAGTGGTTGCGATTGGCTGCAAGTGGGTGTGTGTGGTTGCCAGTGGTTGCAAGAAATTGCAAGTGGTTGCGAGTAGTCGCGAGTGGTTGCGAGGCCTCGGGAGTGGTTGCGAGTGGTTGCCAGTGGTTGCGAGTGGTTGCGAGTGGGAGCAAGTGGTTGCAAGTGGTTTTGAGTGGTTGCGAGTGGTTACGAGTGGTTGCGAGTTGTTGCGAGTGGTTACGAGTGGTTGGGAGTGGTTGCGAGTTGTTGCGGGTGGTTGCGAGTGGTTGCAAGTGCTTTGAAATGGTTGCGAGTTGTTGCAAGTGATTTTGAGTGGTTGTGAGTGGTTGCGAGTGGTTGCGAGTGGTTGCGAGTGGTTGCGAGTGGTTGCGAGTGATTGCGAGTTGTTTCGAGTCGCTGCGAGTGGTTGCGAGTGGTTGTGAGTGGTTGTGAGTGGTTGCGAGTGGTTGCGAGTGGTTGCGAGTGGTTGCGAGTGGTTGCGAGTGATTGCGAGTTGTTTCGAGTCGCTGCGAGTGGTTGCGAGTGGTTGTGAGTGGTTGTGAGTAGCTGTGAGTGCTTGCGAGTGGTTGTAAGTGATTGCGAGTGGTTGCGAGTGGTTGTGAGTGGTTGCAAGTGGTTGCGAGCGGTTGCGAGTGGTTGTGAGTGGTTGTGAGTGGTTGCAAGTGGTAGCAAGTGGTCACGAGTTGTCACGAGTGCTTGCGGGTGGTTGCGAGTGGTTGTGAGTGGTTGCAAGTGGTTGCGAGTGGTTGGGAGTGGTTGCAAGTGGTTGTGAAAGGTTGGGAGTAGTTTTGTGTAGTTGCGAGTGGTTGTGAGTGGGTGCGAGTGTTTTCGTATAGTTGCGAGTGGTTGCGAGTGGTTGTAAGTGGTTGTGTGTGGTTGCGAGTGGTTGCGAGTGGTTGCAAGTGGTTGCAAGTTTTCGTTAGTGGTTGCAAGTGGTTGTGAGTGGTTGCGAGTGGTTACGATTGGTTCGAGTGGTTGCGTGTGGTTGTGAGTGGTTGTGAGTGGTTGCGAGTACCTGCGAGTGCTTGCAGGTGGATGTGAGTGGTTGTGAGTGGGTGCAAGTGGTTGCGAGTGGTTGCGAGTTGTTGTGAGTGGTTGTGAGTGGTTGCGAGTGGTTGCAAGTGGTTGCGAGTGGTTGCAAGTGGTTGTGAGTGGTTGCAAGTGGTTGCGAGTGGTTGCGAGTGGTTGCGAGTGGTTGTGAGTTGTTGCAAGTGGTTGTGAGTTGTTGCAAGTGGTTGCGAGTGGTTGCGAATGGTTGGGAGTGGATGCAAGTGGTTGCGAGTAGTTGCCAGTGGTTGCAAGTGGTTGCGAGTGGCTGCGAGTGGTTATGAGTGGTTGCGAGTGGTTGCGAGTGGTTGCACGTGGTTGGGAGTGGTTGTGAGTGGTTACGAGTGGTTGCCAGTGGTTACGAGTAGTTGCGAGTGGTTCCAAGTGGTTGTGAGTGGTTGCGAGTGGTTGTGAGTGGCTGTGAGTGGTTGCAAGTGGGTGTGAGTTGTTGCGAGTGGTTGCAAGTTGTTGTGCATAGTTGCGAGGAGTTGTAAGTGGTTGCAAGTTGTTGCGAGTGGTTTCGATTGGTTGCAAGTGGTTGCGAGTCGTTGCGTGTAGTTGGAAGTGATTGCGAGTTGTTGCAAGTGGTTGCGAGTGGTTGTGAGTGGTTGCCAGTGGTTGCGAGTGGTTGTGAGTGGCTGCGAGTGGTTGTGAGTGGTTGCAAGTGGTTGTGAGTGGTTGTGAGTGGTTGCGAGTGGCTGCAAGTGGGTGTGAGTGGTTGCGAGTGGTTGCGAGAGGTTGCAAGTGGCTGCGAATAGTCGCGAGTGGTTGCGAGGCGTCGGGAGTGGTTGCGAGTGATTGCGGGTGGTTGCGATTGGTTGCGAGTGGGAGCAAGTGGTTGCAAGTGGTTTTGAGTGGGTGCGAGTGGTTGTGAGTGGTTGCGAGTTGTTGCGATTGGTTACGCGTGGTTGGGAGTGGTTTTGAGTGGTTGCGAGTGGGAGCAAGTGGTTGCAAGTGGTTTTGAGTGGGTGCGAGTGGTTGTGAGTGGTTGCGAGTTGTTGCGATTGGTTACGCGTGGTTGGGAGTGGTTTTGAGTTGTTGCAGGTGGTTGTGAGCGGTTGCAAGTGGTTGCAAGTTGTTGCGAGTGGTTGCAAGTGATTGTGAGTGGTTGTGAGTGGTTGCCAGTGGTTGCGACTGGTTGCCAGTGGTTGCGAGTGGTTGCGAGTGGTTGTGAGTGGTTATGAGCGGTTGTGAGTGGTTGTGAGTGCTTCCGAGTGGTTGTAAGTGGTTGCGAGTGGTTGTAAGTGTTTGCGAGTGGTTGCGAGTGGTTGAGAGCGGTTGCGAGTGGTTATGAGAGATTGGGAGTGGTTTTGTGTGGTTGGGAGTGGTTGTGATTGGGTGGGAGTGGTTGTAAGTGGTTGCGAGTGGTTGCGAGTGGTGGCAAGCGGTTGTGAGTGGTTGTGACTGGTTGTGAGTGGTTGCAAGTGGTTGCGAGGGGTTGCAAGTGGTTGCAAGTGTTTGCAAGTTGTTGTAAGTGGTGTGATTGGTTGCGAGTGATGCAAGTAATTGTGAGTGGTTGCCAGTGGTTGCAAGTGGCTGCAAGTGGTTCCGAGTGCGAGTGGTTGCCAGTGGTTGCGAGTGGTTGTGAGTGGTTGCGAGTGGTTGCGAGCGGTTACGAGTGGTTGCGACTAGTTGCAAGTGGTTGGGAGTGGTTGTCAGTGGTTGTGAGTGGTTGTGAGTGGATGTGAGTGGTTGCAAGTGATTGCGAGTTGTTGCAAGTGGTTACGAGTGGTTACGCATGATTGCCAGTGGTTTCAAGAGGTTTCGAGTTGTTGTGAGTGGTTGCCAGTGGTTGCAAGTTGATGCCAGTGGTTGCGAGTGGTTGCAAGTGATTGCGAGTGGTTGCGAGTGGTTGGGAGTGGTTGCAAGTGGTTGCGATTTGTTGCGAGAAGTTGTGAGTGGTTGTAAGTGTTTGCGAGTGGTTGCGAGTGATTGCGGGTTAATGTGAGTGGTTGCGAGTTGTTGTGAGTGGTTGCAAGTGGTTGCAAGTGGTTGTGAGTGGTTGCGAGTGGTTGCAATTGGTTGTGAGTGGTTGCGAGTGGCTGCGAGTGATTGCCAGTGGTTGCGAGTGGTTGCGAGTGGTTGCGAGTAGTTGCAAGTGGTTGCTAGTGGTTTCGAGTGGTTGCAAGTGGTTACGAGTGGTTGCGAGTGGTTGGGAGTGGTTGCAAATTGTTGTGGGTGGTTGCGTGGCTGCGAGTAGTTGCAAGTGGATGGAAGTGGTTGCAAGTGATTGTGAGTGGTTGCGAGTGGTTGTGCGTGCTTGCGAGTGGTTGCGAGTGGTTGCGAGTGGTTGCGAGTGGTTGCGAGTGGTTACGAGTGGTTGCGAGTGGTTGCAAATGGTTGTGAGAGGTTGTGAGTGCTTGCGAGTGGTTGTAAGTGGTTGTGAGTGGTTGCGAGTGGTTGCGAGTGGTTGCGAGTGGTTGCGAGTGGTTGCGAGTGGTTACGAGTGGTTGCGAGTGGTTGCAAATGGTTGTGAGAGGTTGTGAGTGCTTGCGAGTGGTTGTAAGTGGTTGTGAGTGGTTGCCAGTGGTTGCGAGTGGTTGCGAGTGGTTGCGAGTGGTTGCGAGCGGTCGTGAGTGGTTGCGAGTGGTTGCGAGTGGTTGCGAGTTGTTGCGAGTAGTCACGAGCGCTTGCGAGTGGTTGCGAGTGGTCGTGAGTGGTTGCGAGTCGTTGCAAGTGGTTGCAAGTGGTTGCAAGTGGTTGTGAGAGGTTGGAAGTTGTTTTGTGTGGTTGCGGATGGTTGTGAGTGGTTGCAAGTGGTTGCAAGTGGTTGCAAGTGGTTGCGAGTGGTTTTGAGTAGTTGCAAGTGGTTGCGGTTAGTTTCAACTGGTCGCGAGTGGTTGCCAGTGGTTGCCAGTGGTTGCGAGCAGATGCAGGTGGTTGGGAGTTGTTGTGAGTGGTTGCGAGTGGTTGCGAGTTGTTAGGAGTGATACCAGTGGTTGTGAGTGGTTACAAGTGGTTGCGAGTGGTTGCGAGTGGTTGCAAGTTGTTGTGAGTGGTTGCGAGTGGTTGCGAGTGGTTGCAAGTGGTTGCGAGTGGTTGCAAGTGGTTGCAAGTGGTTGCGAGTGGTTGCGAGTGATTGCAAGTGGTTGTGAGTGGTTGCGAGTGGTCGCGAGTAGTTGCAAGTGGTTGCGAGTGGTTGCTTGTGGTTGCAAGTGGTTGCGAGTGGTTGCATGTGGTTGCGATTGGTTGGAAGTTGTTGCTTGTGGTTGCAAGTGGTTGCGAGTGGTTGCGAGTGGTTCTGAGTGGTTGCCAGTGGTTTCGAGTGGTTGCCAGTGGTTGCAAGTGGTTGTGAGTGGTTGCAAGTTGTTGCAACTGGTTGCGAGTGGTTACGAGTGGTTGCAAGTGGTTGCGAGTGGTTCTGAGTCATTGCAAGGAGTTACGAGTGGTTGTGAGTGGTTGTGAGTGGTTGGGAGTGGTTGCGAGTGGTTGAGAGTACTTGCAAGTGGTTACAAGTGGTTGCGAGTGGTAGCGAATGGTTGCAAGTGGTTACGAGTGGTTGCAAGTGGTTGCAAGTGGTTGCGAGTGGTTGGGAGTGGTTGCAAGTGGTTGCGACTGGTTGCAATTGGTTGTGTGTGGTTGGGAGTGGCTTCGAGTGGTTGCGAGTGGATGCGAGTGATTACAAGTAATTGCAACTATTTGCGAGTGGTTACGAGTGGTTGCAAGTGCTTGCAAGTGCTCGCAAGTAGTTGCACATGATTGCGAGTGCTTGCCAGTTGTTACGAGTGGTTATGAGTGGTTGTGAGTCGTTGCTAGTGGTTGCGAATGGTTGTGATTGGTTGCGAGTGGTTTCAAGTGGTTGCGAGTGGTTGCGGATGGTTGCGAGTTGTTTGGAGGGGCTGCGAGTGGTTGGGAGTGGTTGCGAGTGGTTGTGAGTGGTTGCGAGTGGTTGAAAGTGGTTTTGAGCGGTTGCAAGTGGTTGCGAGTGGTTGGGAGTGGTTGTGAGTGTGTGCAAGTGGTTGTGAGTGCATATAAGTGGTTGCGAGTGGTTGCAAGTGGTTGCGAGTGGTTGCAAGCGGTTGTTAGTGGTTGAGTGTGGTTGGGAGTGGTTGCAAGTGGTTGCGAGTGGTTGTGGGTGGTTGCGAGTGGTTGTGAGTGGATCCGAGTGGTTGCAAGGGGTTGCGAGTGGTTGCGAGTGGTTGTGAATGGTAGCGAGAGGTTGCAAATAAGTGCAAGTGGTTGCGAGTGGTTGTGGGTGGCTACCAGTGGTTGCGAGTGTTTGCAAGTGGTTGCGAGTGCTTGCAATTGGTTATGAGTGGTTGCACTGGTTTCCATTGGTTGCAAGTGGTTGCAAGTGGTTGCGAGTGGTTGCAAGTGGTCGTGAGTTGTTGCGAGTGGTTGCAAGTGGTTGCGAGTCTTTGCAAGTGGTTGCAAGAGGTTGTGAGTTGTTGCAAGTGGTTGCAAGTAGTTGCGAGTGGTTATGAGTGGTTGTGAGTGGTTACAAGTTGTTGTGGGTGGTTGTGGGTGGTTGCAAGTGGTTGCGAGTGCTTGCTAGTGGTTGTGAGTGGTTGTGAGTGGTTGCAAGTGGTTGCAAGTAGTTGTGAGTGCTTATAAGTGGTTGCGACTGGTTGCGAGTGGTTGCGAGTGGTTGCAAGTGGTTGTGAGTGGTTGAGAGTGGTTAGTGTGGTTCCGTGGTTGCCAGTGGGTGTGAGTGGTTGCGAGTGGTTGCAAGTGGTTGCAAGTGGTTGCGAGTGCTTGCGAATGGTTGGAGTGGTTGCATATAGTTGGAAGTGGTTGCAAGTGGTTGTGAGTGGTTGCTCTTGGTTGCGAATGTTTGCAAGTGGTTGCGAGTGCTTGCAAGTAGTTGCGAGTGGTTGCAGTTGGTTGCCAGTGGTTGCAAGTGGTTGCAAGTGGTTGCCAGTGGTTGCGCATCGTTTCGAGTGGTTGCAAGAGGTTGTGAGTGGTTGCGAGAGGTTGCAAGTGGTTGCAAGTCGTTGCGAGTGGTTTCAAGAGGTTGCACATGGTTGCAAGTGGTTGCAAATGGTTGCCCTGGTTTACGCCCTAGTTAGGCCCTGGTTGCGCCCTAGTTGCACCCTACTTGCGCCGTGCTTGCGCCCTACTTGTACCCTACTTGGACCCTAGTTGCGCCCTTGGTGTACCCTTGTTGCGCCCTACTTGCATCCGACTTGCACCCTCCTCACGCCTTAGTTGCACTCTAGTTTTACCATAGTTGTGCCCTACTTGCGCCCTACTTGCGCCCTAGTTGCGCCCTAGTTGAGCCCTAGTTAAGCCCTAGTTGTGCCCTATTTGCAAGTTGCATCCTGCTTGCACCCTAGTTGCGTCCTAGTTGCGCCCTACTTGTGCCCTAGCTGCACCTCAGTTTGGTACTAGCTACGTCCTAGTTGCATCCTAGTTGCACCCTAGTTACATCCAAATTGTGCCATAAATGTGCCCTAGCTGCGCCCTTGTTGCAGCCTACGTGAGTCCTACTTGGACCCTAGTTGCGCCCTAGTTGCACCCTGGTTGTGCCCTAGTTGCGCCCTAGCTGCACCCCACTTGGGCCTTGATTGCGCCCAACTTGCGCCCTAGTTGCACCCTAGTTGCACCTCATTTGGGCACTAGGTACGCCCTGGTTGCTCTCTAGTTGCATCCTAGTTGCTCCCTACTTCCGCCCTACTTGGGTCCTAGTTGTGCCCTACGTGCGCCCTAGTTGCGCCATACTTGCGCCATTCTTGCGCCATATTTGTGCTCTAGTTTTGCCATATTTGCTCCTCGGTTGGGCACTAGCTACGAACAAGTTGCGCCCTAGTTGTGCCCTAGTTGCGTCCAAATTGCATCCTACTTGCGTCCTAGTTGTGCCCTAGTTGCGCCCTAGTCATGCCTGAGTTGGGCACTAACTAAGCCCTAGTTGCGCCCTAGTTGCACCCTATTTGCGCTTTGGTTGCGACTTACTTGCGCCGTAGTTGCGCCCTAGTTGTAGCCTAGTTGCGTCCAAATTAGGCCCTAGTTGTGCCCTCTTTGCACCATAGTTGCACCCTACTTTCTCCCTAGTTGCACCCTAGTTGTGCCTTAGTTGGGCACTAGCTACATCCTAGTTGCGCCCTAGTTACGCCCAGATTGTACCTTAGTTGCGCCCTACTTGCATTTTAGTTTCGCCCGACTTGCGCCCTAGGGGAAAACAATGGTTTGTGAATACTAGTTATCGATTAGCAAGTACAAAGACCTTCAATATGTAGTGGCATTGTGTGGCTACCGTGCACAGAGACCAACCAAAGTATGCATATGTCACAGACCATGACCAAAAAAATAAACTTCATGTGGTCAACGTTGACAACTCACATCAAGAGTCGCAGATAGTCAGAGGGGGTAACAATGGTTTGGGAACCCTGGCTATCAACCAGAAAGCACAAATACCTTCAGTATGTACTGACACGGTGTTGAAACCATGCACAGTGACAAACCAAAGTAGGCATATGCCACTAACCATGACCAAAGTAATTTCACAGTGTGTGGTCAACGTTGAAACTCATAACACGCGTCACAAATTCAGAGGGGGAAACAATGGGTTGGGAATACTAGTTATCAACTAGCAAGTACAAACACCTTTAATAACTAGAGGCACTGTGTGGCTAGCGTACACAGTGACCAGCCAAAGGATGCATACGTCACAGGCTATGACCAAAGAAATCTACTATGTGTGGTCAACGTTGTCAAACCATAACAGGGGTCACAAATGGTCAGAGGGAGAGACAATGGTTTGGGAACCCAATGTATTGACTAGAAAGGACAAAGAAATTCAATAAGCAGTGGCACGGTGTGGCTACTATGCACACCGAACAACCAAACTAGGCATATATCACTGACCATGACCAAAGAATTTCAGTATGGATGGTCAACGTTCACAACCCATAACACGAGTCACAAATAGTCTGAGGGGGAAACAATGGTTTCGGAATATTTGTTTTTAACTAGCGAGTACAACGACCTTCAGTAAGTAGTAGCACGGTGTGGCTAACATGAAGAATGACCGACCAAAATAGGCATATGTACTGCCTTTGACCAAAGAAATCTGCTACGTGTGGTCAACGTTAAAAACTCATAATATGAGTCGCGAATTGCAGAGGGGGAAACAATAGTTTAGGAACACCAGGTATCAACTATCAAGCATATGGACCTTCAAAATGTAGTGGCATGGTGTAGATACCATGTACAATGACCAACCAAAGTAGGCATGTGCCACTGACTAGGACGAAAGAATGTCACTATGTGTGGTCAACTTTGACAACTCATAAGACGAGTGACAAATGGTCCTAACGGAAACAATGATTTGTGAATACTAGTTATCGGTAAGCAAGTACAAAGACCTTCAATATGTAGTGGCACAGTGTGGCCACCATGCACAGTGACCAACCAAAGTATGCATATGTCACTGACCATGACCAAAGAAGTTCACTTCATCTGGTCAACGCTGACAACTCACAACAAGAGTCACAGATAATCAGAGGGGGTAACAATGGGTTGGGAACACTGGGTATCAACAAGAAAGCACAAAGACATTCAGTACGTAGTAACACGGCGTGGCAACCATGTACAGTGGCAATGCAAAGTAGGCATATGCCACTAACCATGACCAAAAGAATTTCACAGTGTGTGGTCAACGTTGAAAACTCATAACACGAGTCATAAATGGTCAGAGGGAGAAACAATGGGTTGGGAACACTAGTTATCAACTAGCAAGTACAAAGACCTTCAACAAGTAGTTGCATTATGTGGCTAGCGTGCACAATGACCAACCAAAGGATGCATACGTCACTGACTTTGACCAAAGAGATCTACTATGTGTGGTCAACATTGACAAGTCATAACACGAGTCACAAATGGTCAGAGGAAGAGACAATGGTTTGGGAACCCTAGGTATCGACTAGAAAGGACAAATAACTTAAATCCGTAGTGGCACAGTGTGGCTACTATGCATGCCGAACAACCAAACTAGGCATACGTCACTGACCATGACCAAAGAATTTCAGTATGGGTGGTCAACGTTCACAACCCATATCACGAGTCACAAAGGGTCAGAGGGGTCCACAATGGTTTTGGAATATTAGTTTTCAACTAGCAAGTACAACGACCTTCAATAAGTTGTAGCATGCTGTGGCTACCATGCACAATGACCGACCAAAGTAGGCATATGTACTGTCTTTGACCAAAAAAATCCACTGTGTGTGGTCAACAATGACAACTAATAATACGAGTCACAAATTGTCAGAGGGGGAAACAATGGTTTGGGAACACCACGTGACCCAACTGAGGCGCAACTAGGGCGCAACTAGTACGCAAGTTGGGTGCATCTAAAGCGCAAGCAGTGTGCAACTAGGGTGCAACTAGGGTGCATCTATGGTGTAAGCAGGGTGCAAGTAGGACACAACTTGGGCGGAACTAGGGCGCAACTAGGGTGCAACTAGGACACAAGTAGGGTGTAAGTACGTCCCACGTAGGATGCAACTAGGGCATATGTAGAGCACAAGTAGGGCGCAACTAGGATGCAAGTAGGGCGTAACTAGAACGCAAGTAGGGTGTAACTATGGCGCAAGTAGGGCTCAAGAAGGGTGCACGTAGGACGCAGTTAGGGCACAACTAGAGTGCAACTAGGGTGCAAGTAGGACACAAGTAGGTCACATATAGGACATAACTAGGACGCAAGTAGGGCGCATACATGGTGCAAGTAGGGTGTAACTAGGACACAACTAGGGAGCAACTAAAGCATAGCTAGTGCCCAACCGAGGTGCAACTAAGGCGCAACTAGGGTGCAAGTAGGACGCAAGTAGAACACAAGTAGGGCAAAATTAGGACGCAACTTCAGTGCAACTAAGGCACAACTAGGGTGCAACTAGGGCATTACTAGGACGCAAGTAGGGCGTAAGAGGGAGAAAGTAGCACGCAACTAGGGTAAACTAGGGTGCAACCAGGACGCAAGTACGGCACAAGTAGGGCGCAACTACGGGCGCAACTAGGATGCAAGTGGGGCGCAAGTAAGGTGCAACTAAGGAGCAAATAGGGCATAAGGACCTTCAATAAGTAGTGGCACGGTGTGGCTACCATGTAAATTGACCAAGCAAAGTAGGCATGTGTCACTGACCATGACCAAAGAATGTCACTATGTGTGGTCAACTTTGACAACTCACAACAAGAGTCACAGATAGTCAGAGGGGGTAACAATGGTTTGGGAACACTGGCTATCAACTAGAGAGCACAAAGACCTTCAGTACGTAGTGATACGGCGTGGCAACCATGTACAGCTGCAAACCAAAGTAGGCATATGCCACTGACCATGGCCAACAAGATTTCACAGTGTGTGGTCAACGTTGAAACTTATAACACGAGTTACAAATGGTCCGAGAGGGAAACAATGGGCTGGGAATAACAGTTTTCAACTAGCAAGTACAAAGACCATCAACGAGCAGTTGCACAGTGTGGCTAGCGTGCACAATGACAAACCAAAGGATGCATATGTCACTGATTTTGACCAACGAAATCCACTATGTGTGGTCAACATTGACAACTGATAATACAAGTCGCAAATGGTCAGAGGAAGTGACAATGGGTTGGGAACCCTATGTATTGACTAGAAAGGACAAATAACTTTAATACGTAGTGGCACGGTGTGGCTACTATGCATGCCAAACAACCAAAGTAGGCATATTTCACTTATCATGACCAAAGAATTTCAGTATGGGTGGTCAATGTTCACAACCCATATCACAAGTCACAAATGGTCAGAGGGGGAAACAATGGTTTCGGAATATTAGTTCTAAACTAGCAAGTACAACGACCTTGAAAACGTACTAGCACGGTGTGGCTACCATGCATAATGACCAACCAAAGTAGGCATGTGTACTGCCTTTGACCAAAGAGATCTGTTGTGTGTGGTTAACGTGGACAAATCATGATACGAGTCCCAAATGGTCACAGGGGGAAACAATGGTTTAGGAACACCAGGTGTAACCTAGCAAGCACAAGGACTTTCAATAAGTAGTCGCACGGTATGGTTACCATGTACAATGACCAACCAAAGTAGGCATGTGTCCCTGACCATGACCAAAAAATGTCACTATGTGTGGTCAATTTTGACAACTCAGAACACGAGTCACAAATGGTCAGATGGGGAAACAATGGTTTGTGAATACTAGTTATTGATTAACAAGTACAAAGACCTTCAATATGTAGTGGCAAAGTGTGGCTACCATGCACAGTGACCAACCAAAGTATGCATATGTCACTGACCATGACCAAAGGATTTCACTTCATGTGGTCAACGTTGACAACTCACAACAAGAGTCACAGATAGTCAGAGGGGGTAACAATTGTTTGGGAACATTGGCTATCAACTAGAAAGCACAAAGACCTTCAGTACGTAGTGACACAGCGTGGCAACCATGTACAGTGACAAATGAATGTAGACATATGCCACTAACCATGACCAACAGAATTTCACAGTGTGTGGTCAACATTGAAACTCATAACACGAGTCACAAATGGTCAGATGGGGAAACAATGGGTGGGGAACACTAGTTATCAACTAGCAAGTACAAAGTCCTTCAAGAAGTAGTGGCACGGTGTGGCCAGGGTGCACACTGACCAACCAAAGGATGCATACGTCACTGACTATGACCAAAGAAATCCACTATGTGTGGTCAACATTGACAACTCAAGACACAAGTCACAAATGGTCAGAGGGAGAGACAATGGTTTGTGAACCCTATGTATTGACTACAAATGACAAACAACTGTAATACATAGTGGCAGGGGGTGGAAACTGTGCACACCGAACAACCAAAGTAGGCATATGTCACTGACCATGACCAAAGAAGTTCAGTATGCGTGGTCAATGTTCACAACGCATAACACGAGTCAGGAATGGTCAGCTGGGGAAACAATGGTTTCGCGGTATTAGTTTTCAACTAGCAAGAACAACGACCTTGAATAAGTAATAGCACGGTTTGGCTACCATGCACAGTGACCGACCAAGAAAGGCATATGTACTGCCTTTGACCAAATAAATCAGCTGTGTGTGGTCAACGTTGAAAACTCATAATACGAGTCACGAATGATCTCTGTGGGAGACAATGGTTTGGGAACACCAGGTATCAAATAGCAAGCACAAGGACCTTTAATGAGTAGTGGCACGGCGTGACTACCATGTACAATGACCAACCAAAGTAGGCGTGTGTCACTGACCATGACCAAAGAATGTCACTATGTGCTGTCAACTTTGACAATTCATAACACGCGTCACAATTGGTTAGAGGGGGAAACAATGGGTTGTGAATACTAGTTATCGATTAGCAAGTACGAAGACCTTCAATATGTGGTGGCACAGTGTGGCTACCACGCACAGTCATCAACCAAAGTATGCATATGTCACTGACTATGACCAAATAATTTCACTTCATGTGGTCAACGTTGAAAACTCACAACAAGAGTCACAGATAGTCAGAGGGGGTAACAATGGTTTGGGAACACTGGCTATGAACTGAAAAGCACAAAGACATTAAGTACGTAGTGATACGGCATGGGAATCATGAACAGTGACGAACCAAAGAAGGCATATGCCCATAACCATTACGAAAAGAATTGGTCAATATTGAAAACTCATAACACGAGTCAAAAATGGTCAACGGGGGGAAAAATGGTTTGGGAACACTAGTTATCAACTAGCAAGTACAAAGACCTTCAACAAGTAGTGGCACGGTGTGGCTAGCATGCAGAGTGACCAAGCAAAGGATGCATACGTCGCTCACTATGACCAAAGAAGTTTAGTATGTCTGGTCAACATTGATAACTCATAACACAAGTCAAAAATGGTCAGAGGGAGAGACAATGGTTTGGGAACACTATGTATCAACTAGAAAGGACAAAGAACTTCAAAACATTGTGGCACGGTGTGGCTACTATGCACACCGAACAACCAAACTAGGCATATGTCACAGACCACGACCAAAGAATTTTAGTATGGGTGGTCAACGTTCACAACCCATAACACGGGTCACAAGTGGTTAGAGGGGGAAACAATGGTTTTGGAACATTAGTTTTCAACTACCAAGTACAAAGACCTTCAATAATTAGTAGCACGGTGTGGCTACCATGCACAAAGACCGACCAAAGTAAGCATATGTACTGCCTTTGACCAAAGAAATCGGATGTGTGTGGTCAACGTTGACAGATCATAATACGAGTCACACATGGTCAGAGGGGGAAACAATGGGTTGGGAACACCAGGGATCAAATAGCAAGCTCAAGGATCTTCAATAACTAGTGACACGGTGTGGCTATCATGTACAATGACCAACCAGAGTAGGCATGTGTCACTGACCATGGCCAAAGAATGTCACCATGTGTGGTCTACTTTGAAAACTCATAACACGAGTCACAAATGATCAGAGGGGGGAACAATGGTTTGTGAGTACTAATTATCGATTAGCAAGTATAAACACCTGCAATATGTAGTGGCACAGTGTGGCTACCATGCACAGTGACCAACCAAAGCATGCATATGTCACTGACCATGACCAAAGAATTTCACTTCATGTGGTGAACGCTGACAACTCACAACAAGAGTCAAAGATATTCAGAGGGGGTAACAATGGTTTGGGTACGCTAGCTATCAACTAGAAAGCACAAAGACCTCCAGTACATAGTGACACGGCATGGCAACCGTGCACAGTGACAAAGCTAAGTAGGCATATGCCACTAACCATGATCAAAAGAATTTCACGGTGTGGTTGCGAGTGGTTGTGAGTGGTTGTGAGTGATTGCAGGTGGTTGTGAGTTGTTACGAGTGGTTGCGAGTGGTTGTGCATGGTTGCGAGTGGTTGCAAGTGTTGAAACATTGCCCCTCCGCATGCCCAAGTGCAGCGCTGGGAGGCACTGACGAGCCGCCAGAAAATGGATCCACTCCTGTGGATCTGGCGACTCGACATTTGCTTGGATCCTAATATGCAGGATTGCCCCTGAAAGTGGACAAGTTGCTGAATGCGGTGGAAGTTGTTTCGCCAAAATCGGACAGGTATCGAGGAAGATATGGATTTCTAAAGTTGGGGTATGCGCAGCGGCTCTGGGAGCCGGCTGCGACCCAAAATCTGGTCGATAATCGACCGGACCGAGTAACAAAAACACCATGTGGATAAAATGCTCCGATACGCCTGCCGAGGCGTCCGGTGGATGATCCACCTGATCCGGCGGATCATCCACCGGATTCAGCAGTGCAGGTTGTTACTGACAGGAATGTTGTCCTGGCGTTCCCTGAACTGCCTAGGTGTCCACGGCTGTTTAGTGCAAAGAGACTTCCAAGGGAGGTGTGTGCTTTGGGTCGCCACAACACCAAGTGAGCAGAATTCTGGCAGAGTACAGATTGCGGAAAATGAGAAAGCCTGGGAATCATCAATGGTTTTTTATTTTGGTGAGACTACATCAGATTCTTATAGCCTGTGATCTATGCTTTCCAACGCATCCAAGCACGCCCAAAACGGAGCAGTAGAGCCCCTGCTACGGCCGTTAGAGTAAGCCATGGTGGAGCCGAGCCGCCCACCATACCCACGAACGGGAATGACGGGAGGCGCTTCGACGGTGGCCTGTCGAAGCGCCCTTCCTGTCATCCCAACGTGGGGGCAGGCTCGCCTTGGTCCAGAAGACCATCCACATCCTTTTTGTTCATGGCCCATGTGCCCTTGGAGCTCATTGAAGTCGAACTCGGATCACTGGTGGTGGAATTACTCCGCCACCAATGACGGAACCCAGATTCCACCCACCTACCACCCGAATTTTGGATGGGGCTATCTTTCTGAATTCTCAACCAAATCGAGCAACTGAAAGCTCGAAACTGCATGGCAAAATGGAAGGACTCCAAATCTTCAATCAGATCAGATATCCAACCACTCCCTAGTGGTTGAACCAGGAGAACGGCAAACGGCATCCATGGCAGGGGCACTTTCAACAATCTCCCCCGTGCACCTTCCATGCCGGATGCCTCATGCTCACTCTCACTCGTCCGCGTCTGCGCCTTCAAGCCCTTCACAGCTTGTCAATCCAAGCCCTGCAAGGCTGATGACATGCCGATCCTGGAGATGCGCCTTGGTCAAGCAATCCGCGAGCATGTGCTTCGTGCTGCAATGTTGCAGCACAACCTGTCCCTTCTCCACCATGTCACGTGCGTAGTGGTAGCGCACGTCGATGTGCTTTCTCCTCCTGTGCTGCGTCGGGTTGTTGGTCAGCGAGATGGAGCCGGTGTTGTCTTCATGAACCACCGTAGGCTCCTGTTGCGGCACGCCCAGCTCCCCCAGCAATCTGCGGACCCACACCGCTTCCTTGACCGCCTCGGCCAGAGCGACGTACTCCGCCTCCACTATGGAGGTGGCAACGCAGTCCTGCTTTCTGCTGCACCACAAGACCGCTGCACCTGCGAGAAAGAACTTATAGCCAGAAGTGGACGTCCTATTGTCCACATCGCCGGCGTAGTCCGCGTCAGTGTAGCAGACCAGCCGCAAGTGGTCTGACCTCCCCTTTCCGTCGTACTTCAGGCGCGTATGCCGCGTTGCCTGCAAGTACCGGAGGACGCGCTTTGCCGCCCGCCAGTGTAGTGGTCCAGGGTTGGCCACATACCTGCTCACCTGGCCCACCGCATAGGCCAAGTCCGGCCGAGTCGCCACCATGGCATACATGAGGCTGCCCACCACAGATTGGTAGGGCACCTCCGCCATGTCCTCCTTCTCTTCTTTAGTTTGCGGCGCCATCGCCGCACTCAGCTCACAGCTTGTGGAGAACGGACTGCCCACTGGTTTGCAGTCCTCCATGCCGTACCGCTTCAGTACCTCGGCCACGTACTTGGCCTGCCCCAACTCAAGCGTGTGCGCTCTCCGGTTCCGCGTGATGCTCATCCCAAGGTAGTACTGCAACTCCCCCATGTCCGTCATCTTAAATCTGCTACTCAGTTGCTTCTTCAGCTACTGCAAAGCCGCCAGATCTGATGAGCACAGGATCAGATCGTCCACGTAGCGTGCGACAATCTGATGGAGTCCCTTGCTGCGCCGCACATACACGCTGTGGTCTGACTCACAGCGCTTGAAGTCGAGCTCCGCCATGTAGCCGTCCATCTGTTGGTACCAGCACCTGGGCGCCTGTTTTAGCCCGTACAAGGCCTTCCGCAGCTTGCATACCTTGCCCTCCGGTGCATCCACCCCCTCCGGCACCTCAAAGTAGATCTCCTTGTCGATGATGCCATTCAGGAATGCCGTCTTGACATCCATTTGGTGGATCTCCATGTCCTTTGCGGCTGCCACCGCGACGATCGTCCGGATGCTTGTGAACTTGGCGACGGGCGCGAACGTCTCATCGTAGTGTTCGCCTTTCCGCTGTGCATACCCCTTTGCCACTAACCGCGCCTTATATTTCTCCACCTTGCTGTCCTTGGTGAGCTTCACCTTGAACACCCACTTGGAGCTGATCACCTTTGCCCCCTCAGGCCGATCCACCAACTCCCAAGTGCCGTTCTCAGCAAGGGACGCAAGTTCAGATTTTATTGCTTCGCCCCACTGCTGCCCGTCAGGCCGTGCAAGCGCCTCTTGCACAGTTGTCGGCTCCTTTGCAGCTGCTATCATGCACCGCGCCATGCCGACCCAGCTGCCCATGCTTGCGTCATACCGTTTCGCCGCATTTCGCCGCCTCCAACTGCGATGCGACAACCTTGGCGACACTGGCTGCTGGTCCTGTTGCTGCTCTGCTGCAACATTATCCTCGGCCTCAGGCTCCCCCGCGTCGGCTGCTGCTTCCTGCGCTCCAGCGGCACCTGCACTTGCTGCATTGCCCTGCTGCGCTCCAGCACCGTCATCCTCCGAGGACCCGTCATCGACCTCTGCATCTGTCGGCTCCTCCTCACGCTCGAGGAGTTGGAACCACTCTCCTTGCTTTGGAGAGTGCGCTGCGTCAATGTTGTTGCTGCTGCTGCAGTAGCTCTGCTGCTCATCAAACGTGACGTCGCGGCCTGTGATGACGTCTTGCGTCCGTGGATCAAAGAGGCGGTACGCCTTGAGCGCACTCTCGTATCCGACGAACACGTACGCCTTTGCACGCGGGTCTAGTTTGGAGTCTTTTATTTGCGCGGCCTGCACCAACGCGTGTGTCTTGCACTCGAAAACCTTCAGGTGTGCCATGCTTGGTTTGCGCCCGCTCCAAGCCTCCTGCGGCGTCTTCCAGCCGCCATTTCCCTTCAGCACTGCTGTTGGAGTGAGGTTGGTGATGTAGCATGCCGTACTCACGGCCTCGGCCCACAGGCTCCGTGGCAACTTTGCGTCTACGAGCATTGTCCGCGCCATGGTGAGTAGCGTCTGGTTCATACGCTCCGCCACGCCATTAGATTGAGGCGTGTACGGAGTGGTCAGCTGCCACTCAATGCCCTGCTCCTTCAGCCACCCTCCGCAGCCCACATACTCCCCGCCATTGTCGCTGCGTAGAGCTCTGACCTTGCGGCCAGTCTGCCTCTCCACCGCTGCAACATACTTCTTCAGTCGATCCAGCACATCGCTCTTCCGCTTCATGAAGTAGACATAGAGTTTTCTGCTGCAATCGTCGATGAAAGTGACAATGTAACGTGCGCCCCCAACAGACGGCGTCTTGATCGGTCTGCACACATCACTGTACACGACCTCGAGCAGGTTCTCGGCCTGCCGTTGTCCGTCTTCGAACGGCTTGCGCTTTGCCTTGCCCACAATGCAAGGCTCGCACTTGTGCTCTACGGAATCTGCTACTGCGTCAGCTGTACCGGTGATGTTGAGGCCACGAACCATGTCGTCCTCCGCCATCTCTTGCACGACTGCGGGCGACGAGTGCCCCAGCCGCCGATGCCACAGCTGCAAGTCTGCTCCCCCGCCTTTTGCGAGGTTGACGACGCGTGCTGGCAGGTCTGCTGCGTCTGATGCCGAGGGGATGACCTTGGTCTCAACGATGTAGAGGCCTCCCTTGCGCTTTGCCTCTAGCACGACCTTGCCGCCGCCGTCCATCCGCACAACTGCACCTTTCCTGCGGAAGAGGACTTCATACCCCTTGTCTGTCAAGCGGCTCACACTCAAAATGTCAGCCAGGCCGGGGACATGTTGCACATTTTGAATCACACATTGCGCCTTTTTTCCACCAACCACCACCTCTACGTCCACATCACATTGGCCGGCCGCAGGTTCAACCTTGTCGTTGGAGGCCACCATGGACTTGGCAGACTTGGTGTAGTTGATGAACCCCACCTTCTCGACTTGGGTATGCTCCTCCGCACCTGAGTCGAGGCATCGCCGGTTGGCGCCCTTCAGGTCGTGGTTCTTTGTGCCGTTGAGGAGCGCCTTCTTGCTTTTGGCGCCTTTGCCGCCGGCCTGCGCCTCCTCCGGACACTCCTTGGCCCAATGGCCCTCCTTGCCACAGTTATGGCATGCACCCTTCTTGGCGCCCTTCTTGCCGCTGCGCTTACCGCTTCCTCGCTTGCCGCTGCTGCTGCCACCCTGCGTTTTGGTGATCAGGGCAATTGAGGATGACGAGGTCTCGCCACCGCTCCGACGGTGCACCTCGTTGCGGATGTACTCGGCGACTGCGCCGTAGGTGAGTTTATCCTCCTCCCAATCTCCCTGCACGGTGATGAGAGGACCCCAACTGTTGGGTAGAGCCATGAAGAGCGCCATTGCCTGCATCTTCGTATCAATCTTCCACCCCACATCATTGCATTGTGAGGCAAGAGACTCGATCTGTTGCATGGCGGAAATGACGTCCTCACCCTCCTCGATCCTCACCGTCAAGAGTCGCTTCATTGCCAAGATCTTGTTGGCTAGGGATGTTGATTGGTGGATGGAGCAGAGCTTCTTCCATGCGTCAGCTGCCAGCTCGTAGCCATGGATATAGCCCCACTGAGATTCATGCAGCGCCGACAAGAGAGGCATCAGCGCCTCCGTGTTCTTCCTTGCAAAGGCTGTCTTCTCCTCGTTCGTTGTGCTTGCATCTTGAACCTCCGTTCCCTTCATGAGCTCCAGCAGTCCCTTGTGCGCGAGGTAGATCTCAAAATGCCACCGCCACAGCCAAGAGCTTGGGTTGCCCATGTACTTTTGGATGGGCGAGGACTCTATCTTCTGCGCCATGTTGAACTTCTGCAATGGACAGTCTCAACGTGCAACGGCGAGGTCGCCCGGGGCGACACTCCCGTGCGTTTGCGGAAGCCGTGAACGTCTTGGTAGGCAGGTCAGGGCTGTGGGCCCATAACCCTTTTACAGGAATGCTGTCCTGGCGTGCCCTGAACTGCCTAGGTGTCCACGGCTGCTTAGTGCAAAGAGACTTCCAAGGGAGGTGTGAGCTTTGGGTCGCCACAACACCAAGTGAGCAGAATTCTGGCAGAGTACAGATTGCGAAAACTGAGAAAGCCTGGGAATCATCAATGGTTTTTCTATTTTGGTGAGATTACATCAGATTCTTATAGCCTGTGATCTAAGCTTTCCAACGCATCCAAGCACGCCCAAAACGGAGCAGTAGAGCCCCTGCTACGGCCGTTAGAGTAAGCCATGGTGGAGCCGAGCCGCCCACCATACCCACGAACGGGAATGACGGGAGGCGCTTCGACGGTGGCCTGTCGAAGCGCCCTTCCTGTCATCCCAACGTGGGGGGAGGCTCGCCCTGGTCCAGANGATTGCGAAAACTGAGAAAGCCTGGGAATCATCAATGGTTTTTCTATTTTGGTGAGATTACATCAGATTCTTATAGCCTGTGATCTAAGCTTTCCAACGCATCCAAGCACGCCCAAAACGGAGCAGTAGAGCCCCTGCTACGGCCGTTAGAGTAAGCCATGGTGGAGCCGAGCCGCCCACCATACCCACGAACGGGAATGACGGGAGGCGCTTCGACGGTGGCCTGTCGAAGCGCCCCTCCTGTCATCCCAACGTGGGGGGAGGCTCGCCCTGGTCCAGAAGACCATCCACATCCTTTTTGTTCATGGCCCATGTGCCCTTGGAGCTCATTGAAGTCGAACTCGGATCACTGGTGGTGGAATTAATCCGTCTCCAATGACGGAACCCAGATTCCACCCACCTACCACCCGAACTTCGGATGGGGCTATCTTTCTGAATTCTCAACCAAATTGAGCAACTGAAAGCTCGAAACGGCATGGCGAAATGCAAGGACTCCAAATCTGCAATCCGATCAGACACCCAACCACTCCCTAGTGGTCGAACCAGGAAAACGGCAAACGGCATCCATGGCAGGGGCACTTTTAACAGTTACTGAGGCACTTAGCCAAAATCCTGGCTCGACGTCCGAAACTCGGTAGTACGTTTTGTTCCTCGAGGACTTAGTCAAAATTCTGACTGCAGGTCCGCGGACAGGTTTCGAACCTCGTCACACCCCATCACCAAACACGACCCAAAAGTGGGTATGGTGCGTGGAAACAGTGCAGGGGACCCATACACCATGTACAATGGTACATGTGCCTTAGGAAAGAAGCTTTGCACCTAAATGAAGGCGCCACGGCGAGTGGCGGCGTCAGGCTTCTGTGGTGGGTGAGACCTGCGCTTCGACAAGCATAACTTGAGCTACGCTTGGCCAAATTGCATACAGTTTGGTGCGTTAGAAAGCTCATGACTAGTCCTATAAATGTTGTGATCATGTTCATGATAAAAAACTAGCGCAAAACGACGTTATTCCCGTCGCAAACGGACTGTCTCTAAATTCCTGCTTACATAGCGTGAGGTGACCAGAAAGCTCAGGCTTAGTCTCAGATTCGCCCAAAACAGTAGACGTCAACCACTAGAGACGATCAGACAAACTTTGGGACCGCACCACGCGGATCTCATTGTGATAAAGGGTTATGGGCCTACAAGTCTGAACGCCTCCAACGTTCACGTCTTCCGCAGCACACGGGATCGTCATCTTGGACGTCCTCGTGAAGTTCTGAGAACTCATCGGAGTAGCAGCTGCGCACATGGCGCAGAAGGGACGCAGCCTATTCAGAAGTATGCGGGTGGCCCAGGCTTTGGGCTATGTAGGTGGCAGTTCGAGCTGCACTTCTCGTATAAGGGGCTGTTGGATGTCATGTTGGGAAAGGCGGTGCTCACAGAGGCGACTGCTATAGACGCGGAGAAGCAGGCCTTCGAAAAGAAGAGCATGGAGGTGCTCATGCTCTTGGTGTCCGGGACGGCTGAGTCGTAGTGGGGCTACTTCTAAGGCTGCAAGCTGGCAGCCAAAGGTTGGTAAAAGCTCTGCACCATCCACCAATCCAAGTCACTGGCGAACAAAATCTTCACAATGAAGCGACTCCTCATGGTGAGAACCGAGGAGGGAGATGATGTCATCTCCGCAATGCAGCAGATCGAGTCACTCGCCTTGCAATGCAATGACGTGGGGTGGAAGATCGACACGCAAGTGCAAGCGATGGCCCTCCTCATGACCTTACCTGACAGTTGGGGTCCACTCATCACCATTCTCAGAGGATGGTTGGAGGACAAGCTCACCTATGGCGCGGTTGCAGAGTACATCCGCAACGAGGCGCAGCGCCAGAGCTGCGGTGAGTCCTCGTCTTCCTCATCGGCCCTCATCACCTAAGCACATGTTAGCAGAAGTGGGGGCCGAGGAAGTGGCGGAAAGGGTGGCGGCAAGAAGGGCGCCAAGAAAGGTGCGTGCCGTAACTGCGGCAAGGAGGGCCATTGGGCACGTGAGTGCCCGGAGGAGGCAAAGACTGGCGGCAAAAACAGCAAGGGCCGGTCGCTCCTCAATGACAAAAAGAATCACTTCCTCAAGAGGCCAACAGGCGGTGCCTGGATTCCGGGGCCGAGGAGCACACCCAAGTCGAGAAGGTGGGGTTCGTCACCTACGAGAAGTCCTCCAAGTCGATGGTGGTTGCGAACAACAAAGTCGAGCCGGCGGCCGGCCAAGGCGACGTGCAGGTGGAAGTCGTGGTGGGCGGTAAGAAGGAGCTGTGCACAGTCCGTGATGTGCAGCACTTCCCCGGCCTGGCTGACATCCTGAGTGTTAGCCGCTTGACGGACAAGGGATATGAGGTGCTCTTCCGTAGGAAAGGCGTAGTGGTGCGCATCGACGGTGACGGCGAGGTCGTGCTGGAGGCAAAGCGTGAGGGCGGTTTCTTCATCGTGGAGACCAAGGTGGTCCCCGCGGCATCCGATGCAACAGATTCGCAAGAGCGCGTCGTCAACATGGCCAATGGAGGAAGCGCTGATCTGGAGCTCTAGTACCGACGGTTGGGGCATTCGGTGCCCGCAACCGTTAAGGAGATGGAGAAGCGCAACTTGGTGCGCGGCCTCGTCATCGACAGTCTAGACGCGGCAGCAGATGCAGCAGCGCACAAAAAGTGCGAGCCTTCCATTTTGGGCTAGGTGCGGCGCAAGCCGTTCAACGAGAACGCGGCTCGCGGAAAGGACCTGCTGGAGGTCATGCACAGCGACGTGTGCGGACCATTCAAAACGCCGTCAAACAACGGCTTTAAATACTTCGTCAGCTTCATGGATGACTGCAACAGGAAGCTCACCGTGTACTTCATGAAGCGGAAAAGTGAGGTCCTGGACCGACTGAAGGAGTACGTCGCAGCGGTGGAGAGGCAGACTGGCCGGAAGGTCAGAGCGCTACGCAGGGACAATGGCGGAGAGTACGTGGGCTGCAGCGGGTGGATGAAGCAGCAGGGCATCAAGTGGGAACCCACTACACCGTACTCGCCACAGTCCAACGGAGTGGCGGAGCGCGCGAACCAGACGCTGCTCAACATGGTGCGGACCATACTTGTGGATGCGGGGTTGCCGCAAGGTTTCTGGACGGAGGCTGTGCGTACAGTGAGCTACACCATCAACCTCACCCCAACCGCGGTACTGAAGGGCAAGGGCGGCTGGAAGACGCCGTAGGAGGTTTGGAGCGGGCGCAAGCCAAACGTGGCGCACCTGAAAGCGTTTGGATACAAGGCACATGCAATGGTGCAGGCGGCGCAACGACGCGACAGCAAGCTGGAACCATGGGCAAAGCCGTGCTTGTTCCTCGGCTACGAGAGTGCGCAAAAAGCGTATCGGCTCTGGGACCCGTGCACGCAAGAGATCATCCGCAGCCGTGACGTCGAGTTTGACGAGCAGCAAAGCTTTAGCAGCAACCGCAACGACACGAGCATCGGGAACAATCCAAAACAGGGGAGTGGTTCCAGCTCCTTGATTACGAGGGGGAGCCAGCGGACGCGGAGATCGATGATGTAGCATCGAAGCGCGGCGGTGCAGCAGGTGCAGCAGCCGACGTGGAGGACTCTAACGATGATGCAGCTGGGCTGGAGATCCGGCGGAATGATCCATTAAAGGAGGCACCGCGGGTGCCGAAGCGCACACTCCTGGTGGATTTTGTGTCGGGCGTCGGAGAAAAATCCCCCAAACGCGCCGCTCGTCCGGTTGATGGTTCACCAGAGCGGGAAAAATCCTCAGGAAGCCGTCCGGTCAATGATTCACCGGAGCGGGCTGAGTCGGAAGGATCGCAGTAGAGCGACGAGACGCCGCCAAGACTGCCGCGCCGTAGCGGGAGGCAGCGGAGAGCGGGGAAGCGTTTCGACGCAGGCACCGGTTGATGGATCGGTATGACGCGGTGCATGCTGGATGTATCAACGGAACCGACGACCATACAAGAGGTGCTTGCGCGACCCAAGAGAAAGCAGTGGGACGCCGCCATCAAGTCGGAGTTGGCATCCATTGCAGAAAACGACACGTGGCAGCTGGTTGATAGGCCAAAAGATGCCAAGGTCATCGGCTCCAAGTGGGTCTTCAAGACCAAGTTCACAAAGGAAGGTGTGGTTGACGAGTATAAGCCGCGACTAGTGGCGAAGGGGTACGCACAGCGTAAGGGCGAGCACTATGATGAGACGTCTGCCCCCGTCCCCAAGTTCACAAGCATCCGGGCGATCCTTGCGGTGGCAACCGCAAAGTACATGGAGCTCCACTAAGTGGACGTAAAGACGGCCTTCCTCAATGGCATCATCAACAAGGAAATCTACATGGAGGTACCGGAGGGGGTGGAGGCGTTGGAGGGCAAGGTGTGCAAGCTACGAAGTCCTTGTACAGGCTAAAGCAATCGTCCCGATGCTGGTACCAACAGATGGACAGCTTCATGGCATAACTTGGCTTCAAGCGCTGTGAGGCGGATCATAGTGTGTACGTGCGGCGCAGCAAGAAGCTCCATCAGATTGTCGCACTCTACGTGGATGATC
This sequence comes from Penium margaritaceum, assembly GCA_023375785.1. NCBI lineage: Eukaryota > Viridiplantae > Streptophyta > Zygnematophyceae > Desmidiales > Peniaceae > Penium > Penium margaritaceum. The sequence goes on along the minus strand of SZWC01000220.1, from coordinate 312,861 downwards.
TGATCTTGTGCTCCTCAGACCTGCCGAGCTTACAGCAGCTGAAAGAGCACCTGAGCAGCAGGTTCCAGATGTCGGACATGGGGGAGCTGGAGTTCTACGTCGGGGTGAGCATTACGCGGAACCGGAGGGTGCGCATGCTTGAGCTGGGGCAGGCCAAATACGTGGCCAAGGCACTGAAGCGGTACGGCATGGAGGATTGTAAACCAGTGTGCAGTCCTGTCTGTACGACGTATGAACTGAACGCGGCAATGGCGCCGCAAACAAAAGAAGAGCGGTAGGATATGGCAGGGGTGCCTTACCAATCGGCAGTGGGCAGCCTCATGTACGCCATGGTGGCAACTCCACCGGACCTGGCCTACGTGTTGGGCCAAGTGAGCAGGTACGTGGTCGATTAAAGGCCACTATACTGGCAAGCAGTCAAGCACATCCTCCGCTACCTGGAAGCAACGCGGCACGCGCGCCTGAGGTTCGACGGCAAGGGGCGGGCGGACCCTTCGCGTCTGGTCTGCTACACGGACGCAGACTACGCTGGCGATGTGGACAAGCGGAAGTCCACATCCGGCTACGTGTTCTTCTTCGCTGGTGCAGCGGTCTCCTGGTGCAGTAGGAAGCAGGACTGCGTCGCCACCTCCACAGTGGAAGCTGAGTACATCGCGTTGGCCGAGGCGGTCAAGGAGGCGGTGTGGCTCCGCAGGTTGTTGGGGGAGCTGGGCGTGCCGCAGCCGGAGCCTACGGTGGTGCACGAGGACAACACCGGCTCCATCTCGCTGACCAACAACCCAACACAGCACAGGAGGATGAAGCACATTGACGCGCGTTATCACTACGCACGGGACATGGTCGAGAAGGGGCAGGTGGTGTTGCAGCACTGTAGCACGCACATCATGCTTGCGGATTGCTTGACCAAATCGCAACCCGCAGACCGGCACACGATGAGCGTGGCCGGACTTGGGATGACCAGCTATGATTGGCTGGAGGGCGCAGCAAAAGATGAGTGAGAGAAAGCAGGAGCAGCGGGCATGGAAGGTGCAAGGGGGAGAATGTTGAAAAATTGCCCCTCCGCATGCCCACGTGCGGCGCCGGGAGGCGCTGACGAGCCGCCATAAAATGGAAACTCCGCTCCGTCGGATCTGGCGACTCGACATTTGCTTGGATCCTAACATGGAGGATTGCCCCTGAAAGTTGACAAGTCGCTGAATCTGGTTGAAGTTGATTCGCCAAAATCGGAGAAGTATCGAGGGAGATACGGCTTTCCAAAGTTGGGGTATGCGCAGCAGCTCTGGGAGCCGGCTGCGACTCGAAATCCGGTCGATAATCGACCGGACCGAGTAACAAGAATACCATGTGGAGAAAATGCTCCGTTAGCCCTGCCGAGGCGTCCGGTGGATGATCCACCTGATCCGGCGGATCATCCACCGGATCCAGTAGTGCAGGTTGTTACTGAGGGACTTAGCCAAAATCTTGGCTCGACGTCCGAAACTCGGTAGTACGTTTTGTTACTCAAGGACATCGTCAAAATTCTGACTGCAGGTCCGCGGACAGGTTTCAAACCTCGTCACACCCCATCACCAAACACGACCCAAAAGTGGGTAGGGTGCGCGGAAACAGTGCAGGGAACCCATACACCATGTGCAATGGGACATGCGCCTTGGGAAAGGCGCTTTGCACGTGAATGAAGGCGCCACGGCAAGTGGTGGCGTCAGGCTTCTGTGGTGGGTGAGACCTGCGCTTCGGCAAGCATACCTTGAGCTACGCTTGGCCAAATTGTGCGCGGTATGGTAAGTTGCAAATGTCATGACTAGTCCTATAAATGTTGTGATCATGTCCATGTTCAAAAACAAAGGCAAAACGATGCTATTCCCATTGCAAACTGACTGTCTCTAAACTCCTACTCATGTAGCGTGAGGTGACTAGAAAGCTCACGCTCAGTCTCAGATTCGCCCAAAACAGTAGACGTGAACCACTAAAGACAATCAGAAAAACGTGAGGATTGCACCACGCAGATCTCATCCTGACAGCAAGTGGTTGCGAGTTGTTGTGAGTGGTTGTGAATTGTTGCAAGTGGTTGCGAGTCGTTGCGAGTGGTTGCAAGTGATTGCAAGTGGTTGCGAGTGGTTGCAAGTGGTTGCGAGTGGTTGCGAGATGTTGCGAGTAGTTGTGAGTGGTTGCGAGTGGTTGTGAGTGGTTGCAAGTGGTTGTGAGTGGTTGTGAGTAGTTGCGAGTGGCTGCAAGTGGATGGCGAGGTTGCGACTGGTTGCGAGAGGTTGCAAATGGTTGCGAGTAGTCACGAGTGGTTGCGAGGCGTCGGGAGTGGTTGCGAGTAGTTGCGAGTGGTTGCAAGTGATTGCAAGTGGGAGCAAGTGGTTGCAAGTGGTTTCAAGTGGTTGCGAGTGGTTGCGACTGGTTGTGAGTTGTTGTGAGTGGTTACGCGTGGTTGGGAGTGGTTGCGAGTTGTTGCGGGTGGTTGCGAGTGGCTGCAAGTGGTTGCAAGTGGTTGCGAGTTGTTGCAAGTGACTTTGAGCGGTTGCAAGTGGTTGTGAGAAGTTGCGAGTGGTTGCGAGTGGTTGCGAGTCGTTGCGAGTGGTTGCGAGTGGTTGTGAGAGGTTGTGAGTGGTTGTGAGTGCTTGCGAGTGGTTGTAAGTGGTTGTGAGTGATTGCGAGTGGTTGCGAGCGGTTGCGAGTGGTTGCGAGCGGTTGCAAGTGGTTGTGAGTGGTAGCAAGTGGCCGCTAGTAATCACGAGTGCTTGCGAGTTATTGCGAGTGGTTGTGAGTGGTTGCGAGTGGTTGCGAGTGGTTGGGAGTGGTTGCAAGTGGTTGTGAGAGGTTGAGAGTGGTTTTGTGTGGTTGCGAGTGGTTGTGAGTGGGTGCAAGTGGTTGCGTATGGTTGTGAGTGGTTGTGAGTGGTTGTAAGTGGTTGTGAGTGGTTGCGAGTGGTTGCAAGTGCTTGCGAGTGGTTGCAAGTGGTTGTGAGTGGTTGCAAGTGGTTGTGAGTTGTTGCGAGTGGTTACGATTGGTTCGAGTGGTTGCAAGTGGTTGTGAGTGGTTGTGAGTGGTTGCGAGTGGTTGCGAGTTCTTGGGAGTGGTTGTGAGTGGTTGTGAGTGGGTGCGAGTGGTTGCGAGTGGTTGCGTGTAGTTGTGAGTGGTTGCGAGTGGTTGCGAGTGGTTGCGAGTGGTTGCGAGT
>SZWC01000220.1:289553-301006 GCA_023375785.1 Penium margaritaceum | reverse complement strand
TTGAAACAGGGATGGAGCATCTATGGCACGAGTCTTGCAGTGGACGAGTGGTCTGACCGACAGGTCAGGCCAATCTATAACGCCATGGCAGTCAATGCCATGGGGTCAGTCCACATTTTCTCCCGAGATGCCTCTGGACTCACCAGAGATGCAGACCACACAGCCTCAGTGATAGAGGCTGCCATTGAGGCTGTGGGTGAGGATGTTGTTGTGTCTGTCATTTGTGACAACACGTCTGTGAACAAGCGTGCTTTCCAGGATCTTTCTGTCAAGTATCCAAAGCTCTTCTTCCAGGGCTGCTGTGCCCACAATGTTGATCTTGTGATGAAAGACATTGGGAAGAGTGCGTGGGGGGCAAGCTTGATTGGCAGGTGTGAGAAAATCATCTCCTTTTGGCACAACAATGCAATGCCCCGCACGTGGCTGAAGGAGCGGACAGGTGGTAAAGTGCTGGTGAACCGGTGTGACACGAGGTTTGCGTCAGTCTCGTCCATGGTGGAACGGCTGTTGGAGGTGAGGACAGACCTGGAGACATTGGTGAACAGTGAAAGCTGGAAGCAGATTGGCTCCAAGAGGGATGCCAACTTCAGGTCTAGGAAGAGAGAGGTGAGGCGCATTGTGAGGAGAAAAGTCTTTTGGGTATAAGTACGGCAGATGCGAGACTTGCTTGAGCCACTGGTACGGGTGCTGAGGGTTGCGGACAGACCAGGAGGTGGGGCTGGGGAGATTTATGAGGGACTGTTGGACTGCACCGAGGCGATCAGGGCACTCAGTGTGAGGAAAGGCAAGAAGGCCCGGAAGGTGGCACAGGCGCAGGTCAACTTTGCACTGGGACGGCTAGAGCACAGGTGCATGGCTTGCCCTCTCTATGCCGCAGCAAGGCGCCTGCACCCCGAGCATTTTGGCAATGACTTGTCAACATGCTCAACCACCATGCAGGCATGGGATTCCGTGGTTGATGCTTTGGTGCCAGAGGAGAAGCATGATGACATCATGCAGCAGATTGGAGCTTTCCAGAGGGGACAGGTCATGCTCGACGCCAACCCACTCATCACTCCCCGCAAGAATGCTAAAGCTTGTGCTGCTGTGGCCAAAGTGAAGTGCAGGACGATGACGGCTGTGGAGTGGCACGTCAACCACATGAGCTACTTGCCTGTGCTCAGAGACCTTGCTCTCAAAGTCCTCTCTCAACCATGCTCATCTTCTGAATGTGAGCGTGTGTTTTCAACGCATGAGCTCATACACACAGCCAGGAGAAACCGCCTCAACGTGAGCACTTTGGAGCTCCTCGTGCGCTGCAATGTGCGCCTTTGGAAGCAGTACGGGCGCACAGGAAGGAGGGCGGCAGCAGACATTGCATCAGCAGCAACAGAATCCGATGCTGAGGGAGAGGATAGCGAGGACGACGGGGAGATCGTGGATGAAGAGGCCGAGCTCCTGAGTGAACCCGAGAATGATGGAGAGAGTGACGATGAGGAGGGGGAGGATGAGGAGGAGCAGTTGGTTGTAGGTGGGGAGGACGATGATGTGGTGGAAGTGCTGGCAAGTGTTAGGACCATGAGTGAGCTACCAGGCCTGCCTCATGCACGCACAGTCCACGTCCGTGAAGAGGAGAAAGTGCAAGCTCCAGCTGGTGGACAGGGTGGCACAGGAGTGGAGGAGGATGTAGAGGAGGAGGAGGAGGAAGAGGGTGCTGGTTCAGCCACTACTGCCACAGAGGGAGAATCTACTGCACGGGGAGAATCTACTGCACGGGGAGAATCTACTGCACAGGGAGAATCTACTACAGCGGGCGGAGCCGCTGTAGCTGTGACCACCACCCCTGCATCAACTGTTGACAATGCAGGGGGTGCAGCTCCTGCTAGTGGAAACCGTCCTAGCAAGCGTGGTTCAGGTGCAGGGGGCACAACAGCAGCAGCAAAGGCCTCAAAGCGTGTCCAGCGGTCAAAGAAGTAGGCATAGGACTGTAGCCTAGCAATGCTTGCTAGGCCTTCTCCATTGTACTTCTTTCTTTCATTACAATCAATGACCACCATTCTCTTTCCAGCCATGACATGTGTTCACTTTCAATGAGCCATTGCTTGTGGAATGATTCATGGTGCATTGTGTGAGAAATAACAAGTGTCCAACTGCATGTGCACACTGCAGCACTGTGCACAATGTATGAAAATTTGCCTAAGTGTAATGCGACTAACTGCTACAAAAGACATGTCATGAAAAAGGGCAGAATTTGAGGTCTACATTGTGTTTTGAGAGTGACATAGCAATTGATCCTCCTGAGATTTCCCACATTTCTCATGTGTTGGGCTGTGAAAATGACCCCCCCCCCCCGGGTTGGTCACATCGAGGTGGCTGTTTGTGGCTACATCGATGTGTCGAGGTAGCATCGATGTTCGTGGTAGCGTGGTACCAAGATCAACACTGGGTTGCGAGTGGTTGCAAGTGGTTGCGAGTGGTTGCGAGTGGTTGCGAGTGGTTGTGAGTGGTTGCAAGTGATTGCGAGTGGTTGCGAGTGCTTTTCGGTGGTTGCAAGTGGTTGTGAATGGTTGCGAGTGGTTGCAAGTGGCTGGGAGTGGTTACGAGTGGTTGCGAGTGGTTTCGAGTGGTTGCAAGTGGTTGCGAATGGATGCAAGTGGTTGTGAGTGGCTGCAAGTAGTTGCAAGTGGTTGCGAGTGGTGGCAAGTGGTTGTGAGTTGTTTTGAGTGGTTGAATGGTTGCAAGTGGTTGCGAGTGGTTGTGAGTGGTTGTGAGTTGTTGCAAGTCATTGCAAGTGGTTGTGAGTGGTTGTGAGTGATTGTGAGTGGTTTCGAGTGCTTGCAAGTGGTTGTGAGTGGTTGTGAGTGGTTGTGATTGGTTGGGAGTGGTTGCAAGTGGTTGAGAGTGGTTCCAAGTGGATATGAGTGGTTGCAAATTGTTGCGAGTGGTTGCTAGTGGTTGTGAGTGGTTGCAAGTGCTTGCGAGTGGTTGCAAGTAGTTGCGAGTGGTTTAAGTGGTTGCAAGTGGTTGCGAGTGGTTTCCAGTGGTTGCGAGTGGCTGTAAGTGGTTGGGAGTAGTTGCGAGTGGTTGCGAGTGATTGCGAGTGGTTGCCAGTGGTTGTGAGTAGTTGCAAGTGGTTGCGAGTGGTTGCGAGTGGTTACAAGTGGTTACGAGTGGTTGCGAGTGGTTGCAAGTGGTTGTGAGTGGTTGTGAGTGGTTGCGAGTACTTGCAGTTGGTTGTGAGTACTTGTGAGTGGTTGCGAGTGGTTGCGAGTGGTTGCGAGTGGCTGAGAGTGGTTACGAATGGTTGCGAGTGGTTGCGAGTGGTAGCAAGTGGTTGCGAGTGGTTGCGAGTGGTTGCGAGTGGTTCTGTGTGGTTGCGAGTGGTTGCGAGTGGTTGTAAGTGGTTGCGCGTGGTTGCAAGTGGTTGCGAGTGGTTGCCAGTGGTTGCGAGTGGCTGTAAGTGGTTGGGAGTAGTTGCGAGTGGTTGCGAGTGCTTGCGAGTGGTTGCGAGTGCTTGCAACTGGTTGCGAGTGGTTGCGATTAGTTGCAAGTGGTTACGAGTGGTTGCGAGTGGTTGCGAGTGGTTGCGAGTGGTTCTGTGTGGTTGCGAGTGGTTGCGAGTGGTTGCGTGTGGTTGCGAGTGGTTGTAAGTGGTCGCGAGTGGTTGTAAGTGGTTGCGCGTGGTTGCATGTGGTTGCGAGTGGTTGCGAGTGGTTGCAAGTGGTTGCAAGTGGTTGCTAGTGGTTGTAAATGGTTGCGAGTGATTACGAGTGGTTGGGGGTGGTTACGAGTGGTTACAAGTGGTTGCGAGTCGTTGTGAGTGGTTGCGAGTGGTTGAGAGTGGTTGGGAGTAGTTGTAAGTGGTTGCGAGAGGTTGCGAGTGGTTTCATGTGGTTGCAAGTGCTTGTGAGTGGTTGCGTGTGGTTGCGAGTGGTTGCGAGTGGTTGTGCATGGTTGCGAGTGGTTGCGAGTGGTTACGAGTAGTTGCGAGTGGTTGCACGTGGTTACCAGTGGTTGCGAGTGGTTGCGAGTGGTTATGAGTGGTTACCAGTGGCTGCGAGTGCTTGCGAGTGGTTGGGAGTGGTTGCAAGTGGTTGCGAGTGGTTGCAAGTGATTGCGAGTGGTAACGAGTTGTTGCGAGTAGTTGCGAGTGGTTGCGAGTGGTAGCAAGTAGTGGCGAGTGGTTGCCAGTGGTTGCGAGTGGTTGTGGATGGTTGCGAGTGGTTGGGAGTGGTTGGGAGTGGTTGCAAGTGGTTATGAGTTGTTTGTGAGTGATTGCGAGTCGTTGCAATTTGTTGCGAATGGTTGTGGGTGGTTATAAGTAGTTGCGAGTGGAAGCGAGTGGTTGCGAGTGGTTGGGAGTGGTTGGGATTGCTAGGGATTGGTTGCATGTGGTTGCGAGTAGTTGCGAGTAGTTGCGAGTGGTTGCATGTGGTTGTGATTGGTTGCGAGTGGTTGCAAGTAGTTGCAAGTCATTGCAAGTGGTTGTGAGTGGTTGCGAGAGGTTGCTAGTGGTTATGAGTGGTTGCGAGTGGTTGCGAGTGGCTGCGAATGGTTGCGATTGGTTGCGAGTGGTTGATGGTGGTTGCGAGTGGTTGCGAGTGGTTGTGAGTGGTTGCAAGTGGTTGCAAGTGGTTGCAAGTGGTTTCGAGTGGTTGCAAGTGGTCACGAGTGGTTGCGAGATGTTATGAGTGGTTGCGAGTGGTTGCGAGTGGTTGCGATTGGTCCAAGTGGTTGCGAGTGGTTGCGAGTGGTAGCAAGTAGCTGTAAGTGATTGTGAGTGGTTGCGAGTGGTGTCGAGTGGTTGCGATTGGTTGACAATGGTTGCGAGTAGTTGCGAGTGGTTGCAAGTGGTTGCAACTGATTACGAGTGCTTGCAAGTGGTTATGAGTTATTTGAGTGGTTGAGTGGTTGCAAGTGGTTGCGAGTGGTTGTGTGTGGTTGCGAGTGGTAGCGAATGGTTGCGAGTCATTGTGAGTGGTTACGCGTGGTTGGGAGTAGTTACCAGTGGTTGCAATTGGTTCCAAGTGGTTGCAAGTGGCTGTGAGTGGGTTTGAGTGGTTGCGAGTGGTTGTGAGTGTTTGCAAGTAGTTGTGAGTACCTGTGAGTGGCTGCGAGTGGTTGCGAGTGGTTGTGAATGGTTTCAAGTGGTGACGAGTGGTTGCAAGTTGCTGTTTGTGGTTGCAACTGGTTGTGAGTGGTTTCGAGTGCTTGCAAGTGTTTGGGAGTGCTTGCAAGTGGCTGCAAGTGGTTGCGAGTGGTTGCAATTTGTTGCGAGAAGTTGCGAGTCGTTGCGTGTGGTGCGAGTGCTTGGAAGTTGTTGCAGGTGGTTGTGAGTGGTTGTAAGTGGTTGCGAGTGGTTGCGAGTGGTTGCAAGTGGTTGTGAGTGGTTGCAAGTGGTTGCGAGTCATTTCGAGTGGTTGTGAGTGGCTGTGAGTGGTTGCAAGTGGTTGCGAGTGGTTGCGAGTGGTTCCAAGTCGTTACGAGTGGTTGCAAGTTGTTGTCAGTGGTTGCAAGTGGTTGTGAGTCGTTTTGAGTGCTTGCAAGTGTTAAGGAGTGCTTGCAAGTGGCTGCAAGAGGTTGCGAGTGGTTGCAAGTGGTTGCGAGTGGTTGCGAGCGGTTGCGAGTGGTGTGAGCGGTTGCAAGTTGTTGCAAGTGGTTGTGAGTGGTTGCAAGTGATTGCGAGTGGTTGCGAGTGGTTAAAAGTGATTGCGAGTGGTTGCAAGTGGTTGCAAGTCATTACGAGTGGTTGTGAGTGGTTGCGAGTGGTTGTGAGTGGTTGCGAGCGGTTGTGAGTGGCTGTGAGTGGTTCAAAGTGCTTGCGATTGGTTGCACGTGGCTGCGAATGGTTGTAAGTGGTTGCAAGTGGTTACCAGTGGTTGCGAGTGGTTGCATGTGGTTGCAAGTGGTTGTGAGTGGTTGTCAATGGCTGCGAGTTGTTTCGAGTTCTTGCAAGTGGTTGTGAGTACTTGCAAGTGGTTGCAGTGGTTGTGAGTGGTTGTGAGTGGTTGCGAGTGGTTGCAAGTGGTTGCAAGTGGTTGCGAGTGGTTGGAAGTGGTTTAGTGTGGTTGCGAGTGGTTGCGAGTGGTTGCAAGTGGTTGCGAGTGGTTGCAAGTTGTTGTGAGTGGTTGCAAGTGGTTGCGAGTGGTTGCGAGTGGTTGTGAGTAGTTGCGAGTGGTTGGAAGTGGTTGCGAGTTGTTGCCAGTGGTTGAGAGTGGTTGCGAGTGGTTGCAAGTGGTTTTGAGGGGTTGCAAGTGGTTACGAGTGGTTGCAAGTGGTTATAAGTGGCTGCGAGTTGTTGCGAGTGGTTGCGAGTGGTTAGAAGTGATTGCGAGTGGTTTTGAGTGGTTGCGAGTGGTTGCAAGTGGCTGCGTGTGTTTATGCATGGTTGCGAGTGGTTGAAAGTGGTTGCGAGTGGTTGTGAGTGGTTGTGAGTGGTTAGGAGTGGTTGCGAGTGGCTGCGTTTCGTTGCAAGTGGTAGTGAGTACTTGCAAGTGGCTGCAAGTTGTTGCAAGTGATAGCGAGTGGATGCGGATGATTGCGAGTGGTTGCAAATGGTTGCGAGTGGTTGTGAGTGGTTAGGAGTGGTTGCGAGTTGTTGCCTGTAGTTGCCAGTGGTTGCCAGTGGTTGCGAGTGGTTGTGAGTGGTTTCAAGTGGTTGCGCGTGGTTGGGTGTGGTTGAGAGTTGTTGTGAGTCGTTGCAAGTGGTTGTGAGTGGTTACAAGTGGTTGCGAGTGGGAGCGAGTGGTTGTGAGTGGCTGGGAGTGGTTGTGAGTGTTTGTGATTGGTTGTAAGTGGTTGTGAGTGGTTGCTAATGGCTATGAGTGGTCACAAGTGGTTGCAAGTGGTTGTGAGTTCTTGCGAGCGGTTGTGAGCTGTTGCAGGTGGTTACAAATTGCTGCGAGTGGTTGCGAGGGGTTGCGAGTGGTTGTGAGTGGTTGCAAGTGGTTGCAAGTTGTTTCTAGTGGTTGCGAGTGGATGCGAGTGGCTGCGAGTGGTTGCAAGTGGTTGCAAGTGGTTGCGAGTGGTTGCCAGTGGTTATGAGTGGTTGCGAGTGGTCACGAGTGGTTGCGAGTGGTTGCAAGTGGTTGTGTGTGGTTGTAAGTGGTTACAAGTGGTTACGAGTGGTTGTGAGTGGTTCTGTGTGGTTGTGAGTGGTTGCAAGTGGTTGCGAGTGATTACGAGTGGGTGTGAGTGGTTGCGAGTGGTTGCAGGTGGTTGTGATTGGTTGTGAGTGGTTGCGAGTAGTTGTGAGTACTTGCAAGTGGTTTTGAGTGGTTGTGAGTGGGTGTGAGTGGTTGCGAGTGCTTCCAAGTGGATACGAGTGGTTGCAAGTTGTTGGGAGTGGTTGCAAGTGTTTGTGAGTGGTTGCGAGTGTTTGTAAGGGACTGGGAGTGCTTGCAAGTGGTTGTGAGTGGTTGCCACTGGTTGCGACTGGTTGCAAGTGGTTGCAAGTGGTTTCGAGTGGTTGGGAGTAGTTGCGAGTGGTTGCAAGTGGTTGCAAGTGGTTGGGAGTAGTTGCCCGTGGTTGGGAGTGGTTGCGAGTGGTTGCGACTGGTCGTGAGTGGTTGCAAGTGGTTACAAGTGGTTGCGAGTCATTGCGAATGGTTGCGAGTGGTTGCAAGTTGTTGCGAGTGGTTGTGAGTGGTTGTGAGTGGTTGTGAGTGGTTGCAAGTGCTTGTGAGTGGTTGCAAGTGATTGCAAGTGGTTGTAAGTGGTTGCAAATGGTTGTGAGTAGTTACGAGTGGTTGCAAGTTGTTGCGAGTGGTTGCGTGTGGTCTCGAGTGGTTGCGAGTGGTTCCGAGTAGTTGTGAGTGGTTGCAAGTGGTTGGGAGTGGTTGCGAGTGGTTACAAGTGGTTGCAAGTGGTTGCGAGTGATTGCAAGTGGTTGTGAGTGGTTGTGAGTGGTTGCGAGTGGTTGCGAGTGCTTGCAATTGGTTGTGAGTGGTTGTGAGTGGTTACGAGTTGTTGCGAGTGGTTGCAACTGGTTGCAAGTGGTTGCGAGTGGCTGCGAGTGGTTGCAAGTGGTTGCAAGTGGTTGCGAGTGGTTTTGTGTAGTTGCAAGTGGTTGGGAGTAGTTACGAGTGGTTGTGAGTGGTTGGGAGTGGATGCAAGTGGTTGCGAGTGGTTGCAACTGATTGTGGGTGATTGCGAGTGGTTGCGAGTGGTTGCGAGTGGTTACGAGTGGTTGCAAGTTGTTGTGGGTGGTTGCCAGTGGAAGCGAGTGGTTGCGAGTGGTTCGGAGTGGTTGCGAGTGCTTGGGACTGGTTGCGAGTGCTTGCGAGTGGTTGTGAGAGGTTGCGAGTGGTTGCATGTGGTTGTAAGTGGTTGCGAGTGGTTGCGAGTAGTTGCGAGTGGTTGCAAGTGGTTGTGAGTGGTAGCAAGTGGTTGCTAGTTGTTATGAGTGGTTGCGAGTGGTAACGAGTGGTTGCGAGTGAATGCGAATGGTTGAGAGTGGTTGTGAGTGGTTGCGGGTGGTTCTAGTGCTTGCGAGTGGTTGCGAGTGGTTGTGAGTGGTTGCAAGTGGTTGCAAGTGGTTACAAATGGTTTCGAGTGGTTGCGAGTGGTCACGAGTGGTTGCGAGTGGTTACGAGTGGTTGCGAGTGGTTGAGAGTGGTTGCGAGTGGTCGCAAGTGGTTGTGAGTGGTTGCGAGTGGTTACGAGTGGTTGACAGTAGTTGCGAGTAGTTGTGAGTGTTTGCAAGTGGTTGCAAGTGATTGCGAGTGCTTGCAAGTGGTTGTTAGTGATTTTGAGTGGTTGAGTGGTTGCAAGTGGTTGCGAGTGGTTCTGTGTGGTTGCGCATGGTTGCGAATGGTTGTGAGTCATTGTTAGTGGTTGCGTTTGGTTGCGAGTGGTTACCAGTGGTTGCAATTGATTACGAGTGGTTTCAAGTGGCAATGCGTGGTTATGAGGAGCTACGAGTGGTTGTGAGTGTTTGCAAGTGGTTGTGAGTGGTTATGAGTGGTTGTGAGTTGTTGCGAGTGGTTGAGAGTGGTTCCAAGTGGTTACGAGTGGTTGGAAGTTGTTGTCAGTGGTTACAAGTGGTTGTGAGTTGTTTCGAGTGCTTGCAGATGTTTGGGAGTGCTTGGAAGTGGCTGCAAGTCGTTTCGATTGGTTGCAAGTGGTTGCGAGTGGGTGCGAGTGGTACGAGTGGTTACAAGTTGTTGCAAGTGGTTGTGAGTGGTTGCTAGTCTTTGCGAGTGGTTGCGAGTGGTTGCAAGTGGTTGCGAGTGGTTGCAAGTTTTTGCGAGTCATTACAAGTGGTTGTGAGTGGTTGTGAGTGGTTGCGAGTGGTTGCGAGGGGTTGTGAGTGGTTGTGAGTGGTTGTAAGTGCTTGCGAGTGGATGCACGTGGTTGTCATTGGTTGTAAGTGGTTGCAAGTAGTTACCAGTGGTTGCGAGTGGTTGCAAGTGGTTGTGTGTGGTTGTCAGTGGTTATGAGTGGTTGTGAGTTCTTGTAAGTGGTCGTGAGTAGTTGGGAGTGGTTGCGAGTGGTTGCGAGTGGTTGTGAGTGGTTGTGAGTGGTTGCAAGTGGTTGCAAGTGGTTGCGAGTGGTTGCCAGTGGTTTTGTGTGATTGGGAGTGGTTGCGAGTCGTTGCCAGTGGTTGCGAGTGGTTCCAAGTGGTTGCAAGTGGTTGCGAGTGGTTGCGGGTGGCTGCAAGTGGTTACGCGTAGTTGCAAGTGGCTACAAGTGGTTGCAAGTGGTTATGAGTGGTTGCGCGTGGTTGGGAGTGGTTGCGAGTGGTTGCAAGTGGTTGCGAGTAGTTGGGAGTGGTTGCGAGTGGTTACGAGTGGTTGCAAGTGGTTGTGAGTGGTTGCTAGTGGTTCTGAGTGGTTGCGAGTGGTTGCAAGTGGCTGCGTGTGGTTGCAAGTGGTTGCGAGTGGTTGCAAGTGGTTGCGGGTTGTTGCAAGTGGTTACGAGTAGTTGTGAGTGGCTGCGAGTGGTTGCAAATGGTTGTGAGTGGTTGCGAGTGGTTGGGAGTGGTTCCGAATGGTTGCAAGTGGTTGCGAGTAGTTGGAAGTGGTTGCGAGTGGTTGCGAGTGGTTGCAAGTGGTTGTGAGTGGTTGCGAGTGGTTGTGAGTGGTTGCGAGTGGTTGCAAGTGGCTGCAAGTGGTTACGCATGGTTGCGAGTTGTTGCAAGTGGTTGCGAGTGGTTACGAGAGGTTGCGAGTGGTTGCAAGTGATTGCGAGTGGTTGCGAGTGGTTGCGAGTGGTTGACAGTAGTTGCGAGTGGTTGCCAATGGTTGCGAGTGGTTGTGAGTGGTTGCAATTGGTTGTGAGTGGTTGGGAGTGGTTGCGAGTTGTTGCGAGTTGTTTGCAAGTTGTTGCGAGTGGTTGCGAGTGGTTGCAAGTGGTTGTGAGTGCTTGCATGTGTTTGCGAGTGGGAGCAAGTGGTTGCGAGTGGCTGGGAGTGGTTGTGAGTGTTTGGGATTGGTTGTAAGTGGGTGGGAGAGGTTGTGAGTGCTTGCGAGTGGTCGTAAGTGGTTGTGAGGGGTTGCGAGCGGTTGTGAGTGCTTACAAGTAGTTGCAAGTGGTTGTGAGTTATTGCAAGTAGTTGCAAGTGGTTCCGAGTGGTTACGAGTTGTTGCAAGTGGTTGCAAGTTGTTGAAAGTGGTTGCGAGTGGTTGCGAGTGGTTGCTAGTGGTTGCGAGTGGATGCGAGTGGTTGCAAGTGGTTGCAAGTAGATGCAAGTGGTTGAGAGTGGTTGCGAGTGGTTACGATGGGTTGCGAGTGGTTACGAGTGGTTACGAGTGGTCGCGAGTGGTTGCGAGTGGTCACGAGTGGTTGCGAGTGGTTGCAAGTGGTTGCGCGTGGTTGTGAGTGGTTACAAGTGGCTGCGAGTTGTTGCGACTGGTTCTATGTGGTTGTGAGTGGTTGCGAGTGGTTGCGAGTGGATGCAAGTGGTTGCGAATGGTTGCGAGTGGTTGCAAGTGGTTGTGAGTGGTTGTGAGAGGGTTCGAGTGGTTGCGAGTTCTTGCAAGTGGTTGTTTGTGGTTGTGAGTGGTTGTGAGTGGTTGTGAGTGGTTACGAGTGGTTGCAAGTTGTTGCGAGTGGTTGCATGTGTTTATGAGTGGTTGCGAGTGCTTGCAAGTGTTTGGGACTGCTTGCAAGTGGTTGTGAGTCGTTGCTAGCGGTTGCGAGTGGTTGCGAGTGGTTGCAAGTGGTTGCAAGTGGTTGCAAGTGGTTGCGAGTGGTTGCGAGTGGTTGCGAGTGGTTGTGATTGGTTGTGAGTGGTTGCGAGTGGTTGCGAGTCATTGCGAATGGTTGCTAGTGGTTGCAAGTGCTTACGAGTGGTTGTGAGTGGTTGTGAGTGGTTTCAAGTGCTTGCGAGTGGTTGCAAGTGGTTGCAATTGGTTGTAAGTGGTTGCAAGTGGTTGCGAGTGGTTGCGATTGGTTGCGAGTGGTTGCGATTTGTTGCGAGTGGTTGCGAGTGGTTGCGAGTGGTTGCGAGTGGTTGCGAGTGGTTGCGAGTG
>SZWC01000220.1:228881-279904 GCA_023375785.1 Penium margaritaceum | reverse complement strand
AGTGGTTGCGAGTGGTTGCAAGTGGTTGCGAGTGGTTGCGAGTGGTTTTGTGTGGTTGCGATCGGTTGCAAGTGGTTGCGAGTGGTTGTGAGTGGTTACGAGTAGTTGCAAGTGGTTGCGAGTGGTTGCAAGTGATTGCGGGTGGTTGCGAGTGGTTGCGAGTGGCTGGGAGTGGTTGCGAGTGGTTGCAAGTAGTTGCGAGTGGTTGCCATGGTTGTGAGTGGTTGTGAGTGGTTGTGAGTGGCTGCGAGTGGTTGCGAGTGGTTGCGAGTTATTTGCGAGTGATTACAAGTGGTTGCGGGTGGTTGCCAGTGGTTGTGAGTGGTTGTAAGTGGTTGCGAGTGGAGGCGAGTGGTTGCGAGTGGTTGGGAGAGGGTGCGAGTGCTTGTGATTGGTTGCGAGTGGTTGCAAGTGGTTGCGAGTGGTTGCGAGTGGTTGCATGTTGTTGTGAGTGGTTGCGAGTGGTTGCGAGTAGTTGCAAGGTGTTGCAAGTGGTTGTGAGTGGTTGCAAGTGGTTGCTAGTGGTTATGAGTGGTTGCGAGTGGTAACGAGTGGTTGCGAGTGGTTGCGAATGGTTGTGAGTGGTTGCGAGTAGTAGCGAGTGGTTGCGAGTGGTTGCGAGTGTTTGTGAGTGGTTGCAAGTGGTTGCAATTGGTTGCAAGTGGTTTCGAGTGGTTGCGAGTGGTCATGAGTGGTTGCGAGAGGTTACGAGTGGTTGCGAGAGGTTGCGAGTGGTTGCGAGTGGTCGCGAGTGGTTCCGACTGGTTACAAATAGTTGCAAGTGATTTCAATTCGTTGCGAGTAGATGCGAGTGGTTACGAGTGGTTGATTCTGGTTGCGAGTAGTTGACAGTGGTTGCAAGTGGTTGCAAGTGATTTCAAGTCCTTGCAATTGGTTGTTAGTCATTTCGAGTCGTTGAGTAGTTGCAAGTGGTTGCGAGTGGTTGTGTGTGGTTGTGTGTGCTTGCGAATGGTTGCAAGTCATTGCGAGTAGTTGCGAGTTGTTGTGAGTGGTTGCAAGTGGTTACCAGTGGTTGCGATTGATTACGAGTGGTTGTAAGTGGCTGTGAGTGGTTGTGAGTGGTTGTGAGTGGTTGTGAGTGTTTTCAAGTGGTTGTGAGTCGTTGTGATTGGTTTTGAGAGGTTGCGAGTGTTTGCGAGTGGTTGCGAGTGGTTGCAAGTGGTTGCGAGTGGTTGCGAGTGGCTCCAAGGGGTCACGAGTGGTTGCAAGTTGTTGTGAATGGTTGCAAGTGGTTGTGAGTCGTTTCAAGTGCTTGCAAGTGTTTTGGAGTACTTGCAAGTGGGTGCAAGTGGTTGCGAGTGGTTGCAAGTGGTTGCGAGTGGTTGCGAGTGGTTGCGAGTGGTTGCGAGTGGTTACGAGTGTTTGCAAGTGGTTGCAAGTGGATGCAAGTAGTTTTGAGTGGTTCCAAGTGGTTGCGAGTGATTGCCAATGGTTACAAGTGGTTGCAAGTGGTTGCGAGTGGTTGCAAGTGGTTGCGAGTCAGTACGAGTGGCCGTGAGTGGCTGCGAGTGGTTGCGAGTGGTTGTGAGTGGTTGTGAGTGGTTATGAGTGGTTGCAAGTGCTTGCGAGTGGTAGCAAGTGGTTGAAAATTGTTGCAAGTGGTTGCAAGTGATTACCAGTGGTTGCGAGTGGTTGCAAGTGGTTGCAAGTGCTTGCGAGTGGTAGCAAGTGGTTGAAAATTGTTGCAAGTGGTTGCAAGTGATTACCAGTGGTTGCGAGTGGTTGCAAGTGGTTGCAAGTGGTTTTGAGTGGTTGTCAGTGATTGCGAGTGGTTGTGTGCGGTTGCGCGTGGTTGCGAATGGTTGCGAGTCATTTCGAGTGGTTGCGAGTGGTTACCAATGCTTGCGATTGGTTACGAGTGGTTGCAAGTGGCTGTGAGTGGTTGCGAGTGGTTGTGTGCGGTTGCGCGTGGTTGCGAATGGTTGCGAGTCATTTCGAGTGGTTGCGAGTGGTTACCAATGCTTGCGATTGGTTACGAGTGGTTGCAAGTGGCTGTGAGTGGTTGTGAGTGGTTGTGAGTGGTTGTGAGTATATGCAAGTGGTTGTGAGGGGTTGTGAGTGGTTGCGAGTGGTTGCGAGTGGTTTCAAGTGGTCACGAGTGGTTGCAAGTTGTTACGAGTGGTTGCAAGTGGTTGTGAGTGGTCTCGAGTACTTGTAAGTGGCTGCAAGTGGTTGCGAGTGGTTGCAATTGGTTGCGAGTGGTTGCAAGTGGTTGCGAGTAGTTGCGAGTGGTTGTGAGTGGCTGTGAGTGGTTGCAAGAGCTTGCGAGTGGTAGCAAGTGGTTGCAAGTTGATGCAAGTGGTTGCAAGTGGTTACCAGTGGTTGCGAGTGCTTGCAATTGGTTGCAAGTGGTTGTGAGTGGTTGTCAGTGGTTGCGAGTGGTTGGGAGTGCTTGCAAGTGGTTGTGAGTGGTTGCGAGTGGTTACGATTGGTTTTGAGTTTTTGGGAGTGGTTGCAAGTGGTTGCAAGTGGTTGCGAGTGGTTGCGAGTGGTTTTGTGAGGTTGCGAGTGGTTGCGAGTGGTTACGAGTGGTTGCGAGTGGTTGCAAGTAGTTGCGAGTAGTTGCAAGTGGTTGCAGGTGGTTGCAAGTGGTTGCGAGTAGTTGCGAGTGGCTGCAAGTGGTTGCGAGTGGTTGTGAGTGGTTGCGAGTGGTTGCGAGTGGTTGCAAGTGGTGGCAAGTGGTTTCGAGTGGTTGCAAGTGGTTGTGAGTTGTTGTGAGTGGTTACGAGTGGATGCGAGTGGTTACGAGTGGTTGAGAGCAGTTGCGAGGGGTTGCGAGTGGTTGCGAGTCGTTGTATGTGGTTGCGAGTGGTTCCTAATGGTTGCGAGTGGTTTTGAGTGGTTGTGAGTGGTTACGCATGGTTGCGAGTTGTTGCAAGTGGTTGCGAGTGGTTGCGAGTGGTTGCAAGTGGTCACACGTGTTTGCGAGTTGTTGCGAGTGGTTGCGAGTGGTTACGAGTGGTTAAGAGAAGCTGCGAGTGGTTACGAGTGTTTGGGAGTAGTTGCGAGTGGTTGCAAGTGGTTGCAAGTGATAGCGAGTGGATGCAAGTGATTACGAGTAGTTGCGAGTGGTTGCGAGTGGTTGCGAGTGGATGCCAGTGGTTGCGAGTGGTTGCGAGTGGTTGCCAGCAGTTGCGAGTGGTTGCCAATGGTTGCGAGTGGTTGTGAGTGGTTGCGAGAGGTTGCAAGTGGTTGGGAGTGGTTGCGAGTTGTTTCTAAGTGGTTGGGAGTGGTTGCGAGTGGTTGCAATTGGTTGTGAGTGGTTGCAAGTGGTTGCGAGTGGGAGCGAGTGGTTTTGAGTAGCTGAGAGTGGGTGCGAGTGTTTGGGATTGGTTGCAAGTGGTTGCTACACGTTGCGCGTGATTGCGAGTGGTTGCAAGTAGTTATGAGTGGTTGCGAGTGGTTGTGATTGGTTACAAGTGGTTGCAAGTGGTTGTTAGTTTTTGCGAGTGGTTGCGAGTTGTTAGGAGTTGTTGCGAGTGGTTGAGAGTAATTGCGTGTTGTTGCGAGTGGTTGCCAATGGTTGCGAGTGGCTGCTAGTGGTTGCAAGTGGTTGTGAGTGGTTGCAAGTGGTTGCAAATGGTTGCAAGTGGTTGCGAGTGGTTGCGAGTGGTTATGAGTGGTTGCGAGTGGTTACGAGTGGTTTCGAGTGGTTGCGAGTGGTTGCGAGTGGTTGCGAGTGGTTGCGAGTGGTTGCAAGTGGTTGCGCGTGGTTGCGAGTGGTTACAAGTGGTTGCGAGTGGTTGCGAGTGGTTTCGAGTGGTTGCGAGTGGTTGCGAGTGGTTGCGAGTGGTTGCGAGTGGTTGCAAGTGGTTGCGCGTGGTTGCGAGTGGTTACAAGTGGTTGCGAGCGGTTGCGAGTGGTTCTGTGTGGTTGTGAGTGGTTGCGAGTGGTTGCGTGTGGTTGCATGTGGTTGCGAGTGGTTGCGAATGGTTACGAGTGGTTGTGAGTGGTTGCAAGTGGTTACGAGTGGCTGCGAGTGGATGCGAGTGGTTGCGAGTGGTTGCGAGTTGTTGCCAATGGTTGTGAGTGGTTGCAAGTGGTTGCAAGTGGTTGCGAGTGGTTGCAAGTGGTTGCGAGTGGTTGCGAGTCGTTGCAAGTGGTTGGAAGTGGTTGCGAGTGGTTGCGAGTGATTGCGAGTGGTTGCGAGTCGTTGCAACTGATTGCGAGTGGTTGTGAGTGGTTGCGAGTGGTTGCGAGTGGTTGCGAGTGGTTGGGAGTGGTTGCGACTGGTTGCGAGTGGTTGCGAGTGGTTGCGAGTCGTTGCGAGTGGTTGCGAGTGGTTGCGAGTGGGTACGAGTGGTTGCGAGTGGTTGCAAGTGGTTACGAGTGGCTGCGAGTGGATGCGAGTGGTTGCGAGTGGTTGCGAGTGGTTGGGAGTGGTTGCGACTGGTTGCGAGTGGTTGCGAGTGGTTGCGAGTCGTTGCGAGTGGTTGCGAGTGGTTGCGAGTGGGTACGAGTGGTTGCGAGTGGTTGCAAGTGGTTACGAGTGGCTGCGAGTGGATGCGAGTGGTTGCGAGTGGTTGCGAGTGGTTGGGAGTGGTTGCGACTGGTTGCGAGTGGTTGCGAGTGGTTGCGAGTCGTTGCGAGTGGTTGCGAGTGGTTGCGAGTGGGTACGAGTGGTTGCGAGTGGTTGCAAGTGGTTACGAGTGGCTGCGAGTGGATGCGAGTGGTTGCGAGTGGTTGCGAGTGGTTGGGAGTGGTTGCGACTGGTTGCGAGTGGTTGCGAGTGGTTGCGAGTCGTTGCGAGTGGTTGCGAGTGGTTGCGAGTGGGTACGAGTGGTTGCGAGTGGTTGCAAGTGGTTACGAGTGGCTGCGAGTGGATGCGAGTGGTTGCGAGTGGTTGCGAGTGGTTGGGAGTGGTTGCGACTGGTTGCGAGTGGTTGCGAGTGGTTGCGAGTCGTTGCGAGTGGTTGCGAGTGGTTGCGAGTGGGTACGAGTGGTTGCGAGTGGTTGCAAGTGGTTACGAGTGGCTGCGAGTGGATGCGAGTGGTTGCGAGTGGTTGCGAGTGGTTGGGAGTGGTTGCGACTGGTTGCGAGTGGTTGCGAGTGGTTGCGAGTCGTTGCGAGTGGTTGCGAGTGGTTGCGAGTGGGTACGAGTGGTTGCGAGTGGTTGCAAGTGGTTACGAGTGGCTGCGAGTGGATGCGAGTGGTTGCGAGTGGTTGCGAGTGGTTGGGAGTGGTTGCGACTGGTTGCGAGTGGTTGCGAGTGGTTGCGAGTCGTTGCGAGTGGTTGCGAGTGGTTGCGAGTGGGTACGAGTGGTTGCGAGTGGTTGCAAGTGGTTACGAGTGGCTGCGAGTGGATGCGAGTGGTTGCGAGTGGTTGCGAGTGGTTGGGAGTGGTTGCGACTGGTTGCGAGTGGTTGCGAGTGGTTGCGAGTCGTTGCGAGTGGTTGCGAGTGGTTGCGAGTGGGTACGAGTGGTTGCGAGTGGTTGCAAGTGGTTACGAGTGGCTGCGAGTGGATGCGAGTGGTTGCGAGTGGTTGCGAGTGGTTGGGAGTGGTTGCGACTGGTTGCGAGTGGTTGCGAGTGGTTGCGAGTCGTTGCGAGTGGTTGCGAGTGGTTGCGAGTGGGTACGAGTGGTTGCGAGTGGTTGCAAGTGGTTACGAGTGGCTGCGAGTGGATGCGAGTGGTTGCGAGTGGTTGCGAGTGGTTGGGAGTGGTTGCGACTGGTTGCGAGTGGTTGCGAGTGGTTGCGAGTCGTTGCGAGTGGTTGCGAGTGGTTGCGAGTGGGTACGAGTGGTTGCGAGTGGTTGCAAGTGGTTACGAGTGGCTGCGAGTGGATGCGAGTGGTTGCGAGTGGTTGCGAGTGGTTACCAGTAGTTGCGATTGATTACGAGTGGTTGCAAGTGGCTGTGAGTGGTTGTGAGTGGTTGTGAGTGGTTGTGAGTGTTTGCAAGTGGTTGTGAGTGGTTGTGAGTGGTTGTGAGTGGTTGCGAGTGGTTGCGAGTGGTTGCGAGTGGTTGCGAGTGGTTGCGAGTGGGTCCAAGTGGTCATAAGTGGTTGCAAGTTGTTGCGAGTGGTTGCAAGTGGTTGTGAGTGGTTTTGAGTGCTTGCAAGTGTTTTGGAGTACTTGTAAGTGGCTGCAAGTGGTTGCGAGTGGTTGCGAGTGGTTGCGAGTGGTTGCGAGTGGTTGCGAGTGGTTGCGAGTGGTTGCAAGTGGTTGCAAGTGGTTGCGAGTGGTTGCGAGTGATTGCGAGTGGTTGCAAGTGGTTGCGAGTGATTGCGAGTGGTTGCAAGTGGTTGCGAGTGATTGCGAGTGGTTGCAAGTGGTTGCGAGTGATTGCGAGTGGTTGCAAGTGGTTGCGAGTGATTGCGAGTGGTTGCAAGTGGTTGCGAGTGATTGCGAGTGGTTGCAAGTGGTTGCGAGTGATTGCGAGTGGTTGCAAGTGGTTGCGAGTGATTGCGAGTGGTTGCAAGTGGTTGCGAGTGATTGCGAGTGGTTGCAAGTGGTTGCGAGTGATTGCGAGTGGTTGCAAGTGGTTGCGAGTGATTGCGAGTGGTTGCAAGTGGTTGCGAGTGATTGCGAGTGGTTGCAAGTGGTTGCGAGTGATTGCGAGTGGTTGCAAGTGGTTGCGAGTGATTGCGAGTGGTTGCAAGTGGTTGCGAGTGATTGCGAGTGGTTGCAAGTGGTTGCGAGTGATTGCGAGTGGTTGCAAGTGGTTGCGAGTGATTGCGAGTGGTTGCAAGTGGTTGCGAGTGATTGCGAGTGGTTGCAAGTGGTTGCGAGTGATTGCGAGTGGTTGCAAGTGGTTGCGAGTGATTGCGAGTGGTTGCAAGTGGTTGCGAGTGATTGCGAGTGGTTGCAAGTGGTTGCGAGTGATTGCGAGTGGTTGCAAGTGGTTGCGAGTGATTGCGAGTGGTTGCAAGTGGTTGCGAGTGATTGCGAGTGGTTGCAAGTGGTTGCGAGTGATTGCGAGTGGTTGCAAGTGGTTGCGAGTGATTGCGAGTGGTTGCAAGTGGTTGCGAGTGATTGCGAGTGGTTGCAAGTGGTTGCGAGTGATTGCGAGTGGTTGCAAGTGGTTGCGAGTGATTGCGAGTGGTTGCAAGTGGTTGCGAGTGATTGCGAGTGGTTACAAGTGGTTGCAAGTGGCTGCGAGTGGTTGCGAGTGGTTGCAAGTAGTTGCAAGTGGTTGCAAGTGGTTGTGAGTGGTTGCAAGTGGTTGCCAGTGGTTGTGAGTGGTTGCGAGTGGTTACGAGTGGTTTCGAGTGGTTGCGAGTGGTTGTGAGTGGTTGCGAGTGGTTGCGAGTGGTTGCAAGTGGTTGCGCGTGGTTGCGAGTGGTTACAAGTGGTTGCGAGTGGTTGTGAGTGGTTCTGTGTGGTTGTGAGTGGTTGCGAGTGGTTGTGAGTGGTTGCAAGTGGTTGCCAGTGGTTGTGAATGGTTACGAGTGGTTGTGAGTGGTTGTGAGTGCTTACGAGTGGCCGCGAGTGGATGCGAGTGGTTGCGAGTGGTTGCGAGTTGTTGCAAATGGTTGCGAGTGGTTGCAAGTGGTTGCAAGTGGTTGCGAGTAGTTGCAAGTGGTTGGGAATGGTTGCGAGTTGTTGCAAGTGGTTGCAAGTGGTTGCGCGTGGTTGAGAGTGATTGCGAGTGGTTGTGAGTGGTTGCAAGTTGTTGCTAGTGGTTTTGAGTGGTTGCGAGTCGTTGCGAGTGGTTGCCAGTGGTTGCGAGTGGTTGCGAGTGGTTGTGAGTGGTGGTGAATGGCTGTGAGTGGTTGCAACTGGTTGTGAGTGGTTGCAAGTGGTTGCGAGTGGTTCTAAGTGGTTGCAAGTGGTTGCGAGTGGTTGCCAGTGGTTGCGACTGGTTGTAAGTGGTTTTGAGTGGTTGCGAGTGGTTGCGAGTGGTTGCAAGTGGATGTGAGTGGTTATGAGTGGTTGTAAGTTGTTGTGAGTGGTTGGGAGTGGTCAGATTGGTTACGAGTGGTTGTGAGTGAATGCAAGTGGTTGTGAGTGGTTGTGAGTGGTTGCGAGTGGTTGCGAGTGCTTGCAAGTGGTTGTGAGTGGCTGTGAGTGGTTGCCGATGGTTGCATGTGGTTGTGAGTGGTTATGAGTGGTTGCGAGTGGTTGCGAGTGCTTTTGAGTGGTTGTGAGTGGGTGTGAGTGGTTGCGAGTGGTTGTGAGTGATTGCGATTGGTTGCGCGTGGTTGCAAGTGGGTGCAAGTAATTGCGAGTGGTTTTGTGTGGTGGCGAGTGGTGGCGAGTGGTGGCGACTGGTTGCGAGTGGTTGCAAGTGGTTGCGAGTGGTTGCAAGTGGTTGCAAGTGGTTGCAAGTGTTTGCGAGTGGTTGGGAGTGGTTGCGAGTGATTGTGAGTGATTGTGAGTGGTTGCGAGTGTTTGTGAGTGGTTGCCAATGGTTGCAAGTGGTTGCAAGTGCTTGCGAGCTGTTGCGAGTGGTTATGAGTGGTTGCGAGTGGTTGCAAGTGGTTTCGAGTGGTTGCAAATGGTTGTGAGTGGTTGCGAGTGGTTACGAGTGGTTGCGAGCGGTCACGAGTGGTTGGAAGTTGTTGTGATTGGTTACGAGTGGTTGCAATTGGTTGCGATTGGTTGAGAGTGGTTGCGAGCTGTTGGGAGTGGTTGCGAGTGGTTGCGAGTGGTTGCGAGTGGTTGCGAGTGGTTGCGAGTGGTTGCGATTGGTTGCGATTGGTTGTGAGTGGTTGCGAGTGGTTGCAAGTGGTTGCTAGTGGATACATGTGGTTGCGAGTGGTTGCGAGTGGTTGTGAGTACGTGCAAGTGGTTGCAAGTGCATAAAAGTGGTTGCGAGTGGTTGCATGTGGTTGGGATTGGTTGCAAGTGGATGTGAGTGGTTGAGAGTGGTTGCAAATGGTTGGGAGTCATTGCGAGTGGTTGTGAGTGGTTGTAAGTGGTTGCGAGTGGTTGTGAGTGGTTGGAAGTCGTTGCAAGTGGTTGCGAGTGGTTAACAATGGTTGCAAGAGGTTGTAAATAGGTGCAACAGGTTGCAAGTGGTTGTGAGTGGTTGCGAGTATTTGCAAGTGGTTGCGATTGCTTGCAAGTAGTTGCGAGTGGTCGCATGTGGTTGCCATTGGTTGCAAGAGGTTGCAATTGGTTGCAAATGGTTGCAAATGGTTGTGAGCGGTTGTGAGTGGTTGCAAGTGGTTGCGAGTTATTTCGAATGGTTGCAAGAGATTGTGAGTGCTTGCGAGTGGTTGCGAGTGGTCGCGAGTGGTTACGAGTGGTTGCGAGTGCTTGCAAGTGGTTGTGAGTGGTTGAGGGTGTTTGCAAGTAGCTGCAAGTGGTTGTGAGTGGTTGCAAGTGGTTGCGACTGGTTGCGAGTGGTTGCAAGTGGTTCTGAGTGGTTGCGAGTGGTTGTGAGCGCATGCAAGTAGTTGTGAGTGCTAACATGTGGTTGCAACTTGTTGGCAGTGGTTGCGAGTGGTTGCAAGTGGTTGTGAGTGGTTGTGAGTGGTTAAGAGTGCTTGCTGGTTGTTGTGTGGTTACAAGTTCATGTGAGTGGTTGTGAGTGGTTGCAAGTGGTTGCAAGTGGTTACAAGTGGTTGTGAGTGGTTGCGAATGGTTACGAGTGCTTGCGTATAGTTGCAAGTGGTTGCGAGTGGCTGTGAGTAGTTGCACGTGGTTGCGAATGTTTGCAAGTGGTTCCGAGTGCTAGCAAGTTGTTGCAAGTGGTTGTAAGTGGTTGCCAGTGGCTGCAAGTGGTTGCGAGTGGTTGCGATTGGTTGCCAGTGTTTGCGCGTTTTTGCAAGTGGTTGCAAGTGGTTGTGAGTGGTTGCGAGTGGTTGCAAGTGGTTGCAAGTGGTTGTAAGTGGTTGCAAGTGGTTGCAAGTGGTCTCAAGTGGTTGCGAGTGGTTGCGAGTGGTTACGAGTGGTTGCGACTGGTTGCAAGTGGTTGTGAGTGGTTGTGAGTTGTTTCGAGTGGTTGCAAGTGCTTGCAAGTGGTTGTGAGTGGTTGTGAGTTGTTGCAAGTGGTTGCAAGCGGTTGCGAGTGGTTGCGAGTAATTGCAAGTGGTTGCACGTGGTTGCAAATGGTTTCCAGTGGTTGCAACTGCTTGCAAGTGGTTGTGAGTGCTTGTAGGTGGTTGCGAGTGGTTACGAGGGGTTTTGAGGGTTTTCAAGTGGTTGGGAATGGTTGCGAATGGTTGCAAGTGGTTGCGAGTGGTTGCGAGTGGTTGTGAGTGGTTGCGAGTGGTTGCGAGTGGTTGTGAGTGGCTTGAGAGGTTGCTAGTGGTTGCGAATGGTTGCAAGTGGTTGCAAGCGGTTGGGAGTGGTTGCTTTTGGTTGTGAGTGGTCTTGAGTGGTTGCAAGTGGTTGCAAATGGATGCAAGTGGTTGCGAGTGGTTGCGAGTGGTTGAGAGTGTTTGCGAGTGGTTGCAGGTGGTTGCAAGTGGTTGTGAGTGGTCTTGAGTGGTTGCAAGTGGTTGCAAATGGATGCAAGTGGTTGCGAGTGGTTGCGAGTGGTTGAGAGTGTTTGCGAGTGGTTGCAGGTGGTTGCAAGTGGTTGCAAGTGGTTGCGAGTGCTTACAAGTGGTTGTGAGTTGTTTCGAGTGGTTTAGTGGTTGCAAGTTGTTGCGAGTGGTAGTGAGTTGTTGCGAGTGGTTGCGAGTGGTTGCGAGTCATTGTGAGTGGTTGGGAGTCATTGCGAGTGATTGCGAGTGGTTGCGAGTGGTTGCGAGTGGTTGCTTGGGTTGCGAGTGGTTGCAAGTGGTTGTGAGTGGCTGCAAATGGTTGCGATTGGTTGTGATTGCTTGCAAGTGGTTGTGAGTGGTTGTGAGTGATTGTGAGTGGCTGCGAGTGGTTGCGTGTGATTGCGAGTGGTTGCAAGCGGTTCCAAGTGGATACGTGTGGTTGCAAGTTGTTGCGAGTGGTTGCAAGTGTTTGTGACTGGTTGGGAGTGCTTGCAAGTGTTTGGGAGTGCTTGCAAGTGGTTGTGAGTGGCTGCGAGTGGTTGCAAGTGGTTGCAGGAGGTTGGGAGTGGTTGCGAGTGGTTGTGAGTGGTTGCAAGTGGTAGCGAGTGAGGCGTTGTGAGTAGTTGCGAGTGGTTGGGACTGGTTGTGAGTGGTTGCAAGTGGTTAGGAGTGGTTCCAAGTCATTGCGAATGGTTGCGAGTGCTTGCAAGTTGTTGCGAGTGGTTGCGAGTGGTTGCGAGTGGTTTTGAGTTGTTTTGAGTGGTTGCAGGTGCTTGCAAGTGGTTGCAAGTGGTTGCAACCTCTTGCAACCACTTGCATCCACTTGCAACCACTTGCAACCACTTGCAACCACTTGCAACCACTTGCAAGTGGTTGCAACCACTCACAACCACTTGCAACCAACTCGCCCTAGTTGTGCCCTACTTGTGACCTATATACGCCCTAGTTACGTCCACCTTGCATCCTAGTTGTGCCCTTCTTGCGCCCTAGTTGCCTTCTTGTTACTCCTTTGTAGGGCACTAGCTACATCCTACATGTACCCTAGTTGTGCCCTAGTTGCACCCTACTTACGTCCTACTTACGTCCTACGTACGCCTTAGTTGTACCCAAGTTGTACCCTAGTTGCGTCCTATATGGGCCTCAGTTGGTCATGAGCTTCGCCCTAGTTGCGCCCTAGTTGCACCCTAGTTGCGCCCTAGTTGCGCCCTACGTGTGCCCTACTTGTGCCCTAGTCACGTCCTTGTTGTGCCCTACTTGTGACCTACTTGCGCCCTAGTTGCGGCCTAGTTGTACCCTAGTTGCATCCAAGTTGCACCATAGTTGCGCCCTACTTGTACCCTAGTTGCGCCTTAGTTGTACCATTGTTGTGCCCTAGTTGCACCATAGTTGCACCCTACTTGCACACTAGTTGCGCCCTACTTGCGTCCTAGCTACGCCCAACTTGCACCCTTGTTGCGCACAACTATGGTGAAACTAGGGTGCAACTAGAGCTCAAGTAGGACGCAAGTAGGATGCAACTCACGCGCAGCTAGGGTGCAACTAGGACGCAACTAGGGCGTAAGTAGGGTAAAAGTAGGGTGCAACTAGCATGTAACTGGGACGCAACTAGGGCGTAGCCAGTGCCCGACTGAGGCGCAACGAGGGCGCAAGTCGGGCGCAAATAGGACGCACGTAGGGCGCAACTAGGGTGCAAGTAGGATGCAAGTAGGGTGCAACTAAGGTGCAATTAGGATGCAACTAGTTGCACCCTAATTGCGTCCTAGTTGCACAAGTCGGGTGCAAGTAGGACGCAAGTAGGGCGCAGCTAGGGCGCAAGGAGGATGCAAGTAGGATGCACTTAAGGTACAATTAGGATGCAACTAGTTGCACCCTAGTTGTGCCCTAGGACGTAGCTAGTTCCCAACTAAGGCTCATCTAGGGCGCAATTAGGGAGCAAGTAGGGTGCAACTAGGGTACAACTAGGGTGCAAGTAGGGCCCTACTTGCGCCATGATTGCGCCCTACTTGCGCTTTAGTTGCGCCCTACTTGCACCCTATTTGCACCTTTGTTGCGCCTCAGTTGAGCACTAGCTAAGCCCGAGCTACGCCCTAGTTGCACCCTAGTTGTGCCCTAGTTGCATCCTAGTTGCGCCCTACTTGCACCATACTTGCGCCCTACTTTCGCCCTAGTTGCGCCCTGGTTGCACCCTAATTGCGCCCTAGTTGTGCCATAGTTGCACCTTGGATGGACACTAGCTATGCCCTGGTTGCGCCCTAGTTGCGTCTTGTTTGCGCCTTAGTTGGGTACTAGCTACACCCTAGTTGCGCCATAGTTGCGTCCTAGTTGCGTCCTAGTTGCACCCTACATGTGCCCTACTTGCGTCCTAGTTGCTCCTCACTTCGACACTGGCTGCACCCTAGTTGCACCCTAGTTGCGCCCTAGTTGCGCTCTAGTTGCGTGCTGCTTGTGTTGTAGTCGCAACCTTGTTGTCTCCTAGTTGCGCGTCAGTTGGACACTAGCTATGTCCTAGTTGCACCCTAGTTGCACCCTAGTTGCACCCTAGTTGCGCCCTAGTTGTGCCCTACGCACGCCCTACTTGCGCCCTAGTGGCACCCTAGTTCCGCCCTAGTTGCACCCTAGTTAAGCCTCAGTTGGGCACTAGCTACGCCCTAGTTGCGTCCTAGTTTTGCCCTAGTTGTACAATACTTCCACCCTACTTGCGCCCTACTTGCGTCCTACTTACGCCCTATTTGCGTCCTAGTTGCGCCTCAGTTGAGCACAAGCTACGTCATAGTTGCGTCGTAGTTGGACCATAGTTGCACCCTACTTACGCCCTAGTTGCGCCCTAGTTGTGCCCTAACTGCACCCTACTTGTGTCCTAGTTGCGTCCTACTTGTGCCCTTGTTGTGCCCTTCTTGCGCCCTAGTTTGTTCTAGTTGCGCCTCTGTTTGGCAATAGCTAAGCCCTATTTGCGCCCTAGTTGCGCCGTAGTTACGTCCTATTTGTGCCCTACTTGCGTCCTAGTTGCGTCGTACTTGTGTCCTAGTTGAACCCGACTTGCGCCCTAGTTGCGCCCTAGTTGCGCCTCAAATGAGCACCAGCTATGCCCTAGTTAAGGCCTAGTTGCATCCTAGTTGTGCCTTACTTGTGCCCTAGTTGCACTCTAGTTATGCCCTAGTTGCACCCTAGTTATGCCCTACTTGCATCCTACTTGTACCCTAGTTGCGCCATAGTTGCGTCCTAGTTGCGCCCTAGTTGCACCCTACTTGCACCCTTCTTGTGCCCTACTTGTGCCATGGTTGCATCTGACTTGTGCGGTAGTTACGCCCCACTTGCACCCTCGATGTACCCTTGTTGCACCTTAGTTGAGCAATAGCTACGCCCAAGTTGTACCCTAGTTGCACCCTAGTTGTGCCCATCTTGCGCCCTAGTTGCGCCCTAGTTGCACCCTAGTAGCATCCTACTTATGCCCTACTTGCACCCTAGTTGCGTCCTAGATACACCCTAGTTGCGCCCTACTTGCACCCTACTTGCACCCTACTTTTGTCCTAGTTGCGTCCTAGTTGCGCCATAGTTGCACCCTACTTGCTCCATACTTGCGTCCTACTTGCAACCTAGTTGCACCCTAGTTGTGCCCTTGTTGTACTCTACTTGTGCCCTTATAAGACCGTACTTGCGCCCTAGTTGCGACCTAGTTGCATCCTACTTGCGTCCTAGTTACGCCCTAGTTGCGCCTCATTTGGGCACTAGCCACGCCCTACTTGCGCCCTACTTGTGCCCTAGTTACGTCCTAGTTGCACGATGTTTGCACCCTACTTGCGTCCTAATGACGTCCTTCTTGCGCCCTAGTTGCGCCCTACTTGCACCCTAGTTGCGCCTTGGTTGCGCCCGAGTTCTGCTTCAGTTGGGCACTAGCTACACCATAGTTGCACCCTAGTTGCGCCCTAATTGTGCCCTAGTTGCGCCCTACTTGCTTCCTAGCTGCGCCCTAGTTGTCCCCTAGTTGTCCCTCAGTTGGGCACTACCTACAGCTTAGTTGTGCCCTAGTTGTGCCCTAGTTGTACCCTAGTTGTTCCCTAGTAGCGCCCTACTTGTGCTCTACTTACATCCTATTAGTACCCTAGTTGCGCCATCCTTGTGCCCTCGTTGTGCCCTAGTTACGCCCTAGTTGTGCCCTATATGTGCTCTAGTTGCACCCTACTTACGCCCTACTTATGCCCTACTTGCGCCCTACTTGCACCCTAGTTGTACCCTAGATGTGTCCAAGGTGCGCCTCAGTTGGGCACGAGCTACGCCCTAGTTGTGTTCTAGTTGCGTCCTAGTTGTGCCCTAGTTGCACCCTACTTGCGTCCTAGTTGCG
This sequence comes from Penium margaritaceum, assembly GCA_023375785.1. Taxonomy (NCBI): domain Eukaryota; kingdom Viridiplantae; phylum Streptophyta; class Zygnematophyceae; order Desmidiales; family Peniaceae; genus Penium; species Penium margaritaceum. Next base: position 265,167 of record SZWC01000220.1, on the reverse strand, counting down.
TCCTAGTTGCGCCCTAGTTGCGCCCTACTTGCGTCCTAGTTGCACCCTAGTTGCACCTTAGTTTCACCCTAGTTGCTCCTCAGTTGAGCACTGGCTACGAACAAGTTGCGCCCTAGTTGCGCCCTAGTAGCGGCCTAGTTGCGTCATAGTTGCGCCCTAGTCGCAGCCTATTTGTGCCCTAGTTGCGCCAGAGTTGGGCACTAGCTAGGCCCTAGTTGCGCCCTAGTTGCGGCCTACTTACGCCCTGGTTGCGCCTTACTTGCGCCCTACTTGTGCCCTAGTTGCGCCCTAGTTGTAGCCTAGTTGCGCCCACATGGTGTCCTAGTTGTGCCCTACTTGCATCCTAGCTACACCCTACTTGCTCCCTAGTTGCATCATAGTTGCACCTTAGCTGGACACTAGCTACGTCCTAGTTTCCGCCTAGTTTTGTCCTAATTGCTCCTTAGTTGCGCCCTACTTGCGTCATACTTGCGCCCTACTTGCGCCCTACTTGCGTCCTAGTTGTGCCAGACTTGCGCCCTTGAGCCGCCTCAGTTGGGCACTAGCTACGCCCTAGTTAAGCCCTAGATGCACCATAGATGCACCCTACCTGCACCATACTTACATCCTAGTTGCATCCTAGTTGCACCCTAGTTGCGCCAGGGTTGCATCCTACTTGCGCCCTACTTGACCCCTGGTTGTGTCCTAGTTGCACCCTAGTTGTGCCCTAGTTGTGCCCTACTTGCGCCATAGTTGCGTCCTACTTGCGTCATAGTTGCGCCCTAGTTGCGCCTCAGTTGGACACTAGCTACGGCCTACTTACGCCCTAGTTGCGTCCGATGTGCACCCTACTTGCGCCCTATGTGCACCCTAGTTGCACCTTCTCGCCCCTAGTTGCACCCTACTTGTGTCCTAGTTGCGTCCTAGTTGCATCCTAGTTGCGCCTCAGTTGGGCACTAGCTACGCCCTAGTTACACCCTAGTTGCGCCCTAGTTGCGCCCTAGTTGCACCCTACTTACACACTACTTGCGCCCTAGTTGCATCCTACTTGCATCCTAGTTGCACCCTAGTTGCACCTCAGTTCGGTCCTAGTTGTGCCCTACTTGCACTCTAGTTGCACCCTACTTGCTCCATAGTTGCGTCCTAGTTGCGCCTTAGTTGGGCACTAGTTACGTCCTAGTTGTGCCCTATTTGCGCCCTACTTGGGCCCTACTTGTGCCCTAGTTTAGCCCTAGTTGCGCCCTCGTAGTGCCATACTAGTGCCCTACATGTGCCCCGGTTGCGCCCTAGTTGCGCCCTAAATGCGACCTAGTTGCGGCCTAGTTGTGCCTTAGTTGGGCACAAGCTTCGCCCTGGTTGCGCCCTAGTTGCACCCGAGTTACGTCCTAGTTGCGCCATACTTACGCCCTACTTGCACCCTACTTGCACCCTAGTAGAGCCCTAGTTGCATCCTTGTTGCGCCCTACTTGCACCCTAGTAGCGCCCTAGTTGCGCCCTACTTGCGCCCTAGTTGCGCCGTTGTTGCGCATCAGTTGGACACTACGTACGTCCTGGTTGCACCCTAATTGCGCCCTGGTTGCACCCTAGTTGTGTCCTACATGCGCCCTTCTTGCGCCCTACTTGCGCTCTAGTTGCCTCCTATTTGCGCCCTGCTTGCGCCCGAATTGTGCCCTAGTTGCGTCCTAATTGCGCCTCAGTCAGGCATTAGCTACGCCCTAGTTGCGCCCTAGTTACACCCTAGTTGCACCCTACTTGTGCCCAACTTGCGCCCTAGTTGCTCCTCAATTGGACACTAGCTACACCCTAGTTGCATCCTAGTTGCACTCTGGTTGCGTCGTAGTTGCACCCTACTTGCATCCTAGTTGCGCCCTTGTTGCGCCCTAGTTATGCCTATGTTGGGTACTAGCTACGCCCTAGTTATGTCCTAGTTGCGCCCTAGTTGCGCCATGGTTGTGCCCTAGTTGCGCCATAGTTGCGCCCTAGTTGCACCATTCTTGCGGCCTAGTTACCACCTAGTTGCGCCTCAGTTGAACACTAGCTACGTCCTAGATGCGTCCTAGTTGCATCCTAGTTGCACTCTACTTGCGCCATACTTGCGCCCAACTTGCGCCCTTGGTGTGCCCTCGTTGCGCCCTCATTGCGCCTCAATTGGGCACAAGCTATGCCCTGGTTTACACCCTTGTTACACCCTGGTTGCGCCCTAGTTGCACCCTTATTGCGCCCTGCTTGCACCCTACTTGTTCCCTACTTGCGCCCTAGTTGCGCCCTTGGTGTACCCTAGTTGCGGCCTACTTGCATCCTATTTGCACCCTCCTCGCGCCTTAGTTGCACCCTAGTTGTACCCTAGTCGCGCCCTACTTGCGCCGTACTTGTGCCCTACTTGCGCTCTAGTTGAGCCCTAGTTGCGCCCTAGTTGTGCCCTAGTTGCGCCCTAGTTGCAAGTTGCGTCCTACTTGCACCCTAGTTGCATCCTATTTGCGCGCTACTTGTGCCCTAGTTGCACCTCAGTTGGGTACTAGCTACGTCCTAGTTGCGTCTTAGTTGCGCCCTAGATACATCCAAATTGCGCCCTACTTGTGCCCAAGTTGCACCCTACTTGCGCCCTACTCGTGTCCTACTTGTGCCGTACTTGCACCCTAGTTACGCCTCAGTAGGGCACTAGCTACATCCTCGTTGCGCCCAAGTTGCGCCCTAGTTGCGCCCCAGTTGTGCCTTTGTTGCGCCTCATTTGGACACAAGCTACGCCCTGGTTTACGCCCTAGTTGCACCCTGGTCGCGTCCTAGTTGCACCCTACTTGAGCCCTATTTGTGCCCTACTTGTTCCCTACTTGCGCCCTAGTTTCGCACTCGTTGCACCCTAGTTACGCCCTACTTGCGTCCTACTTGCACCCTCCTCGTGCCTTACTTGCACCCTAGTTGTACCCTAGTCGCGCCCTACTTGTGCCCTATTTGCACCCTACTTGCGCCCTAGTTGAGCCCTGGTTGCGCCCTCGTTGCGCCCTAGTTGCAAGTTCCGTCCTACTTGCATCCTAGTTGCGTCCTAGTTGCGCCCTACTTGTGCCCTAGCTGCACCTCAGTTGGGTACTAGCTACGTCCTAGTTGCGTCCTAGTTGCGCCCTAGTTACATCCAAATTATGCCCTACTTGCGCCCTTGTTGCACCCTACTTGCACCCTACTTGTGTCCTACTTGTGCCCTAGTTGTACCCTAGTTACGCCTCAGTATGGCACTAGCTACGTCCTTGTTGCGCCCAAGTTGCACCCTAATTGCACCCTATTTGCGTCCTACTTGCACCGTGCTCGCGCCCTAGTTGTGCCCTAGTTGCATCCTAGTTGCGTCCTACTTGTGACCTTCTTACGCCCTTGTTGTTTCACAAGTACGCCCTAGTTGTACCATACTTGCGCCCTACTTGCGCCCTAGTTGCGCCTTACTTGCACCATACTTGCACCCTACTTGCGCCCTAGTTGTGTCCTAGTTGTGCCCTAGTTGCGCCCTAGTTGTGTCCTGATTGTGCCCTACTTTCGTCCTAGTTGTGCCCTACTTGGGCCTCTGTTGCGTCCCAGCTACGCCTCAGTTGGGCACTAGCTAGGCCCTAGTTGCACCCTAGTTGCACCCTAGTTACGTCCTACATATGTCGTACTTGCGCCCTAGTTGCACCCTTCTTGCGCCCTACTTGCATCCTACTTGCACTTTAGTTGCGTCCTAGTTGCGCCTGAGTTGGGCACTAGTTACGCCCTAGTTGTGCTCTAGGTACGCCCTAGGTACATCCAACTTGCACCCTACTTGTCCCCTAGTTGCGCCCTAGTTGCACCCATAGTTGCACCCTCCATGCACCCTATGTGCACCCTAGTTGTGCCCTTGTTACCTCCTAGTTTCACCCTACTTGCGCCCTACTTATGCCTTAGTTGCGACCTAGTTGCGCCCTAGTTGTACCCTAGTTACAACCTACTTGCGCCCTACTTGTGCCGTGGTTGCAATCTAGTTACACCTCAGTTGGAAACTAGCTACGCCCTAGTTGCACCCTAGTTGCACCCTAGTTGCACACTAATTGCGCCCTACTTGCGCCCTACTTGCGCCCTACTTGCCCCCTGGTTGTGCCCTAGTTGCGCCCTACTTGCGCCTCACTTGGGCAAATGCTACGCCCTAGTTGTACCCTAGTTGCACCCTATTTGCGTCCAATTCTACCCTTGTTGCGCCCTACTTGCGTCCTAATTGTGCCCTAGTTGCATCCTAGGTGCGCCCTAGTTGCTTCCTAGTTGCGCCTGAGTTGGGCACTAGCAACGCCCTAGTTGTGCCCTAGTTACGCCCTAGGTACATCCAACTTACACCCTACTTGTCCCCTAGTTGCGCCCTAGTTGCACCCATAGTTGCACCCTCCATGCGCCCTACGTGCACCCTAGTTGTGCCCTTGTTACGTCCTAGTTTCACCCTACTTGCACCCTACTTATGCCCTAGTTGCGACCTAGTTGCGCCCTAGTTGCACCCTAGTTGTACCATACTTGGGCCCTTCTTGTGCCGTGGTTGCACCCTAGTTATACCTCAGTTGGACACTAGCTACGCCCTAGTTGCGCCCTAGTTGCACCCTATTTCACACTAATTGCGCCCTACTTGCACCCTACTTGCGCCCTGCTTGCCCCCTGATTGTGCCCTAGTTACGCCTTAGTTGGACACATGCTACGCCCTAGTTGTACCCTAGTTGCAACCTATTTGCATCCAATTCTACCCTAGTTGCGTCCTACTTGCGTCCTAATTGTGCCCTAGTTGCATCCTAGGTGTGCCCTAGTTGCGTCCTGCTTTCGCCCTACTTGCGTCCTCCTTGCAGCCTATTTGTACCCTAGTTGTACCCTTGTTACGCCCTACTTGCACCCTACTTGCGTCCTACTTGCGCCCTAGTTGCGTCGTAGTTGTACCAGAATTGTGCCCTAGTTGTGTCATACTTATATCCTAGTTACGACCTTGTTGCACCCTAATTGCACCCTAGTTGCACCTTAGTTGGGTACTAGCTACGCCCTAGTTTCATCCTAGTTGCGCCCTAGTTGCATCCTACATGCGCACTACTTGCACCCTAGTTGCTCCTCAGTTCGACACTAGCTATGCCCTATTTGTGTCCTAGTTGCACCCTTGTTGTGCCCTAGTTGCACGCTACTTACACCCTAGTTGCGTCCTTGTTACGTCATAGTTGCACCGCAGTTGGGTACTAGTTAAGCCCTAGTTGCGTCCTAGTTACGCCCTAGTTGCACCCTAGTTTTGCCCTATTTGTGCCCTTGTTGCGCCCTACTCATGCCCTACTTGCGCCCTAGTTGCACCCTAGTTCCGCCCTAGTTGCGCCCTAGTTGCATCTCAGTTGGGCACTAGCTACGCCCTAGTTGCACCCTACTTGCGCCCTAGTTACACCCTACTTGCGCCCTACTTGCACCCTACCTACGTCCTAGTTACGCCGTAGTTACGTCCTAGTTGCGCCCTAGATGTGCCTCAGTTGGACACTAGATACGCCCTAGTTGCGCCATAGTTGTGCCCTATTTGCGCCCTAGTTGTGCCCTACTTACTTCCTAGCTATGCCCTAGTTGCCCCACGAGTTGCACCTCAGTTGGGCACCCGTTACGGCCTAGTTGCGCTCTAGTTGCGCCCTAGTTGCACCCTAGTTCTGTCCTAGTAGTGCCCTAGTTATGCCCTACTTGCGCACTGCTTGCGCCCTACTTGCGCCCTTATTGCACCCTCCTTGCGTCCTAGTTGTGCCCTTGTTACGCCCTAGTTACGCCCTACATTTGCTCTAGTTGCACCCTACTTAAGTCCTACTTACACCCTACTTGCGCCATAGGTGCACCCTAGTTGTGTCCTAGGTGCACCTCAGTTGGGCACGAGCTACGCCCTAGTTGGGTTCTAGTTGCACCATAGTTGCGTCCTTGTTTCTCCCAAGTTGCGCCCTACTTGCACCCTACTTGTGTCCTAGTTGCTCCCTAGTTACGCCTTACTTGTGCCCTACTTACGCCCTAGTTGCACCCTAGTTGTACCCTAATTGCGTCCAAGTTTTGCCCTAGTTGCGCCCTACTTGCACCCTAGTTGCGCCTAGTTGCGTCCTAGTTGTGTTCTAGTTGCACCCTAGTTGCATCCCAATTGTGCCCTACTTGTGCCCTAGTTGCATCCTACATGCGTCCTACTTGCGTCCAACTTGCATCCTAGCTGCGCCTTAGTTGCGCCTCAGTTGGGCATTAGCTACGCCCTAGTTGCACCCTAGTTACGTCCTAGTTGCGCCCTACTTGCACCCTACTTGCGCCTTAGTTGCGCCCTAGTTGTGTCCTAGTTGCACCCTAGTTGCACCCTAGTCACGTCCTGGTTGCGCCGTACTTGCGCCGTACTTGCGTCGTAGTTGCGCCTTAGTTGCGCCCTAGTTGCGCCCAAGTTGTGCCCTGGTTGTGCCCTAGTTGTGCCCTAGTTGCACCCTGCTTGCGCCATAAATGCGCTCTAGCTGCGCCCTAGTGGCAGCCTACGTGCGTCCTACTTGGACCCTAGTTGCGCCCTAGTTGCACCCTAGTTGTGCCCTAGTTGCGCCCTAGTTCCACCCCACTTGGGCCTTGATTGCGCCCAAATTGCGCCCTAGTTGCACCCTAGTTGCGCCTCAGTTGGGCACTAGGTACGCCCTGGTTGCGCCCTAGTTGCACCCTAGTTGCGCCCTAGTTGCGCCCTAGTTGCGCCCTAGTTCCACCCCACTTGGGCCTTGATTGCGCCCAAATTGCGCCCTAGTTGCACCCTAGTTGCGCCTCAGTTGGGCACTAGGTACGCCCTGGTTGCTCCCTAGTTACGTCGTAGTTGCTCCCTACTTCCGCCCTACTTGCGTCCTAGTTGCGCCCTACGTGCGCCCTAGTTGCTCCCTACTTGCGCCATTCTTGCGCCATGTTTGCGCTCTAGTTTTGCCACATTTGCTCCTCAGCTTGGCACTAGCTACGAACAAGTTGCGCCCTAGTTGTACCCTAGTTGCGTCCTAATTGCGTCCTACTAATGCCCTAGTTGTCCCCTAGTTGTGCCCTAGTCATGCCTGAATTGGGCACTAGCTAAGCGCTAGTTGAGCCCTAGTCGCACCCTAGTTACTTCCTGGTTGCGCCTTACTTGCACCCTAGTTGCGCCCTAGTTGTAGCCTAGTTGCGTCCAAATTACGCCCTAGTTGTGCCCCATTTGCACCCTTGTTGCACCCTACTTGCTCCCTAGTTGCGCCCTAGTTGTGCCTTAGTTGGGCACTAGCTACGTCCTAGTTGTGCCCTAGTTACGCCCTAATTGTACCTTAGTTGCGCCCTACTTGCGTCTTAGTTGCGCCTGACTTGCGCCCTAGTTGCGCCTCAGTTGGGCACTAGCTACGACATAGTTGCGTCCTAGTTGCATCCTCGTTGGGGCCGTCTTGCACCCTACTTGCGCCCTAGTTGCGCCTTACTTGTACCCTAGTTGCGCCCTACTTGCGCCCTAGATGCACCCGAGTTGCGCCCTAGTTCCGTCCTACTTGCGCCCTAGTTGCGTCCTAGTTGCACACTAGTTGTGCCTTACTTGCGTCCTAGTTGCAACCTAGTTGTAGCCTAGTTGTGTCCAAATTGCGCCCTAGTTGTGCCCTACTTGCACTCTAGTTGCACCCTACTTGCTCCATAGTTGCGCCCTAGTTGCGCCTTCGTTGGGCACTAGCTACGTCCTAGTTGTGCCATATTTGCGCTCTATTTGCGCCCTACTTGTACCCTAGTTAAGCCCTAGTTGCGCCCTCCTAGTGCCCTACTAGCGCTCTACTTGTGCCTTAGTTGCGCCCTAGATGAGCCATAAATGCGATCTAGTTGCGCCCTAGTTGTGTCTCAGCTGGGTACTAGCTTCGCCCTAGTTGCGCCCTAGTTGCACCCTAGTTGCGCCCTAGTTGCGCCCTACTTGCGTCCTACTTGCGCCATACGTACACCCTAGTAGAGCCCTAGTTGCATCCTTGTTGCGCCCTACTTGCACCCTAGTTGCGCCCTAGTTGCGGCCTGCTTGCGCCCTAGTTACGCAGTTGTTGCACCTCAGTTGGACACTACGTACGTCTTGGTTGCACCATAATTGCGCCCTAGTTGCACCCTAGTTGTGTCCTACATGCACCCTTCTTGCGTCCTACTTGCGTCCTAGTTGCCCCCTATTTGCGCCGTACTTGCGCCCGAATTGCACCCTAGTTACGTCCTAACTGCGCCTCAAATGGGCATTAGCGACGCCCTACTTGCGCCCTAGTTACACTCTACTTGCGCCCAACTTGCACCCTACTTGCTCCTCAGTTGGACACTAGCTACGCCCTAGTTGCGTTCTAGTTGCACCCTAGTTGTGCCGTAGTTGCGTCCTACTTGCATCCTAGTTGCGCCCTTGTTGCGCCCTAGTTGTGCCTCTGTTAGGTACTAGCTACGCCCTAGTTATGTCCTAGTTGTGCCCTAGTTGTGCCCTAGTTGCGCCTTAGTTGCATCCTAGTTGCATCCTACTTACGCCCTACTTCGCCCTAGTTGCACCCTACTTGCGCCCTAGTTACGCCCTAGTTGCGTCTCGGTTGGACACTAGCTAGGCCCTAGATGCATCCTAGTTGTACTCTACTTGCGCCCTACTTGCACCCAACTTGCGCCCTAGTTGTGCCCTACTTGCACCCTCGTTGCGCGTCAATTGGGCACAAGCTACGACCTGGTTTACGCCGTAGTTACACCTTGTTCGTGCCCTAGTTGCACCATACTTACGCCCTATTTGCGCCCTACTTGTTCCCTACTTGTGCCCTAGTTGCGCCCTCGCTGCACCCTAGTTACGCTCTATTTGCGCCCTACTTGCACCCTCCTCATGCCTTAGTTGCACCCTAGTTGTACCCTAGTCGCGCCCTACTTGTGTCCTCCTTGTACCCTACTTGCGCCCTAGTTGAGCCCTAGTTGTGCCCTAGTTGCGCCCTAGTTGCACGTTGCATCCTACTTGCACCCTAGCTACGTCCTAGTTGCACCCTACGTATGCCGTAGTTGCACCTCAGTTGGGTACAAGCTACGTCCTAGTTGCATCCTAGTTGCGCCCTAGTTACGTCCAACTTGCACCCTACTTGCGCCCTAGTTGCATCCTACTTGCGCCCTACATGTGTCCTACTTGCGCCCTAGTTGCACCCTAGTTACGCCTCAGTAGGGCAATAGCTACGTCCTAGTTGCGTCCAAGTTCCGCCCTAGTTGCGCGCTAGTTGCGTCCTACTTGCACCGTGCTTGCGCCCTAGTTCCACCCTAGTTGCACCCTAGTTGCGTCCTACTTGTAACCTATTTACACCCTAGTTGTGTCCTAGTTACGCCCTAGTTGTACCCTGCTTGCACCCTACTAGCGCCCTAGTTGCGCCTTACATGCACCCTACTTGCGCCCTACTTACGCCCTAGTTGTGTCCTAGTTGCACCCTAGTTGCGCCCTAGTTGTGCCCTAGTTGTGCCCTATTTCCGTCCAAGGTGTGCCCTACTTGCGCCTCTGTTGCACCCTAGCTGCACCTTAGTTGGGCACTATCTACGCCCTAGTTGCGCCCTAGTTGAATCATAGTTGTGCCCTACATACTTCGTACATGCACCCTAGTTGCACCCTTCTTTCACCCTACTTGCACCCTACTTTCACTTTAGTTGCGTCCTAGTTGCGCCTGAATTGGACACTAGTTACGCCCTAGTTGCACCCTAGTTGCACCCTAGGTGCGCCCAACTTGCGCACTGCTTGCCCCCTAGTTGCGCCCTAGTTGCGCCCTAGTTGCGCCTGAGCTAGGCACTAGTTACGCCCTAGTTGCGTCCTAGTTTCGCCCTAGGTGCGTCCAACTTGCGCATTACTTCAATAAGTAGTGGCACAGTGTGGCTACTATGCTCACCGAACAACCAAACTAGGCATATGTCACTGATCATGACCAAAGAATTTCAGTATGAGTGGTCAACGTTCACAACCCACAACACAAATAAAAAATGGTCAAAGGGGGAGACAATGGTTTCGAAATATTACTTTTCAACTAACAAGTACAACGACCTTCAATAAGTAGTAGCACGGTGTGGCTACCATGAAGAATGACCGACCAAAATAGGCATATGTACTGCCTTTGACCAAATAAATCAGACATGTGTGGTCAACGTTAAAAACTCATAATACGAGTCACGAATGGTCAGAGGGGAAACAATGGGTTGGGAACACCAGGTATCAACTATCAAGCACATGGACCTTCGATAAGTAGTGGCATGGTGTGGCTACCATGTACAATGACCAACCAAAGTAGGCATGTGTCACTGACCATGACCAAAGAATGTCACTATGCGTGGTCAACTTTGACAACTCATAAGACGAGTCACAAATGGTCAGAAGGGGAAACAATGATTTGTGAATACTAGTTATCGATAAGCAAATACAAAGACCTTCAATATGTACTGGCACAGTCTGGCTACCATGCACAGGGACCAACCAAAGTATGCATATGTCACTGACCATGACCAAAGTATTTCACTTCATGTTGTCAACGCTGACAACTCACAACAAGAGTCACAGATAGTCAGAGGGTGTAATAATGTTTTGGAAATACTGGCTATGAACTAGAAAGCACAAATACCTTCAGTCCGTAGTGACACGGCATAGCAACCATGTACAGTGACAATCCAAAGTAGGCATATGCCACAAACCATGACCAAAAGAATTTAACAGTGTGTGGTCAACGATGAAAACTCACAATACAAGTTACAAATAGTCAGAAGGGAAACAATGAGTTGGGAACACTAGTTATCAACTAGCAAGTACAAAGACATTCAACAAGTAGTGGCATTGTGTGGCTAGCGTGCACAGTGACCAATTAAAGGATGCATACGTCACTAACCTTGGCCAAAAAAATCCACTATGTGTGGTCAACATTGACAACTCATAACACGAGTCACAAATGGTCAGAGAGAGAGAGAGAGAGAATGGTTTGGGAACCCTATGTAACGACTAGAAAGGACAACGAACTTCAATACGTAGTGGCACGGTGTGGATACTATGCACACCGAACAACCAAACTAGGCACATGTCACTGACCATGACCAAAGAATATCAGTACGGGCAGTCAACGTTCACACCCCATAACACAAGTCACAAATGGTCAGAGGGGGAAACAATGGTTTCGGAATATTGATTGTCAACTAGCAAATACAACGACCTTCAATAAGTAGTAGCCCGGTGTGGGGATCATGCACAATGACCGACCAAAGTAGGCATATGTACTGCCTTTAACCAAAGAAATCTGCTGTGTGTGGTCAACGTTGAAAACTCATAATACAAGTCACAAATGGTCAAAGGGGGAAACGATGGTTTGGGAACACAAGGTATCAACTAGCAAGCACAAGGACCTTGAATAAGTAGTGGCATGGTGTGGCTACCATGTATAGTGACCAACCAAAGTAGGCATGTCTCACTGACCATGACCAAAGAATGTCACTATGTGTGGTAAACTTTGACAACTCATAACATGAGTCACACATGGTCAGAGGGGAAAACAATGGTTTGTGAATACTAGCTGTTGATTAGCAAGTACAAAGACCTTCAGTATGTAGTGGCATTGTGTGGCTACCATGCACAGTGACCAACCAAAGTATGCATATGTCGCAGACCATGACCAGCAAATTTCACTTCATGTGGTCAACGTTGACAACGCACAACAAGAGTCACAGATAGTCAAAGGGGGTAACAATGGGTTGGGAACACTAGCTATCAACCAGAAAGCACGAAGACCTTCAGTACGTTGTGACACGGTGTGGAAACCATGTATAGTGACAAACCAAAGTAGGCATATGCCACTAACCATGACCAAAACTATTCACAGTGTGTGGTCAACGTTGAAACTCATAACACGAGTCACAAATGGTCAGAGGTGAAAACAATGGGTTGGGAACACTAGTTATCAACTAGCAAGTACAAACACCTTTAATAACTAGAGGCACGGTGTGGCTAGCGTGCACAGTGACCAACCAAAGGATGCATACGTCACAGGCTATGACCAAAGAAATCCACTATGTGTGGTCATCGTTGTCAAACCATAACACGAGTCACAGATGGTCAGAGGGAGAGAAGATGGTTTGGGAACCCTATGTATTGACTAGAAAGGACAAGGAACTTCAATAAGTAGTGGCACGGTGTGGCTACTATGCACACCAAACAACCAAACTAGGCATGTTTCACTGACCATGACCAAAGAATTTCAGTATGGGTGGTCAAAGTTCACAATCCATAACACGAGTCACAAATGGTCTGAGGGGGAAACAATGGTTTCAGAATATTAGTTTTTAATTAGCAAGTACAACGACCTTCAGTAAGTAGTAGCACGGTGTGGCCACCATGAAGAATGACCGACCAAAATAGGCATATGTACTGCCTTTGACCAAAGAAATCCGTTGTGTGTGGTCAACGTTGAAAACTCATCATCCGAGTCACGAATTGTCAGAGGGGGGAAACAATGGGTTGGGAACACCAGGTATCAACTATGAAGCACATGGACCTTCAAAAAGTAGTGGCATGGTGTAGCTACCATGTACAATGACCAACCAAAGTAGGCATGTGTCACTGACTAGGACCAAAGAATGTCACTATGTGTGGTCAACTTTGAAAACTCATAAGACGGGTCACAAATGGTCAGAAGGGGAAACAATGATTTGTGAATACTAGTTATCGATAAGCAAGTACAATGACCTTCAAAATGTAGTGGCACGGTGTGCCTACCATGCACAGTGACCAACCAAAGTATGCATATGACACTGATCATGACCAAAGAATTTCACCTCATGTGGTGAATGCTGACAGCTCACAACAAGACTCACAGATATTCAGAGGGGGTAACAATGGTTTGGGAACAATGGCTATGATAAAGACAGCACAAAGACCTTCAGTACGTAGTAACACGGCATGGCAACCATATACAATGACAATCCAAAGTAGACATATGCCACTAACCATGACCAAAGGAGTTTCACATTGTGTGGTCGACGTTGAAAACTCATAACAGGAGTCGTAAATGGTCAGAGAAGGAAACAATGGGTTGGGAAACCTAGTTATCAACTAGCAAGTACAAAGACCTTCAACAAGTAGTGGCATATTGTGGCTAGCATGCACAATGACCAACCAAAGGATGCATACGTCACTGACTTTGACGAAAGAAATCCATTATGTGTGGTCAACATTGAAAACTCATAACACGATTTACAAATGGTGAGAGGGAGAGACAATGGTTTGGGAACCCTATTTATCGACTTGAAAAGAGAATTAACTTCAATCCGTAGTGGCACGGTGTGGCTAGTATGCACGCCAAACAACCAAAACAGGCATATGTCACTGACCATGACCAAAGAATTTCAGTATGGGTGGTCAACGTTCACAACCCATATTGCGAGTCACATATGGTCAGAGGGGGAAACAATGGGTTTGGAATATTATTTTTTGACTAGCAAGTACAACGATCTTCAATAAGTTGTAGCAGGGTCTGGCTACCATGCACAATGACCAACCAAAGTAGGCATATGTACTGCCTTTGACCAACAAAATCCGCTGTGTGTGGTCAACGTTGATGACTCATAATACAAGTCACAAATGGTCAGAGGGGGTAACAATGGGTTGGGAACACCAGGTGACCCAACTGAGGCACAGCTAGGGCACAACTAGTACGCAATTTGGATGCATCTAAATCGCAAGTAGAGTGCAAGCAGGGCGCAACTAGGGCGCAATTAGGGCGCATCTATGGTGCAAGCAGGGTGCAAGTAGGACGCAAGTTGGGCGGAACTAGGGTGCAACTAGGGTGCAACTAGGACACAAGTAGGGCGCAAGTACGTCGCAAGTAGGACTCAGCTAGGGCATAGCTAGGGAACAACTAGAGCGCAACTAGGGCACAGGTAGGCCGTAATTAGAACGCAAGTAGGGCCTAACTATGGCACAAGTAGGGCTCAAGAAGAGTCAAGTAGGACGGAGTTAGGGCACAACTAGAGTGCAACTAGGGTGCAAGTAGGACACAAGTAGGTCACATCTAGGACATAACTAGGACACAACTAGCGCGCATGTAGGGTGCAAGTAGTGCGCAACTAGGACGTAATAGGGTGCAACTAGAGCGTAGCTAGTGCCCAACTGAGGCACAACTAAGGCGCAACTAGGGTGCAAGTCGGGCGTAAATATGACGCAAGTAGGACACAAGTAGGACGCAAGTAGGACACAACTAGGCCGCAACTACAGTGCAACTAGGGCACAACTAGGGCGCAACTAGGGCACTACTAGAATGCAAGTAGGGCACAACAGGGAGAAACTAGCACGCAACTAGGGTAAAAATAGGGTACAACCAGGACGCAAGTAGGACACAAGTAGGGTGCAACTAGGGGCGCAACTAGGATGCAAGTAGGGTGCAAGTGAGGCGCAACTAAGGAGCAACTAGGGCACATGGACCTTCAATAAGTAGTGGCACGGTGTGGCTACCATGTAAATTGACCAAGCAAAGTAGGCATGTGTCATTGACCATGACCAAAGAATGTCACTATGTGTGGTCAACGTTCACAGCTCACAACAAGAGTCACACATAGTCAGATGGGGTAACAATGGGTTGGGAACACTAACTATCAACTAGAGAGCACAAAGACCTTTAGTACGCAGTGACACGGCGTGGCAACCATGTACAGTGGGAAACCAAAGTAGGCATATGCCACTGACCATAACCAACAGAATTTCACAGTACGTGGTCAACGTTGAAACTCATAACACGAGTCATAAATGGTCAGAGGGGGAAACAATGGGTCGGGAACACTAGTTATCAACTAGCAAGTACAAATACCATCAACGAGTAGTTGCACAGTGTGGCTAGCGTGCACAGTGACCAACCAAATGATGCATGTGTCACTGAATTGGACCAAAGAAATCCACTATGTGTGGTCAACATTGACAACTGATAACACGAGTCACAAATGGTCATAGGGAGAGACAATGGTTTGGGAACCCTATGTATCGACTAGAAAGGACAAATAACTTCAATACGTAATGGCACGGTGTGGCTACTATGCATGCCGAACAACCAAATTAGGCATATTTAACTGGTCACGGTTCACTTCATGTGGTCAACGTTGACAACTCACAACAAGAGTCACATATAGCCAGAGGAAGTAACAATGGTTTGGGAACACTGGCTATCAACTAGAAAGCACAAAGACCTTCAGTACGTAGTGACACTGCGTGGAAACCATGTACAGTGACAAACCAAATGAGACATATACCACTAACCATGACCAGCAGAATTTCACACTATGTGGTCAACGTTGAAACTCATAGCACAAGTCACAAATGGTAAGAGGGGGAAACAATGGGTTGGGAACACTAGTTATCAACAAGCAAGTACAAAGACCTTCAACAAGTAGTGGCACGGTGTGGCCAGGGTGCACAGTGACCAACCAAAAGATGCATACGTCACTGACTATGACCAAAGAAATCCATTATGTGTGGTCAACATTGACAACGCAAAACACAAGCAACAAATGGTCAGAGGGAGAGACAATGGTTCGGGAACCCTATGTATCGACTACAAATGACAAAGAACTTCAATATGTAGTGGCACGGAGGGGCCAATGTGCACACCGAACAACCAAAGTAGGCATATGTCACATACCATGACCAAAGAGTTTCAGTATGGGTGGTCTATGTTCACAACCCATAACACAAGTCACAAATGGTCAAAGGAGGAAAAAATGGTTTCAGGGTATTAGTTTTCAACTAGCAAGAACAACGACCTTGAAAAATTAGTAGCATGGTTTGGCTACCATGCACAGTGACCGACCAAAGTAGGCACATGTACCCCCTTTGACCTAAGAAATCCGTTGTGTGTGGTCAACGTTGACAACTCATAATACGAGTCACAAGTGGTCAGATGGGGAAAACAATGGTTTGGAAACACCAGGTTTCAACTAGCAAGCACAAGGACCATCAATAAGTAGTGGCACGGCATGACTACAATATTCAATGACCAACCAAAGTAGGCGTGTGTCACTGACCATGACCAAAGAATGTCACTATGTGTGGTCAACTTTGACAACTCATAACACGAGTGACAATTGGTCGGAGGGGGGAAACAATGGTTTGTGAATACTAGTTTCCAATTAGCAAGTACAAAGACCTTCAATATATAGTGGCACAGTGTGGCTACCATGCACACTGACCAACCAAAGAATGCATATGTCACTGACCATGACCAAACAATTCCACTTCATGTGGTCAACGTTGACAACTGACAACAAGAGTCACACATAGTCAGAGGGGGTAACAACAGTTTGGGAACACTATCTTTGAACTAGAAAGCACAAAGACTCTCAGTACGTAGTGACACGGCGTGGCAATCATGAAGAGTGACAAAATCAAAGTAGGCATATGCCCATAACCATTACCAAAACAGTTTTACAGTGTGTCGTCAACGTTGAAAACTCATAACACGAGTCACAAATGGTCAGAGGGGGGGGGGGGATGGGTTGGGAACACTAGTTATCAACTAGCAAGTACAAAGACCTTCAACAAGTAGTGGCACGGTGTGGCTAGCTTGCCGAGTGACCAACCAAAGGATGCATACGTCACTAACTATGGCCAAAGAAGTCCACTATGTGTGGTCAACACTGACAACTCATAACACGAGTCAAAAATGGTCACAGGGAGAGACAATGATTTCGGAACACTATGTATCAACTAGAAAGGACAAAGAACTTCAATGCGTAGTGGCACGGTGTGGCTTCTATGCACACCAATCAACCAAACTAGGCAGATGTCACAGACCATGACCAAAGAATTTCAGTACGGGTGGTCAACGTTCACAGCCCATAACACGAGTCGCAAATGGTCAGAGGGGAGAACAATGGTCTTGGATTATTAGTTTTCAACTAGCAAGTACAAAGAGCTTCAATAAGTAGTAGCACGCTGTGGCTACCATGCACAAAGACCGACCAAAGTAGGCATATGTACTGCCTTTGACCAAAGAAATCCAATGTGTGTGGTCAGCGTTGAAAACTCATAAAACGAGTCACAAATGGTCAGAGGGGAAAACAATTGTTTGGGAACACCAGGTAAAAAATAGCAAGCACAAGGACCTTCAATAAGTAGTGGCACGGTGTGGCTATCATGTACAATGACCAACCAAAGTAGGCATGTGTCACTGACCATGGCCAAAGAATGTTACTATGTGTGGTCATCTTTGACAACTCATAACACGAGTCAGAGATGGTCAGAGGGGAACACAATGTTGTATGAATACTAGTTATCGATTAGCAATTACAAAGACCTTTAGTATGTTGTGGCACATTGTGGCTATCATGCACTGTGACCAACCAAAGGATGCATATGCCGCTCACCATGACCAAAGAACTTCACTTCGTGTGGTCAACATTGATAACTCACAACAAGAGTCACAGATAGTGAGAGGGGGTACCAATGGTTTGGGAACACTGGCTATAAACTAGAAAGCACAAAGACATTCAGGACGTAGTGAACCGGCGTGGAAACCTTGTACAGCGACTTACCAAAGTAGGCATATGCCACTGACTATGACCAAACGACTTTCACAGTGTGTGGTCAACGTTGAGAACTCATAACACGAGTCACAAATGGTCAGAGGGGGGGGGGGGGAAACAATCGGTTGGGAACACTGGTTATCAACTAGCAAGTACATAGACCTTCAACAAGTAGTGGCACGGTTTGGCTAGCGTGCACAGTGATCAACCAAAGGATGCATACGTCACTGACTATGACCAAAGAAATCCACTATGTGTGGTCAACATTGACAGCTCAAAACACAAGTCACAAATGGTCAGAGTCAGAGACAATGGTTTGGGAACCCTATGTATCGACTACAAATGACAAAGAACTTCAATACGTAGTGGCACGGAGCGGCTACTGTGTACACCGAACAACCAAAGTAGGCATATGTCACTTACCATGACCAAAGAATTTCAGTATGGGTGGTCAATGTTCACAATCCATAACAAAAGTCACGATTGGTCAAAAGGGGAAACAATGGTTTCGGGGTTTTAGTTTTCAACTAGCAAAAACAACAAACTTGAATAAGTAGTAGCACGGTTTGGCTATCATGCACAGTGACCAACCAAAGTAGGCACATGTACTGCCTTTGACCAAAGAAATCCGTTGTGTGTGGTCAACGTTGACAACTCATAATATGAGTCACAAATGGTCAGAGGGGGGGGGGGGGAGGAAAAATGGTTTGGGAACACCAGGTATCAACTAGCAAGCACAAGGACCTTCAATAAGTAGTGGTATGGAGTGGCTACCATGTATAATGACCAAATAAAGTAGACATGTGTCCCTGACCATGACCAAAGAATTTCACTATGTGTCGTCTTCTTTGACAACTCATAACATGAGTCACAAATGATCAGAAGGGGGAACAATGGTTTGTGAGTACTAATTATTGATTAGCAAGTACAAAGACCTTCAATATGTAGTGGCACAGTGTGGCTACCATGCACAGTGACCAACCAAAGTATGCATATGTCACTAACCATGACCAAATAATCTCACTTCATGTGGTCAACGTTGACAACTCACAACAAGAGTCACAGATAATCAGAGGGGGGTAACAATGGTTTGGGAACACTGGCTATGAACTAGAAAGCACAAAGACATTTAGTACGTAGTGACATGGCGTGGCAATCATGAACAGTGACAAACCAAAGTAGGCATATGCCACTCACCATGATCAAAAGAATTTCACTCTGTGTGGTCAACGTTGAAAACTCATAACACGAGTCACAAATGGTCAGAGGGGGGGAAATGGGTTGGGAGTACTTGTTATCAACTAGCAAGTACAAACACCTTCAACAAGTAGAGGCACAATGTGGCTAGCATGCATGGTGACCAACCAAAGGATGCATACGTTACTGAATATGACAAAAAAAATCCACTATGTGTTGTCAACATCGACAACTCATAACATGAGTCACAAATGGTCAGAGGTAGAGACAATGGTCTGGGAACCCCATGTACAAACTAGAAAGGACAAAGAACTTCAAAAAGTGGTGGTACGGTGTGGCTACTATGCACACTGAACGACCAAACAAGGCATGTGTCACTGACCATGACAAAAGAATTTGAGTATGGGTGGTCAACGTTCACAACCCATAACACGAGTCACACATGGTCAGAGGGGGAAGCAATGGTTTTGGAATATTAGTTTTCATCTAGCAAGTACAACGACCTTCAATAAGTAGTAGCAGAGTGTGGCTACCATGCACAATGACCGACCAAAGTAGGCATATGTACTGCCTTTGACCGAAGAAATCCACAGTGTGTGGTCAACATTTAAAACTCATAATACTAGTCACAAATTGTCAGAGGGGGAAACAATGGTTTGGAAACACAAGGTATCAACTATCAAGCACATGGACCTTCAATAAGCAGTGGCACAGTGTGGCTACCAAGTACAATGACCAACCAAAGTAGGCACGTGTCACTGACCATGACCAAATAACATCACTACGTGTGGTATACTTTGAAAACCCATAACACGTCCTACTTGCACCCTAGTTGTGCCCTAGTTGCGCCCTAGTCATGCCTGAGTTGGGCACTGGCTAAGCCCTAGTTTTGCCCTAGTTGCATCCTAGTTGCGCCCTAGTTGCGCCTTACTTGCGCCTTAGTTGCGTTTGCGTCTTAATTACGCCCTAGTTGTTTCCTATTTGCACCCTAGGTACACTCTAATTTCTCCCTAGTTGCACCCTAGTTGTGCCTTAGTTGGGCACTAGCTATGTCCTAGTTGCGCTTTAGTTATGCCCTGATTGTACTGAAGTTGCACCCTACTTGCGTCATAGCTGCGCCCGACTTGCGCCCTAGTTGCGCCTTTGTTGGGCACTAGCTACGACATAGTTGCGTCCTAGTTACGTCCTCGTTGGGGCCATCTTGCACCCTACTTGCGCCCTAGTTGCGCCTTACTTGCACCTACTTGCGCCCTACTTGCGCCCTAGATGCACCCAAGTTGTGCCCTAGTTCAGTCATACTTGCGCCCTAGTTGTGTCCTAGTTACACCCTAGTTGTGCCTTACTTGCGTCCTAGTTGAACCCTAGTTTTAGCCTAGTTGTGTCCAAATTGCGTCCTAGTTGTGCCCTACTTGCACTCTCGTTGCACCCTACTTGCTCCATAGTTGTGCCCTAGTTGCGCCTTAGTTTGGCACTAGCTACGGCCCAGTTGTGCCCTATTTGCGCTCTATTTGCGCCCTGCTTGTACCCTAGTTTAGTCTTAGTTGCACCCTCGTAGTGCCCTACTAGCGCCCTACTTGTTCCCTAGTTGCGCCCTAGATGCGCCCTAAATGCGACCTAGTTGCGCCGTAGTTGTACCTCATATGGGCACTAGCTTTGCCCTAGTTGTGCCCTAGTTGCACCCTAGTTGCGCCCTAGTTGCGCCCTACTTGCGTCATACTTGCGCCATACGTACACCCTAGTAGAGCCCTGGTTGCATCCTTGTTGCGCCCTACTTGCACCCTAGTTGCGCCCTAGTTGCGGCCTACTTGTGCCCTAGTTACGCCGTTGTTGCGCCTCAGTTGGACACTACGTACGTCCTGGTTGCACCATAACTGCGCCCTAGTTGCACCCTAGTTGTGTCCTACATGGTTCCTACTTGCGCCCTACTTGCGTCCTAGTTGCCCCCTATTTGCGCCCTAGTTGCGCCCTAGTTATGTCCTAGTTCCGCCCTAGTTGCGCCCTAGTTGCATCCTACTTATGCGTACTTTGTCCTAGTTGCACCCTAGTTGCGCCCTAGTTACGCCCTAGTTGCGCCCTGGTTGGACACTAGCTAGGCTCTAGATGCGTCCTAGTTGTACTCTACTTGGGCCCTACTTGCACCCAACTTGCGCCCTAGTTGCGCCCTACTTGCGCCCTCATTGCGCGTCAATTGGGCACAAGCTACAACCTGGGTTACGCCCTAGGTGCACCTTGTTTGCGCCCTAGTTGCACCCTACTTGCGCCCTATTTGCGCCCTACTTGTTCCCTACTTGCGCCCTAGTTGCACCCTCGCTGCACCCTAGTTACGCCCTACTTGCGCCCTATTTGCACCCTCCTCGGGCCTTAGTTGCACCATAATTGTACCCTAGTCGCGCCCTACTTGTGTCCTACTTGCGCCCTACTTGCGCCCTAGTTGAGCCCTAGTTGTGCCCTAGTTACGCCCTAGTTGCAAGTTGCATCCTACTTGCACCCCAGTTGCGTCCTAGTTGCGCCCTCCTTGTGCCCTAGTTGAACCTCAGTTGGGTACCAGCTATGTCCTAGTTGCGTCCTAGTTGCGTCCTAGTTACCTCCAAAATACACACTACTTGCGCCCTAGTTGCATCCTACATGCGCCCTACTTGTGTCCTACTTGCGCCCTTGTTGCATCCTAGTTACACCTCAGTAGGGCACTAGCTTCGTCCTAGTTGCGTCCAAGTTGCATCCTAGTTGCGTGCTAGTTGCGTCCTACTTGCACCCTGCTCGCGCCCTAGTTGCGCCCTAGTTGCACCCTAGTTGCGTCCTACTTGTAACCTGCTTACACCCTAGTTGTGTCCTAGTTACGCCCTAGTTGTACCCTGCTTGCGGCCTACTTGCGCCCTAGTTGTGCCTTACATGCACCCTACTTGCACCCTACTTACGCCCTAGTTGTGTCCTAGTTGCACCCTAGTTGCGCCCTAGTTGTGCTCTAGTTGTGCCCTACTTTCCTTCTCGTTGTGCCCTACTTGCGCCTCTGTTGCGCCCCAGCTGCGCCTCAGTTGGGCACTAGCTACGCCCTAGTTGTGCCCTAGTTGAATCATAGTTGTTCCCTACATACGTCGTAATTGCGCCCTAGTTGCAGCCTTCTTGCGCCCTACTTGCACCCTACTTGCACTTTAGTTGCGTCCCAGCTGCGCCTGAGTTGGGCACTAGTTACACCCTAGTTGCACCCTAGTTGCGCCCTAGGTGCGCCCAACTTGCGCACTACTTGCCCCCTAGTTGCACCCTAGTTGCGCCTGAGTTGGGCACTAGTTATGCCCTAGTTGCATCCTAGTTGCGCCCTAGGTGCGCCCAACGTGCGCACTACTTCAATAAGTAGTGGCACGGTGTGGCTACTGTGCACACCGAACAACCAAACTAGGCATATGTCACTGACCATGACCAAAGAATTTCAGTATGAGTGGTCAAAGTTCACAATCCATAACACGAGTCACAAATGGTCAGAGGGGGAGACAATGGTTTCAGAATATTAGTTTTCAAATAGGAAGTACAGCGACCTTCAATAAGTAGTAGCACGGTGTGGCTACCATGAAGAATGACCAACCAAAATAAGCATATCTACTGCCATTGATCAAATAAATGAGCTATGTGTGGTCAACGTTGAAAAATCATAATACGAGTCACAAATGGTCAGAGGGGGAAACAATGCTTTGGGAACACCAGGTATCAACTATCAAGCACATGGACTTTCAATAAGTAGTGGCATGGTGTGGCTACCATGTACAATGACTAACCAAAGTAGGCATGTGTCACTGACTAGGACCAAAGAATGTCACTATGTCTGGTCAACTTTGACAACTCATAAGACGAGTCACAAATGGTCAGAAGGGGAAACAATGATTTGTGAATACTAGCTATCGATAAGCAAGTACAAGGACATTCAATATGTAGTGGCACAGTGTGGCTACCATGCACAGTGACCAACGAAAGTATGCATATGTCAATTACCATGACCAAAGAATATCACTTCATGTGGTCAGCGCTGAAAACTCACAACAAGACTCACAGATATTCAGAGGGGGTAACAATGGGTTGCGAACACTGGCTATCGACAAGAAAGCACAAAGACCTTTAGTACGTAGTAACAAGGCGTGGCAACCATGTACAGTGACAATCAAAAGTAGGCATATGCCACTAACCATGACGAAAAGAATTTCACAGTGTGTGGTCAACGTTGAAAACTCAAAACACGAGTCACAAATGGTCAGAGGGGAAAACAATGGGTTGGGAACACTAGTTATCAACTAGCAAGTACAAAAACCTTCAACAAGTAGTGGCATTGTGTGGCTAGCGTGCACAGTGACCAACCAAAGGATGCATACGTCACTGACTTTGACCAAATAAATCTACTATGTGTGGTCAACATTGACAACTCATAACACGAGTCACAAATGGCCAGGGGAAGCGACAATGGTTTGGGAACCATATGTTTTGAGTAGAAAGGACAAAGAACTTCAATACGTAGTGGCACGGTGTGGGTACTATGCACACCGAACAACCAAAACAGGCACATGTCACTTACCATGACCAACAAATTTCACTATGGGTGGTCAATGTTCACACCCCATAACACGAGTCACAAATGGTCAGAGAGGGAAACAATGGTTTTGGAATATTAGTTTTCAACTAGCAAATACAATGACCTTCAATAAGTAGTAGCCCGGTGTTGCTACCATGCACAATGACCGACCAAAGTAGGCATATGTACTGGCTTTAACCAAAGAGATCCGCTGTGTGGTCAACATTGACAACTCATAATACAAGTCACAAATGGTCAAACGGGGAAACAATTGTTTGGGAACACTAGGTATCAACTAGCAAGAACGAGGACCTTCAATAACTAGTGGCATGGTGTGGCTACCATGTACAGTGACCAACCAAAGTAGGCATGTGTCACTGACCATGACCAAAGAATGTCACTATGTGTGGTCAACTCTGACAGCTCATAACATGAGTCACGTATGGTCAGAGGGGAAAACAATGGTTCGTAAATACTAGTTATCGATTAGCAAGTACAAAGACCTTCAATATGTAGTGGCATCGTGAAGAGACCATGCACAATGACCAACCAAAGTATGCATATGTCACAGACCATGACCAAAAAATTTCACTTCATGTGGTCAACGTTGTCAACTCACAACAAGAGTCACAGATAGTCAGAGGGGGTAACAATGGTATGGGAACACTGGCTATCAACCAGAAAGCACAAAGACCTTCAGGTTGTAGTGACACGGCGTGGAAACCATGTACAGTGACAAACCAAAGTAGGCATATACCACTAACCATGACCAAAACAACTTCACAGTGTGTGGTCAATGTTGAAAACTCATAACACGAGCAACACATGGTCAGAGGTGACAACAATGGGTTCGGAATAATAGTGATCAACTAGCAAGTACAAACACCTTTAATAACTAGAGGCACGGTGTGGCTAGCGTGCACATTGACCAACCAAAGGATGCATACGTCACAGGCTATGACCAAAGAAATCCAGTCTGTGTGGTCAACTTTGTCAAACCATAACACGAGTCACAAATGGTCAGAGGGAGAGACAATGGTTTGGGAACCCTATGTATTGACTAGAAAGGACAAAGAAACTCAATAAGTAGTGGCACGGTGTGGCTACTATGCACACCGAACAACCAGAATAGGCATATGTCACTAACCATGACCAAAGAATTTCAGCATGGGTGGTCAACGTTCACAACCCATAACACGAGTCAAAAATGGTATGAGGGGGAAACAATGGTTTCGAAATATTAGTTTTCAACTAGAAATTACAACGAACTTCAGTAAGTAGTAGCACGGTGTGGCTACCATGAAGAATGACCGAAAAAAATAGGCATATGTACTGTCTTCGACCAAAGACATCCGCTGTGTGTGGTCAACGTTGAAAACTCATAATACGAGTCACGAATTGTCAGAGGGGGAAACAATGATTTGGGAAAACAATGTATCAACTATCAAGCGCAAGGACCTTAAAAAAGTAGTGGCATGGTGTAGCTACCATGTACAATGACCAACCAAAGGAGGCATGTGTCATTGACTAGGACCAAAGAATGTCACTATGTGTGGTCAACTTTGACAACTCATAAGACAAGTCACAAATGGTCAGAAGGGGAAACAATGATTTGTGAATACTAGTCATCGATAAGCAAGTACAAAGACCTTCAATATGTAGTGGCACAGTGTGCCTACCATGCACAGTGACCAACCAAAGTATGCATATGTCACTGACCATGACCAAAGGATTTCACTTCATCTGGTCAATGCTGACAACTCACAACAAGACTCACAGATATTCAGAGGAGGCAACAATGGTTTGGGAACACTGGCTATCAACAAGAAAGCACAAAGACCTTCAGTGCGTAGTAACACGGCGTGGTAACCATGTATAGTGACAATCCAAAGTAGGCATATGCCACTAACCATGACCAAAAGAATCTCACAGTGTGTGGTCAACGTTGCAAAACTCATAACAGGAGTCATAAATGGTCAGAGGGGGAAACAATGGGTTGGGAACCCTGCTTATCAACTAGCAAGTACAAGGACCTTCAACAAGTAGTGGCATTGTGTGGCTAGCGTGCACAATGACCAACCAAAGGATGCATGTCACTGACTTTGACGAAAGACATCTACTATGTGTGGTCAACATTGACAACTCATAACACGAGTCACAAATGGTCAGAGGGAGAGACAATGGTTTGGGAACCCTGTTTATCAACTGGAAATGACAGTTAACTTCAATCTGTAGTGGCACGGTGTGGCTACTATGCACGCCAAACAACCAAAATAGGCATATGTCAGTGACCACGACCAAAGAATTTCAGTATGGGCGGTCAACGTTCACAACCCATATTGCAAGGGACATATGGTCAGAGGGGGAAACAATGGGTTTGGAATACGAATTTTTGACTAGCAAGTACAACGACCTTCAATTAGTTGTAGCAGGTTGTGGCTACCATGCACTATGACCGACCAAAGTAGGCATATGTACTGCCTTTGACCAAAGAAATCCGCTGTGTGTGGTCAACGTTGATAACTCATAATACAAGTCACAAATGGTTAGAGGGGGAAACAATGGTTTGGGAACACCAGGTGACCCAACTGAGGCGCAGCTAGGGCGCAAGTAGTACACAAGTAAGGTGCATCTAAAGCGCAATTAGGGTGCAAGCAGGGCGCAACTAGGGCACAACTAGGGCACATCGATGGTGCAAGCAGGGTGTAAGTAGGACGCAAGTTGGGCGGAACTAGGGCACAACTAGGGTGCAACTAGGACACAAGTAGGGGGCAAGTACGTCGCAAGTAGGACACAGCTAGGGCATAGCTAGGGCACAACTAGGGCGCAACTAGGGTACAGTTAGGGCGTAACTAGAATGCAAGTAGGGCGCAACTATGGCGCAAGTAGGGCTCAAGAAGGGCGCACGTAGCACGAAGTTAGGGTACAACTAGAGTGCAACTAGGGTGCAAGTAGGACACAAGTAGGTCACATCTAGGACATAACTAGGACGCAACTAGGGCGCATGTAGGGTGCAAGTAGGGCGCAACTAGGACGTAACTAGGGCGCAACTAGAGCGTAGCTTGTGCCCAACTGAGGCGCAACTAAGGCGCAACTAGGGTGCAAGTCGGGCGTAACTATGACACAAGTAGGACGCAAGTAGGGCACAATTAGGACGCAACTACAGTGCAACTAGGGCACAACTAGGGCGCAACTAGGGCACTACTAGGACGCAAGTAGGGCACAAGAGAGAGAAACTAGCACGCAACTAGGGTTAAACAAGGGTGCAACCTGGACGCAAGTAGGGCACAAGTAGGGTGCAACTAGGGGCACAACTAGGATGCAAGTAGGGCGCAAGTAAGGCGCAACAAAGGAGCAACTAGGGCACAAGGACCTTCAATAAGTAGTGGCACGGTGTGGCTACCATGTAAATTGACCAAGCAAAGTAGGCATGTGTCACTGACCATGACCAAAGAATGTCACTATGTGTGGTCAACTTTGACAACTCATAACAAGAGTCACAGAAAGTCAGAGGGGGTAAGAATGGTTTGGGAACACTGGCTATCAACTAGAGAGCACAAAGACCTTCAGTACGCAGTGACACGGCGTGGCAACCATGTACAGTGGGAAACCAAAGTAGGCATATGCCACTGACCATGGCCAACAAGATTTCACAGTGTGTGGTCAACGATGAAACTCATAACACGAGTCACAAATGTTCAGAGGGGGAAACAATGGGTTGGGAACACTAATTATCAACTAGATTGTACAAATACCTTCAACGAGTAGTTGCACAGTGTTTCTAGCGTGCACAGTGACCAACCAAAGGATGCATATGTCACTGACTTTGACCAAAGAAATCCACTATGTGTGGTCAACATTGACAACTGATAACAGGAGTCACAAATCGTCAGAGGGAGATAACATGGTTTGGGAACCCTATGTATTGACTATAAAGTACAAAAAACTTCAATACGTAGTGGTACGGCGTGGCTACTATGCACGCCGCACAACCAAAGTAGGCATATTTCATTGATCATGGCCAAAGAATTTCAGTATGGGTGGTCAATGTCCATGACCCATATCACGAGTCACAAATGGTGAGAGGGGGAAACAATGGTTTCAGAATATTAGTTTTCAACTAGCAAGTACAACGACCTTGACAAAGTAGTAGCACGGTGTGGCTACCATGCAAAATGACCGACCAAAGGAGGCATGTGTACTGCCTTTGACCAAAGAAATCAATTGTGTGTGGTCAACGTTGACAGCTCATAACACGAGTCACAAATGGTCACAGGGGGAAACAATGGTTTAGAAACACCAGGTATAACCTAGCAAGCACAAGGACTTTCAATACGTAGTGGCACGATGTGGTTACCATGTACAATGACCAACCAAAGTAGGCATGTGTCACTGACCATGACCAAAGAATGTCACTATGTGTGGTCAACTTTGACAACTCATAACACAAGTCACAAATACTCAGAGGGGGAAACAATGGATTGGGAACACTAAATAGCAACTAGCAAGTACAAAGACCCTCAACAAGTAGTGGCACGATGTGGCTAGCGTGCAAAGTTACCAACCAAACGATGCATACGTCACTGACTATGACCAAATAAGTCCATTATGTGTGGTCAACATTGAAAACTCATAACACGAGTCACAAATGGTCAGAGGGGGAGAAGATGGTTTATAAACCCTATGTATTGACTAGAACGGATAAAGAAGTTTAAATACGTAGTGGCACGGCGTGGCTACAATGCACAGCAAACAACCATACTAGGCATATGTCACTGACCATGACCAAAGAATTGCAGTATGTGTGGTCAACGTTCACAGCCCATAACACGAGTCACAAATTGTCAGTGGGGGAACTGGTTTCGGAATATTGGTTTTCGACTAGCAAGTACTATGACCTTCAATATGTAGTAGCACGGTGGGGCTACCATGCACAATGACCGACCAAATTAGGCATATGTACTGGCTTTGAGCAAAGAAATCCGATGTGTGTGGTCAATGTTGACAACTCATAATACGAGTCACAAATGGTCAGAGGGGGGAAACAATGGTTTGGAAACACCAGGCATCAACTATCAAGCATAGGGACCTTCAATACATAGTGGCACGGTGTGGCTACCATGCAGAGTGACCAACCAAACTAGGCATACGTCACTGACCATGACCAAAGAATTTCAGTATGCGTGGTCAACGTTCACAACCCATAACACGAGTTACAAATAGTCAGAGAAAACAATGGTTCTGGAATATTAGTTTTCAAGTAGCAAGTACAAAGACATTGAATAAGCAGTAGCAAGGTGTGGCTACCATGCACAATGACCAACCAAACTAGGCATTTGTACTTCCTATGACCAAAGACATCCACTGTGTGTGGTCAACATTCAAAACTCATAATACGAGTCACAAATGGTCAGAGGGGGAGACAATGGTTTGTGAATACTAGATCGACTAGCAAGTACAAAGACCTTCAATATGTAGTGGCACAGTGTTGCTACCATGCACAGTGACCAACCAAAGTATACATATGTCACTGACCATGACCAAAGAATTTCACTTCATGTGGTCAACACTGACAACTCCCAACAAGAGTCACAGATAGTCAGAGGGGATAGCAATGGTCTGGGAAAACTGGCTATCAACTAGAAAGCAGAAAGACATACAGTACATAGTGACACGGCGTGGCAACCATGTACAGTGACAAACCAAAGCAGGCATATGCCACGAACCATGACCAAAAGAATTTCACAGCGTGTGGACAACAGTGAAAACACATAACACAAGTCACAAATGGTCAGAGGGGGAAACAATGGGTTGGGAACACTAGTTATCAACTAGCAAGTACAAAGACCTTCAACAAGTAGTGGCACGGTGTGGCTAGCGTGCACACTGACCAACCAAAGGACGCGTACGTCATTGACTATGGCAAAAGAAGTCCACTATGTGTGGTCAACATTGACAACTCATAACACAAGTCACAACTGGTCAGAGGGGGAGACAATGGTTTGGGAACCATATGTATCGACTAGAAAGGACAAAGGACTTCAATATGTAGTGGCACGGTGTGGCTTCTATGCAAACCGAATAACCAAACTAGGCATATGTCACTGACCATGACAAAAGAATTTCAATATGGGTGGTCAACGTTTGCAACCCATAACACGAGTCACAAATGGTCAGAGGGGGAAAAACAATGGTTTTGCAAAATTAGTTTTCAACTAGCAAGTACAACAACCTTCAATAAGTAGTAGCACGGTGTGCCTACCATGCAAAATGACCAACCAAAGTAGGCATATGTACTGCCTTTGACCGAAGAAATCCACTGTGTGTGCTCATCGTTGACAACTCATAATACAAGTCTCAAATGGTTAGAGGGGAAAACAATTGTTTTGGAACACCAGGTATCAACTAGCAAGCACAGGGACCTTCAATAAGGAGTGGCACCATGTGGCTACCATGCACAATGACCAACCAAAGTAGGCATGTGTCAATGACCATGACCAAAGAATGTCACTATGTGTGGTTGACTTTGACAGCTCATAACATGAGTCACAAATGGTAAGAGGGAGAAACAATCGGTTGTGAATACTAGTTATCGATTGGCAAGTACAGAGACCTTCAATATGTAGTGGCACAGTGTGGCTACCATGCAAAGTGACCAAGCAAAGTATGCATATGTCACTGACCATGACCAAACAATGTCACTTAATGTGGTCAACGTTGACAACTCACAACAAGAGTCACAGATATTCGGATAAGGTAACAATGGTTTGGGAACACTGGCTATCAACTAGAAAGGACAACTTCCTTCTGTACGTAGTGACAAGGCGTGGCAACCATGTACAGTGACAAACCAAAGTAGGAATATGCCACTAACCATGACCAAAAGAATTTAACAGTGTGTGGTCAACACTGAGAACTCATAACACGAGTCACAAATAGTCAGAGGGGGAAACAATGGGTTGGGAACAATAGTTATCAGATAGCAAGAACAAATACCTTCAACAAGTAGTGGCATGGTGTGGCTACCGTGCACAGTGACCAGCCAAAGGATGCATACGTCACTGACTATGACCAAAGAAGTCCACTATGTGTCGTCAACATTGACAACTCATAACACGAGTCACAAATGGTCAGAGAAAGAGACAATGGTTTGGGAACCCTATGTATCCACTATAAAGGACAATAAACTTAAATACATAGTGGCACAGCGTGGCTACTATGCACATCGAACAACTAAACTAGGCATATGTTACTGACCATGACGAAAGAAGTTCAGTTTGGATGGTCAACGTTCACAACCCATAACACGAGTCACAAATGGTTAGAGGGGGAAACAATTGTTTTGGAATACTAGATTTCAACTAGCAAGTACAACGACCTTCAATAAGTAGTATCACGGTGTGGCTACCATGCACAATGACCGACCAAATGTAGGCATAGAAACTGCTTTTGACCAAAGAGATCCGCTGTATGTGGTCAACGTTGACAACTTATAATATGAGTAACAAATGGTCAGAGGG
The DNA here is from genome assembly GCA_023375785.1 of Penium margaritaceum. NCBI lineage: Eukaryota > Viridiplantae > Streptophyta > Zygnematophyceae > Desmidiales > Peniaceae > Penium > Penium margaritaceum. The sequence continues at coordinate 234,426 of SZWC01000220.1, read as the reverse complement.
GGAAAGAATGGGTTGGGAAAACCAGGTATCAAGTAGCAAGCACAGGGACCTTCAATAAGTAGGGGCATGTTGTAGCTACCATGTACATTGACCAACCAAAGTAGGCACGTGTCACTGACCATGACCAAAGAATGTCACTATGTGTGGTCAACAATGATAACTCATAACACAAGTCACAAATGGTTAGAGGGGGAAACAATGCTTTGTGCATACTAGTTATAGATTACCAAGTACAAATACCTTCAATATGTAGTGGCACAGTGTGGCTACCATGCACAGTGACCAACCAAAGTATGCATGTGTCACTGCCCACGACCAAAGGATTTCACTTCAGGTGGTCAACATAGACAATTCACAACAAGAGTCATAGGTAGTCAGAGGGAGTAACAATGGTTTGGGAAAACTGGCTATCAACTAGAAAGCACAAAGACCTTCAGTACGTAGTGACACGGCATGGCAACCATGTATAGTGACAAACCAAAGAAGGCATACGCCAATAACCATGACCAAAAGAGTTTCACAATGTGTGGTCAACGTTGAAAACTCATAACTCAAGTCACAAATGGTTAGAGGGGGAAACAATGGGTTTGGAACATTAGTTATCAACTAGCAAGTACAAAGACCTTCAATAAGTAGTGGCACGGTGTGGCTAGCGTGTACAGTGACCAACCAAAGGATGCATATGTCACTGACTACGAGCAAAGAAGTCCTCTATGTGTGGTGAACATTGACAACTCATAAAACGAGTCACAAATGGTCAGAGGGAGAGACAATGGTTTGGAAACCCTATGTATTGAATAGAAAGGACAACGAACTTCAACACGTAGTGGCACGGTGTCGCTACTGTGCACACCGAACAACCAAACTAGGCATATGTCACTGACCATGACCAAATGATTTCATTATGGGTGGTCAATGTTCACAACCCATAACACGAGTCAAAAGTGGTCAGTGGGGGAAACAATGGTTTCAGACTATTTGTTTTCAACTAGCAAGTAAGACGACCTTGAATACGTAGTAGCACGGTGTGGCTACCATGCAAAATGAATGACCAAAGTAGGCATATGTACTGCCTTTCACCAAAGAAATCCGATGTGTGTGGTCAAGATTGACAGCTCATAATACGAGTCACAAATGGTTAGAGGGGGGAACAATAGTTTGGGAACACCAGGTATCAACAAGCAAGCAGATGGACCTTTAATTAACAGTGGCATGGTGTGGCTAACATGTACAATGACCAACCAAAGTAGGCATGTGTCATTGACCATGACCAAAGAATGTCACTATGTGTGGTCAACTTTGAAAATTCATAACAAGAGTCACAAATGGTCAATGGGGGAAACAATGGTTTGTGAATATTGGTTATCGACTAGTTTAACTAGTCGGTCATTGTGCATGGTAACCACACCGTGCTACTTGTATTAAAAAATCATTGTTTCCCCCTCTTACCATTTGTTACTCGTGTTATGAGTTGTCAAAGTTGACCACACATAGTGACATTCTTTGGTCATGGTCAGTGACACATGCCTACTTTGGTTGGTCATTGTACATGGTAGCCACACCATGCCACTGCTTATTGAAGGTCCCTGTGCTTGCTAGTTGATACCTGGTGTTCCCAAACCATTGTTTATCCCTCTGACCATTTGTGACTCGTATTATGAGTTGTCAACATTGACCACGCACAGCGGATTTCTTTGTTCAAAGGCAGTACATATGCCATCTTTGGTCAATCATTGTGCATGGTAACCACACCGTGTTACTACTTATTGAAGGTCGTTATACTTGCTAATTGAAAACTAATATTCTGAAACCACTTTGTCCTCCTCATACCATTTGTGACTCGTGTTATGGGTTGTGAAAGTTGACCACCCATACTGAAATGCTTTGGTCATGGTCAGTGGCATATTCCTTGTTTGGTTGTTAGGTGTACATAATAGCCACACCGTGCCACTACGTATTGAAATTCTTTGTCCTTTCCAGTCATACCCCCCAAACCATTGTCTCTCCCTCTGACCAATTGTGACTCGTGTTATGTGTTGGTAATATTGACCACACATAGTGGACTTCTTTGGTCATAGTCAGTGATGTATGAATCCTTTGGTTGGTCACTGTGCAGGCTAGCCACACCGTGCCACTACTTGTTGAAGGTCTTCGTACTCCCTAGTTGATAACTAGTGTTTTCAACCCATTGTTCCCCCGTCTGACCATTTGGGACTCGTGTTATGAGTTTTTAACGTTGACCAAACACTGTCAAATCGTTTTGGTCATGGTTAGTGGCATATTCCTACATTGTTTTGTCACTATACATGGTTGCCACGCCGTGTCACTACGTACTGAAGGTCTTTGTGCTTTCTAACTGATAGCCAGTGTTCCCAACCCATTGTTTCCCCCTCTGACTATCTCTGACTCTTGTTGTGAATTGTTAGCGTTGACCACATGAAGTGGAACTCTTTGGTCATGGTCAGTGACAAATGCATACTTTGGTTGGTCATTGTGCATGGTAGCCACAATGTGCCAATACATATTGAAGGTATTTGTACGTGCTAATCGATAACTAGTATTCACAAACCATTGTTTCCCCCTCTGACCATTTGTGACTTGCGTTATGAGTTGTCAAAGGTGACTACAGATAGTGATATTCTTTGGTCATGGTCAGTGATACATGCCTACTTTGGTTGGTCATGGTACATGGTACATGGTAGCCACATCATGCCACTACTTAGTGAAGGTCTCTGTTCTTGCTAGTTCATACCTGATGTTTCTAAACCATTGTTTCCCCCTCTGACCATTTATGACTTGTGTTATGAGCTGTCAACGTTGACCACACAAAGTGGATTTCTTTGGTCATATTCAGTGACGTTAGCATCATTTGGTTGGTCACTGTGCACGCTAGTCACACCGTACTTCTACTTGTCAAAGGTGTTTTTACTTCCTAGTTGATAAACAGTGTTCCCAACCCATTGTTTCCCCGTTTTACCATTTTTCACTCGTGTTATGAGTTTTCAGCGTTGACCACACATTGTGAAACTCTTTTGGTCATGGTTAGTGGCATTGCCTACATTGGTTTGTCACTCCACATGGTTGCCACACCATATCACTACATACTAAAGGTCTGTGTGCTTTCTAGCTGATAGCCAGTGTTCTCAAACCATTGTTACCCCCTCTGACTATCAGTGACTCTTATTGTGAGTTGTCAACGTTGACCACATGATGTGGAACTCTTTGCTCATGGTCAGTGACATATGCATACTTTGGTTGGTCACTGTGCATGGTAGCCACACTGTGCCACTACATATTGAAGGTATTTGTACTTGCTAGTCAATAACTAGTATTCACAAATCATTGTTCCCCCCTCTGACCATTTGTGACTCGTGTTATGAGTTGTCAAAATTTACCACAAATAGTGACATTATCTGGTAATGGTCAGTGACACTTGCCTACTTTGGTTGGTCATTGTACATGGTAGCCACACTGTGTCACTACTTATTGAAGGTCCTTGTGCTTGCTAGTTGATACATTGTGTTTCCAAGCCATTATTTTCCCGTCTGACCATGTGTGACTCGTATTATGAGTTGTCAACGTTCACCACACACATCGGATTTTTTTGCTCAAAGGCAGTACATATTTCTACTTTGGTCGGTCATTGTGCATGGTGGCCACACCGTGCTACTACCTATTGAAGGCCGTTGTACTTGCTAGTTGAAAACAAATAATCCAAAACCATTGTTTCCCCCTCTGACCGTTTGTGAATCGTGTTATACGTTGTGAACGTTGACCACCCATACTGAAATGTTTTGGTCATGGTCAGTGACATATGCCTAGTTTGGTTGTTTGGTGTGCACAGTAGCCACACGGTGCCACAAAATATTGATATTTTTAGTCCGTTCTAGTCAATACATAGGGTTCCCAAACCATTGTCTCTCCCTCTGACCAATTGTGACTCGTGTTACGAGTTGTCAACATTGACCACACATAGTGGACTTCGTTGGTCATAGTCAGTGACATATGCATCCTTTCGTTGGTTACTGTGCACGCTAGCCACACCGTGCCACTACCTGTGGAATGTCTTTGTACTTGCTTGTTCATAGTTAGTATTCCCAACCCATTGTTTCCCCCTCAGATCATTTGTGACTCGTGTTATGAGTTTCCAACGTTGACCACACACTGTGAAAGTATTTTGGTCATGGTTGGTGGCATGTGCCTATTTTGGTTTGTCACTGTACATGGTTGCCACGCCGTGTCACTACGTATAGAAGGTCTTTGTACTTTCTAGTTGATAGCCAGTGTCCCCAAACCATTGTTACCCCCTCTGACAATCTGTGACTCTTGTTGTGAGTTGTCAACATTGACCACGTGAAGTGAAATTCTTTGGCCATGGTCAGTGACATATGCATACTTTGGCTGGTCACTGTGCATGGTTGCCACACTGTACCGCTATATATTGAAGGTATTTGTACTTGCTAATCAATAACTAGTATTCACAAGGCATTGTTTCCCCCTCTGACCATTTTTGACTTGTGTTACGAGTTGTCAAAGTTGACCACACATAGTGACATTCTTTGCTCATGGTCAGTGACACATGCCTACTTTGGTTGGTCATTGAACATGGTAGCCAGACCATGCCACTACTTATTGAAGGTCTTTGTGCTTGCTAGTTGATACGCGGTGTTCCCAAACCATTGTTTCCCTCTCTGACCATTTGTGACTTGTATTATGAGTTGTCAATGTTGACCACACATAGCGGATTTCTATGGTCAAAGGCAGTACATATGCCTCCGACCATTTGTGACTTGTGTCATGAGTTTTCAACGCTGACCACACACAGTGAAATTCTTTTGATCATGGTTAGTGGCATATGCCTACTTTGATTTGTCATTGTACATGGTTGCCACGCCGTGTCACTACGTTCTAAAGGTCTTTGTGCTGTCTAGTTGATAGCCAGTGTTTCCAAACCATTGTCACCCCCTTGTCTATCTTAGACTCTTGTTGTGAGTTGTCAGCGTTGACCACATGAAGTGAAATTCTTTGGTCATGGTCAGTGCCATATGCATACTTTGGTTGGTCATCAAGCATGGTAGCCATACTGTGCCACCACAAATTGAAGGTCTTTGTACTTGCTAATCGATAACTAGTACTCACTAACCATTGTTTCCCCCTCCGACCATTTGTGACTCGTGATATGAGTTGTCACAGTAGACCACACAAAGTGACATTCTTTGGTCATGGTTAGTGACACATGAGTACTTTTCTTGGTATTTGTTCATGGTAGCCCCACCGTACCACTACTTAACAGAGGTCCCTGTGCTTGCTAGTTGATACCTGGTGTTCCCAACCCATTGTTCCCAACCCCCCTCTCACCATTTGTGACTCGTGTTATGAGTTGTCAACGTTGACCACGCACAGCAGATTTCTTTGGTCAAAGGCACTACATTTGCCTACTTTGGTCGGTCACTATGCATGGTAGCCACATTGTGCTACTACTTATTGAAGGTTGTTGTACTTGCTAGTTGAAAACTAATATTCCAAAACCATTGTTTCCCCCCCC
>SZWC01000220.1:206090-222262 GCA_023375785.1 Penium margaritaceum | reverse complement strand
TGGACCCGCGTACCCGCCGGTGTATTTTCCTTGGATATGAGAGCGGAAGCAAGGCGTATCGGCTCTTTGACCCAAGGAGGCAGCAGATTGTGCGGAGTCGCGACGTCACGTTCGACGAGAAAAGCCGTTGGACAGACAAGGAGGCAGGTCTCTCCAAGAGGGGGGAGTGGATGCCACTCCTTGAGGGGGAGACGCCGGAGGACGTGAATGAGGGTGACGTCCTCGCAGCAGCACCAGCCGGAGATGATCGCCCGAGGGATGGGCGAATGGCAGAATATGTTCCGGCCAGTTCGGATGAGGAATCCGAAGCATCGGAGATGGACGTGGAGGCGGGGAGTCGACCGATGTCTCCAAGGTCTCCAAGAGAGGGGGAGCANGAGCAATAAAATCTGAGCTTGCCTCCCACGAGGAGAACGGCACTTGGGAGCTGGTTGACCGGCCGGAGGGCGAGAAAATCATCGGCTCCAAGTGGATCTTCCGGAAGAAGCTCACAAAGGAGGGGAAGGTGGAGCGGTACAAGGCGCGGCTGGTGGCGAAAGGATATGCCCAGAGAAAAGGGGAGCACTACGACGAGACCTTTGCACCAGTTGCTAAGTTTGCCTCCGTCCGTACTATCCTCTCGGTGGCAGCGGCACGCGACTACGAAATCCACCAAATGGACGTGAAAACCGCGTTCCTCAATGGCGACCTGGACAAGGAAGTATACATGGAGGTGCCAGAGGGGGTGGATGCGCCGCAAGGGAAGGTGTGCCGGCTTCGCAGGGCACTCTATGGACTGAAGCAAGCTCCGCTCATGTGGTACCTCAAGATGGATAGTTTCATGGGTGAGCTTGGCTTCAAGCGCTGCGAGGCCGATCACAGTGTGTACGTGCGTAATCAGCCAGGACTCCACCAAATTGTCGTCCTCTACGTGGATGACCTCATCCTTGTGTCTTCGGATGAGGGGGAGCTCAAGAGCCTGAAGCAACAACTTGGCGGCCGGTTCAAGATGACAGACATGGGCGAGCTTGAGTACTACCTTGGCATCGCCATCAAGAGGGACCGCAAAGCACACACGCTGGAAATGGGTCAAGAAAAATATGTGCAGGAGGTGCTCCGCCGCTACAACATGGAGGAGTGCAACCCCATCGGCACACCTATGACAACGACATGTGAGCTGAGCTTGAGCATGGGCCCGAGCACGGAGGACGAGAAGGCGGAGATGGCTGGAGTACCGTACCAGTCCGCAGTTGGCAGCATAATGTATGCCATGGTGGCGACGCGGCCTGACCTTGCCTTTGCTGAAGGACAAGTGAGCCGCTATGTTGCTGATCCGGGGCCGCTACATTGGCAAGCGGTGAAGAGAATCCTCCGCTACTTGAAGGCAACGACACATTCGCGACTTGTGTTTGGAGGGGGAGCGCGGACTGACTCCCTCGAGTTGGTTGGCTACTCTGATGCTGACTGGGCAGGTNTGATGCTCCTCACCATGGCAGGAGTGACTCCAAAAAGGAACACCAAAAAGACAAGCCTTAGTGGCTTAGTGGTTAATGGTGTCCACCTCTAGAGGCAGGGGCCCGGGTTCAAGTCCCACAAGATGAAATTCTGCCCTGCCTCAAGGGAGGTGGAAAATAGATGCCAGGAAGCTAGCTCAACCTCTAGAGTTCCTCTTTAAGTTTCTAGAAGGCCAGGTGAGGGTCCAGGAAGGTGGCACACCTTCTAGAAGGGGTGACTTGTCCTACAAGGCATCTAGAGGTGTCTTGATCTTCTGGACACCTTCCCTCCTACTAGAAGCAAGCTGAGGAATCTAGGAAGGGGCAGAAGCTTCTAGAGGAGGGAAGGGAAGCCTTCCTAGGTGGGAAAAGGACAGCCTACCAAGGAGCACTCTAGAAGCCATAGAATCTGCTAGGAAGCTCCAAATCTGGCATGCTTTGGTGTTATGGAAAGCTTAGATCAGTGGCTATAAAATGCCACTGCTTGTGAGCCTTGATCAAGTGTTAATTCCCATCCAATTGAGGCCAAAAACTATTGCCTCACTCTCTGACCAGATTTTGCCATCCTTGAACCAGTTGCCTCCACAGTTTCAGTCTCTGCAAAAACAGTTGGTGGTGTGAACCAGCCACTGCTAGGGACCCTCCAGGGTGCACACTCACCCTCAGGCCAACAGTGACTCGTGTTATGGGTTGTGAACATTGACCACCCATACTGAAATTCTTTGGTCATGGTCAGTGACATATGCCTAGTTTGGTTGTTTGGTGTGCATAGTAGCCACACTGTGCCACTACGTATTGAAGTTTTTTGTCCTTCATAGTCAATACATAGGGTTCCCAAACCATTGTCTCTCCCTCCGTCCATTTGTGACTCGTGTTATGAGTTTTCAATGTTGACCACACATAGTGGACTTCTTTGGTCATAGTCAGTGATGTATGCATCCTTTGGTTGGTCACTGTGCACGCTAGCCACACCGTGCCACTAATTGTTGAAGGTCTTTGTACTTGCTAGTTGATAACTAGTGTTCCAAACCGATTGATTCCCCCATCTGACCATTTGTGACTCGTGTTATGTGTTTTCAACATTGACCACACACTGTGAAATTTGTTTGGTCAAGGTTAGTGACATATGCCTACTTTGGTTTGTCATTGTACACGGTTTCCACGCCGGGTCACTACGTACTGAAGGTCTTTGTGCTTTCTAGTTTATAGCCAGTGTTCCCAACCCATTGTTACCCCTTCTGACTATCTGTGAATCTTGTTGTGAGTTGTCAACGTTGACTTCACAAAGGAATTTTTTTTGGTCTTGGTGAGCGATATATGCATACTTTGGTTGGTTAGTGTGCATGGTAGGCACATTGTGACACTACATACGACAGGTATTTGTAATTGCTTATAGATAACTAGTATTCACAAACCATTGTTTTCCCCTCTGACCATTTGTGACTCGTGTTATGAGTTTTCAAAGTTGACCACACATAGTGACATTCTTTGGTAATGGTCAGTGCCACATGCGTACTTTGGTTGGGCATTGATCATGGAAACCACATCGTGTCAGTACTTGTTGATGGTCTTTGTGCTTGCTATTTGATACCTGGTGTTCCCAAACCATTGCTTCCCCCTCCGACCATTTGTGACTCGCATTATGAGTTTTCAACGTTGACCACACACATCGGATTTCTTTGGTCAAAGGCAGTACATATGCCTACTTTGGTCAGTCTTTGTGCATGGTAGCCACACTGTGCTACTACTTATTGAAGGTCTTTGTACTTGCTAGTTGAAAACTAATATTCTAAAACCATTGTTTCCCCCTCTGACCATTTGTGACTCGTGTTATGGGTTGTGAACGTTGACCACCCATACTGAAATTCTTTGGTCAAGGGCAGTGACATATGCCTAGTTTGGTTGTTCAGTGTGCATACTGGCCACACCATGCCACTACTTATTGAAGTTATTTGTCCTTTCTTGTCAAAACATAGGGTTCCAAAACTATTGTTTCCCCCCCTTGACCATTCGTGACTCGTGTTATGAGTTGTCAATGTTGACCACGTATAGTACATTTCTTTCATCATAGTGAGTAATGAATGCATCCTTCGGTTGGTCGCTGTGCACGCTAGCCATACCGTGCCTCTGCTTGTTGAAGGTGTTTGTACTTGCTAGTCAATAACTAGTGTTCCCAACCCATTGTTTCCCCCTCTGACCATTTGTGACTCATGTTATGAGTTTTCAACATTGACCACACACTGTGAAATCATTTTGGTCATGGTTAGTGGCATGTGCCTACTTTGGGTTGTCACTGTACATGGTTGCCACACCGTGTCACTACGTTCTGAAGGTCTTGTTGCTTTCTAGTTGATAGCCAGTGTTCCCAAACAATTGTTATCCCCTCTGACTATCTCTGACTCGTGTTGTGAGTTGTCAGCGTTGACCACATGAAGTGAAAATGTTTTTCATGGTCAGTGACAAATGCATACTTTGGTTGGTAACTGGGCATGGTAGCCACACTGTGCCACTACATAGTGACATTATTTGGTCATGGTCAGTGACACATGCCTACTTTGGTTGGCCATTGTACATGGTAGCCACACCGTACCACTGCTTAGTGAAGGACCCTGTGCTTGCTAGTTGATATCTGATGTTGCCAAACCATTGTCCCCCCCCCCTTTCCTCTGACCATTTGTGACTTGTATTATGAGTTGTCAATGTTCACCACACACAGCGGATTTCTTTGGTCAAAGGCAGTACATCTGCCTACTTTGGTCGGTCATTCAGCATGGTAGCCACACCGTGATACTACTTATTGAAGATCGTTGTACTTGCTAGTTGAAAGCTTGTATTCCGAAACCATTGTTTCCCCCTCTGACCACTTGTGACTCGTGTTATGGGTTGTGAACATTGACCACCCATACTGAAATTCTTTGGTCATGGTAAGTGACATATGCCTAGTTTTGTTGTTCGGTGTGCATAATAGCCACACCGTGCCACTACGTATTGAAGTACTTTGTCCTTTCTAGTCGATACATAGGGTTCCCAAACCATTGTCTCCTTCTCTGAACATTTGTGACTCGTGTCATGAGTTTCCAATGTTCACCACACATAGTGGACTTGTTTGGTTGGTCATTGTGCACGCTAGCTAGACCGTGCCACTACTTGTTAAAGGTCTTTGTACTTGCTAGTTGATAACTAGTATTCCCAACCGATTGTTTCCCCCCTCTGACCATTTGTGACTCGTGTTATGAGTTTTGAACGTTGACCACACACTGTGAGATTTGTTTGGTTATGGTTAGTGGCATATGCCTACTTTGGTTTCTCGCTGTACAATGTTTCCATGCCGGGTCACTACGTACTGAAGGTCTTTGTACTTTCTAGTTTATAGCCAGTGTTCCCAACCCATTGTTACCCCCTCTGGCTAGCTATGACTCTTATCGTGATTTCTCAACGTTGACAACATGAAGTGAAATTATTTGGTCGTGATCAGCGACATATGCATACTTTGGTTGGTAACTGTGCATGGTAGCCACACTGTGGCACTACGTACTAAAGGTCTTTGTAATTGCTAATACATAACTAGTATTCACAAACCATTGTTTTCCCCTCTGACCATTCGTGACTCGTGTTTTGAGTTGTCAAAGTTGACCACACATAGTGACATTCTTTGGTCATGGTCAGTGACAAATGCCTAGTTTGGTTGGTCATTGTACATGATAGCCACACCGTGCCACTACTGATTGAAGGTCATTGTGATTGCTATTTGATACCTGGTGTTCCCAAACCATTGTTTCCCCCTCTGACCATTTGTGACTTGTATTATGAGTTTTCAACGTTGACCACAAACATCGGATTTCTTTGGTCAAAGGCAGTACATATGTCTACTTTGGCCGGTCTCTGTGCATGGTAGCCACACCGTGCTACTACTTATTGAAGATCTTTGTACTTGCTAGCTGAAAAATAATATTCGATAACCATTGTTTTCCCCTCTGACCATTTGCGACTCATGTTATGGGTTGTGAACGTTGACCATCCATGCTGAACTTCTTTGGTCATGGTCTGTGACATATGCCTAGTTTGGTTGTTGGCATGCATAGTAGCCACACCGTGCCACTACGTACTGAAGTTCTTTGTCCTTTCTAGTTGATACATAGTGTTCCCAAACCATTGTCTCTCCCTCTGACCATTTTTGACTCGTGTTTTGAGTTTTCAATGTTGACCACACATAGTGGACTTCTTTGGTCATAGTCAGAGACGTATGCATCCTTTGGTTGGTCACTGTGCACGCTAGCCACACCGTGCCACTATTTGTTGAAGGTCTTTGTACTTGCTAGTTGATAACTAGTGTTCCCAACCCATTTTTTCCCCTCATGTGACCATTTGTGACTCGTGTATAAGTTTTCAACGTGGACCACACACTGTAAAATTCTTTTGGTAATGGTTATAAGCATATGCCTACTTTGGTTTGTCACTGTTCATGATTGCCACGCCGTGTCACTACGTACTGAATGTCTTTGTGCTTTCTAGTTCATAGCCAGTGTTCCCAAACCATTGTACTCCCTCTGACTACCCGTGACTCTTGTTGTGAGTTGTCAACGTCGACCACATGATGTGAAATTCTTTAATCATGGTCAGTGACATATGCATACTTTGGTTGGTCACTGTGCATGGTAGCCACACTGTGCCACTACATATGGAAGGTCTTTGTACTAGCTAATACGTTAGTAGTATTCACAAACCACTGTTTCGCCCTCCGACCAATTGTGACTCTAGGTAAGAGTTGTCAAATTTGACCACACATAGTGACATTCTTTGGTCATGGTCAATGACACACGCATACTTTGGTTGGTCATTGTACATGGTAGTCACGCCGTACCACTACTTATTGAAGGTCCTTGTGCTTGCTAGTTGATACCTGGTGTTCCCAAACCATTGTTTTCCCCATCTGACTATTTGTGACTCCTATTATGAGTTGTCAACGTTGACCACACACAACGGATTTCTTTGGTCAAAGGCAGTACATATGCCTACTTTGGTCGGTCACTGTGCATGATAGCTAAACCCTGCTACTACTTATTCAAGGTCGTTGTTCTTGCTAGTTGAAAACTAATACCCCAAAATCATTGTTTCCCCCTCTGACCATTCGTGACTCGTGTTATGGGTTGTGAACATTGACCACCCATACTGAAATTCTTTGGTCATGGTCAGTAACATATGCCTACTTTGGTTGTTCGGTGTGCACAGTAGCCACTCCGTGCCACTACGTATTGAAGTTTTTTGTCATTTGTAGTGGATGCATAGGGTTCCCAAACCATCGTCTGTCCCTCTAACCATTTGTGACTTGTGTTTGAGTTGTCAATGTTGACCACACATAGTGGATTTCTTTGGTCATAGTCAGTGACGTATTCATCCTTTGGTTGGTCACTGTGCACCATGGCCACACCGTGCCACTACTTGTTGAAGGTCTTTGTACTTGCTAAGTGATAACTAGTGTTCCCAACCCATTGTTTCCCCCTCTGACCATTTGTAACTTGTGTTATGAGTTTCATTGTTGAGCACACACTGTGAAATTCTGTTGGTCATGGTTACTGGCATATTTCTACTTTGGTTTGTCACTGTACATGGTTGCCACGCATTGTCACTACGTACTGAAGGTCTTTGTGCTTTCTAGTTGATACCCAGCGTTCCCAAACCATTGTTACCCCCTGACTATACGTGACTCTTGTTGTGAGTTGTCAACGTTGACCACATGAAGTGAAATTCTTTGGTCATGGTCAGTGACATATGCATACTTTGGTTGGTCACGGTGCATGGTAGCCACACTGTGCCACTACATATTGAAGGTCTTTGTACTTGCTAATCGATAACTAGTACTCACAAACCATTGTTTCCCATCAGCCCATTTGTAACTCGTGTTATGAGTTGTCAAAGTTGACCACACATAGTGACATTCTTTGCTCATGGTCAGTGACACATGCCTACTTTGATTGGTCATTGTACATGGCAACCCCACCATGCCACTTCTTATTGAAAGTAATTGTGCTTGCTAGGTTGTACCCGGTGTTCGTAAACCATTGTTTCCCCCTGTGACCATTTGTGAATCGCATTATGAGCTGTCAACGTTGACCACGCACAACGGATTTCTTTGGCCAAAGGCAGTACTCATGCCTACTTTGGATGGTCTTTATGCATGGTAGCCACACCGTGTATTTCTGATTGAAGGTTGTTGTACTTGCTAGTTGAGAACTGATATCCTCGGACCTTTGTTTCCCACTCTGACCGTTTTTTATCCGTGTTATGGTTGGTGAATGTTGACCACCCACATTGAAATTCTTTGGTCATGATATGTGACATATGCCTAGTTTGGTTGTTTGGTGTGCATAGACTACTTATTGAAGGTCCTTGTGCCCTAGTTTCTCCTTAGTTGCACCTCACTTGCCCCCTACTTGCATCCTAGTTGCGCCCCTAGGTGCGCCCTACTTGTGCCATACTTGCGTCCTGGTTGCACCCTAGTTTTACCATAGTTCCATGCTAGTTTCTCCCTCTTGCGCCCTACTTGCATCCTAGTAGTGCCCTAGTTGCACCCTAGTTGTGCCCTAGGTGCACTGTAGTTGCGTCCCAATTGTGTCCTACTTGCGTCCTACTTTCGTCCTACTTGCGTCCTATTTACGCCCGACTTGCACCCTAGTTACGCCTTAGTTGCGGCTCAGTTGGACACTAGCTACGCTCTAGTTGCGCCCTAGTTACGTCATAGGTGCGCCCTACTTGCACCCTACATGCGCCCTAGCTGTGTCCTTTTTATGTGCTAGATGTGACCTACTTGTGTCCTACTTGCACCCTAGTTGCACTGTAGTTGTGCCCTAACTTTGTCCTACTTGCGCCCTTCTTGCAACTAGGGTGCAACAAGGGTGCAACTAGGGTGCAACTAGGGCGTAGCTCGTGACCAACTGAGGCGCATATAGGACGTAACTACGGTGCAACTTGGGTAAAACTAGGGCGTACATGGGACGTAAGTATGAAGTAAGTAGGGTGCAGCTAGGGCACAACTAGGGTGCAGCTAGGATGTAGGTAGTGCCCTACTGAGGAGTAACTAGAAGGCAACTAGGGCGCAAGAAGGGCACAACTAGGACACAAGTTGGACGCAACTAGGGCGTAAGTAGGGCACAAGTAGGGCACAGCTAGGGCGAGTTGGTTGCAAGCGGCTGCGAGTGGTTGCAACCACTTGCAAGTAGTTGCAAGTGGTTGCAAGTAGTTGCAAGTGGTTGGAAGTGGATGCAAGTGGTTGCAACCACTTGCAACCACTTGCAAGCACCTACAACCACTCAAAACCACTCACAACCACTCGCAACCACTCGCAACCACTCGCAACCACTTGCAAGCACTCGCGACCATTTGCAAGGACTTGCAACCACTCGTAACCACTTGCAACTACTCACAACCAGTTGCAACCACTCCTAACCACTCGCAACCACTTGCAACCACTCACTCGCTACCACTTGCAACCAATCACAACCACTCGCAACCACTCGCAGCCTCTTGCAACCACTTGCAACCACTCGCAACCACTTGCAACCACTTCCAAGCACTCCCAAACACATGCAAGCACTCGCAACCACTCACAAACACTTGCAACCACTCGCAACAACTTGCAACCACTCGTATCCACTTGGAACCACTGGCAACCACTCGCAACCACTCGCAACCTCTCGCAACCACTCACAACCACTCAACCACTTGCAAGCAACCGCAACCACTCCCAACCACTCACAACCACTTGCAACCACTCGCAACAACTCGCAACCACTCGTAACCACTCGCAACCACTTGCAACCACTCGCAATGACTCGCAACCACTCGCAACCACTTGCAAGCACCCGCAACCACTCCCAACCACTCACAACCACTTGCAACCACTCGCAACAACTCGCAACCACTCGTAACCACTCGCAACCACTTGCAACCACTCGCAATGACTCGCAACCACTCGCAAACACTCGCAACCACTCGCAACCACTCGCAACAACTTGAGACCAGTCAACCACTCGGAACAACTCACAACCACTTGCAAGCACTCGCAACCACTTGTAACCACTTGCAACCACTCGCAACCACTCGCAACCACTCTCAACCACTCGCAACCACTCGCAAGCATTTGCATCCATTCGCAACCACTTGCAACCACTCCAAATCACTCGCAACCAAAAGCAACCACTCCCAACCACTTGCAACCACTCGCAACCATTTGCAACCACTTGCAACCTTTCAAAGCCACTTGCAACCACTCGCAACCACTTGCATCCACTTGCAACCACTCGCAACCACTCGTAACCACTTGCAACCACTTGCAACTACTTGCAACCACTCGCAACCATTTGTATTCAGTCGCAAACATTCAATCCCCCTCGTAACCACTCGCAACCACCTGCAAGCACTCACAACAACTTGCAAGCAGTCGTAACCACTCGCAACCATTTGCAACCACGTGCAGCCACTTGCAATCACTCGCAACCACTCGCAACCACTTGCAACCAGTTGCAACCACTCACAACCACTTGCAATCAGTCGTAACCACTCATAACCACTCGCAACCACTCGCAACCTCTTGTAACCACTTGAAACCTCTTGCAAGCACTTACAACAACTTGCAACCACTTCCAACCACTCGCAACCACTCACAACCACTTGCAACCACTTGCAACAACGCGCAACCACTGGCAACCACTCGCAGCCACTCACAGCCACTTGCAACCACTGGCAGCCACTTGCAAGCACTCACAACCACTTGCAAGCACTCGCAACCACTTACAAACATTCGCAACCATGCGCAACCACTCACAACCACTCGCACCCACTTGCAACTATACGCAACCACTCGCAACCATTCGCAACCACTCGCAACCACTTGTAATCACTTGCAACCACTTGCAACCACTCACAACCACTCACAACCACTTGTAACCACACAACCACTCACAACCACTCTCAACCACTCACAGCCACTTGCAACCACTTGCAACCACTCGCAACAAGTCTCAACCACTTATAAGCACTCACAACCACTTGCAAGCACTCACAACCATTTGCAACCACTCGCAACCACTTGCAACCACTCGCAAGCACTCGCAACCACTTGCAACCACTCACAACCACTTGCGACCACTTGCAACCACTCTCAACCACTCACAACCACTTGCAAGCACTCGCAACCACTCCTAACCACTCACAATCACTCGCAACCACTCGCAACCACTCACAATCTCTTGCAACCAATCAAAACAACTCGCAACCACTTGCAACCACTCGCAACCACTCACAACCACTTGCAACCACTAGCAACCACTGGCAACCACTTGCAACCAATGCCAACCACTGGGAACCATTCGCAACAACTTGCAAGCACTCGCAACCACTTGCAAACACTCGCAACCACTCGCAATCACTCATAACCATTTGCACCTATTTGCAACCTCTCGCAACCACTATTAACCTCTCAAAACCACTTGCAACCACTTGCAAGCACTCGCAACCACTTGCAAACACTCGCAACCACTCGCAATCACTCATAACCATTTGCACCTATTTGCAACCTCTCGCAACCACTATTAACCTCTCAAAACCACTTGCAACCATCTGCAACCACTCACAACCACTCGCAACCACTCACAACCAATCACAACCACTCGCAACAACTCGCAACCACTCTCAACCACTTACAACCACTTGCAACCAGTCGCAACCAGTTGCAACCACTTGCAACTACTTATATGCACTTGCAACCACTTGCAACCACTCGCAACCACTCGTAACCACTCACAACCACTCACAACCAGTCACTACCACTCACTACCACTTGCAAGCACTCGCAACAACTCACAACCACTCACAACCACTCACAACCACTTGTAATGACTCACAACCACTCGCAACCACTCACAACCGCTCGCAACCACTTGCAACCACTCAACCACTTGAAACAACTCACAACCACTTGCAACCACTTGCAACCACTTGCAACCACTTGCAACCACTTGCAACCACTTGCAGCTACTCGCAACCACTCACAACCACTTGCCTCCATTCGTAACCACTTGCAACCACTTGAAACCACTCGCAACCACTCGCAACCACTCCCAGCTACTTGCAACCACTCGCAACCATTCGCAACCACTTGCAACCACTGAAAACCACTCGCGACCATTCGCAACCACTCGCAACCACTCACAACCTCTTGCCACCACTCGCAACCACTCACAACCACTTGCAACCAATCCCAACCACTCGCAACCACTTGCATCCACTTGCAAGCACTTGCAACCACTCACAACCATTCGTGACCACTCGCAACCACTCACAACCCCTCGTAACCACTCAAAACCAGTTGCAAGCACTCACAACCACTCGCAACCACTCGTAATCACTTGGGACCACTAGGAACCATTTGCAACCACTCACAACCATTTGCAATGACGTGCAACCACTTGCAATATCTCGCAACCACTCGCAACCGCTTGCAACAACTTGCAACCACTCACAACCACTCACAACCACTTGCAAGCACTCACAACCACCCGCAACATCACACAACCACTCACAACCACTTGCAACCACTTGCAAGAACTCTAACCACTTGCAACTACTCGGAACCACTTACAATCATGTGCAACCTCTTGCAACTACTCAGAACCACTTGCAACCACTTGCAACCACTTGCAACCACTTGCAACCACTCACAACCACTTGCAACCACTTGCAACGACGTGCAACTACTGGCAACCACTCCCAACTACTTGCAACCACTTGCAACAACTGGCAACCAATTGCAACCAATCGCAACCACTTGCAAGCACTCGCAACCACTTGCAAACCTTCGGAACCACACGCAACCACTCACAACCACTCCCAACCACTTGCAACTATATGCAACCACTCCAACCATTCGCAAGCACTGGCAACCACTTGCATCCACTTGCAACCACTCGCCACCACTCGCAACCACTTGCAACCACGGAACCACACTAACCACTCTCAACCACTCACAACCACTTGCAACCACTCACAACCACTCACAACCAGTTGCAACCACTTACAAGCACTCACAACCACTTACAACAACTTGCAACCACTCACAACCACTCACAACCCCTTGCAAGCACTCGCAACCACTTGCAACCATCCACAACCACCCACAACAACTTTTAACCACTCACAACCACTCATAACCACTCGCAACCACTCGGAACCACTCGCAACCACTCACAACCTCTTGTAACCATTCGAAACAACTCAAAACCACTTGCAATCACTAGCAACCATTCACAACCACTTGCAACCACTCGCAACCACTTGCAACCACTTGCAACCAATGGCAACCTCTGCCAACCACTCATACCCACTTGCAAGCACTTGCAACCACTTGCAAACACTCGCAACCACTGGTCGCCACTCATAACCACTCGCAACCACTTGTACTTATTTGCAACCTCTCGCTATCATTCACCATCACTTGCAACCACTCACAACCCCTTGCAACCACTCGGAACCACTCGCAACCACTTGCAACCAGTCGCAACCACTCGAAACCACTTGCAACCACTCGCAACCATAATCAACCACTCACAACCGCTTGCAACCACTCGCAACCACTTGCAACCACACGCAACCACTTATATGCACTCACAACCACTTGCAAGCACTCACAACAACTCGCAACCACTCGGAACCAGTTGCAACCGCTCCCACCCACTTGCAACCACTTGCAACCACTCACAACCACTCACAACCACTCGCAACCACCCGCAACCACTCCCAACAACTCGCAACCACCCGCAGCTACTCGCAGCCACTTGCAACCACTCGCAACCCATCGCAACCATTCGCAACCACAAGCAACCACTCACAACCACCGACAACCACTCGTAACAACTTGCAAGCACTTGCAACCACTCGCAACCACTCGTTAGCACTCGCAACAACTCACAGCCACTGGCAACCAATCGCAACTACTCGCAACCACTCACAACCACTCGCAACAACTCGCAACCACCAGAAACCACTTGCAATCACTTGCAACCACTTGCAAGCACTTGCAAGCACTTGCAACCACTTGTAACCACTCGCAAATACTTGCAATTACTCGTAATCACTCGCATCCACTCGCAACCACTCGAAGCCACTCGCAACCACACACAACCACTTGCAACCACTCGCAACCACTTGCAACCACTCGCAACCACTCACAACCACTTACAACCACTTGCAACCACTCGTAACCACTCACTACCATTCGCTACCACTCGCAACCACTTGTAACCACTTGCAAGCACTGTCAACCACTCGCAACCACTCGCAACCACTCACAACCACTCACAACCACTCGCAACCACTCGCAACCACTTGCAACCACTCGTAACCACTCGCAACCAGTTGCAACAACTTGCAACCACTCACAACCACTTGCAGCCATTGGCAACCACTCGCAACCACTGGCAACCACTACCAACCACTCGCAACCACTCGCAACCACTCGCAACCACTTGCAAGAACTTGCAACCACTCGCAACCATTTGCAACCACTCACAACCACTTGCAACCACAAGCGACAACTCGTAGCGTTACACAAGTACTCGCAACCACTTGCAACCACTCACAACCACATGCAATCACTCGCAACCACTCGCAACCACTTGTAACCACTCGCAACCACTGGTACAACTTGTAACCACTCGCAACCACTCGCAACCACTTGCGACCAATTGCAATCACTGGCAACCACACGCAACCACTCACAACCATTCGCAACCACTCGCAACCACTCACAACTACTCGCAACCACTTGCGACCACTCGCACGCACTCGCAACCACTCACAACAAATCTCAACCACTCGCAACCAATAACAACCACTTGCAACCACTCGCAACCACTTGCAACCACTCACAACCACTCTCAACCACTTGTTACCATTTGCATCCACTCGCAACCACTCACAACCACTCGTAACCACTGACAACCAATTGCAGCCACTCGCAACTACTCACAACCACTCGCAACCACTTGAAACCACTCGCAACAACTTGCAACCACTCGCAACCACTCGCAACCACTCGCAGCCACTTGCAACCACTCACACCCACTCACAACCACTGGCAAGCACTCACACTTGCAACCACTTGGAGCCACTCACAGCCACTTGCAACCACTCGCAACAACTCGCAATCTGTTGAACCACTCGCAACCAAATCGCAACCACTTCCAACCACGTGCAAGCACTTACAACCATTCGCAACCACTGGTAACAACACGCAACCATTTGCTACCAGTCACAACCACTTGCAACCACCCGCAACCACTTGCCACCACTTGCAACAACTCACAACCATACGCAACCATTCGCACCAACACGCAACCACTGGCAACCACACAAAACCACTCCGAACCTCTCACAACCTCTTACAACCGCTCCCAACCACTCGCAACGACTCTCAACCACTCGCAACCACTCACAACCAATCGCAACCACTCGCAAGTACTCGTGACCACTCGCGACTACTTTGAACCACTTGCAACCACTCGGAACCACTCGCAACCACTCGCAACCACTCCTTACCACTCGCAACCACTTGCAACCACTTGCAATCACTTGCAACCACTCGTAATCACTCACAACCACTAGCAACTACTTGCAACCACTCACAACCACTTGCAACCACTGGCAACCAATCACAACCACTCGCAACCACTCACAACCACTCGCAACCACTCGCAACCACTCACAACCACTCTCAACCACTCGCAACCACTCACAACCAATCGCAACCACTCGCAAGTACTCGTGACCACTCGCGACTACTCTGAACCACTTGCAACCACTCGGAACCACTCGCAACCACTCGCAACCACTCCCTACCACTCGCAACCACTTGCAACCACTTGCAATCACTTGCAACCACTCGTAATCACTCACAACCACTAGCAACTACTTGCAACCACTCACAACCACTTGCAACCACTGGCAACCAATCACAACCAATCGCAACCACTCACAACCACTCACAACAACTCGCAACCACTTGCAACCACTCACAACAACTCACAACCACTCGCAACCACTCGCAACCACTCGCAACCAATCGCAACCACTGGCAACCACTCGCAACCACTCACAACCACTCACAACAACTCGCAACCACTTGCAACCACTCACAACAACTCACAACCACTCGCAACCACTCGCAACCACTCGCAACCAATCGCAACCACTGGCAACCACTCGCACTCACAACCAATTGCAAACACCCGCAAGAACTTGCAACTACTCGCAACCACTCGTACCCACTCGCAACCACTTACAACCACTCACAACCACTCGCAACACCTCGCAACCACTTGCAACCATTCACAACCACTCGCAAGCACTTGCAACCGCTTGCCAACATTCCCAACCACTTGCAACCATACGCAACCACTCGCACCCACCCACAACCACTCGCAACCACAGAAAACCACTCCAAACCTCTCACAACCACTTGCAACCACTCCCAACCACTTGCGACGACTTGCAACCACTCACAATCACTCGCAACCACTCGCAAGCGCTCGTGACTACTCGTGACCACTTGAAACCACTGGCAACCACTCGCAACCACTCACAATCGCTCGCAACCACTCGCAACCACACGCAACCACTCGCAACCACTCACAACCACTCGCAACCACT
>SZWC01000220.1:179982-198283 GCA_023375785.1 Penium margaritaceum | reverse complement strand
TTTGGTCATAGTCAGTGACTTATGCATCCTTTGGTTGGTCACTCTCTACGCTAGCCACACGGTGCCACTAGTTGTTGAAGGTCTTTGTATTTCCTAGTTGATAACTTGTGTTCCCAACCGATTGTTTCCCCCCTCTGACCATTTATGACTCGTGTTATGAGTTTTCAACGTTGACCACACACTCTGAAATTCGTTTGGTGATGGTTAGTGGCATATGCCTAATTTGATTTGTCAGTGTACAAGGTTTGCACGCCAGGTCACTACGTACTAAAGGTCTTTTTGCTTTCTAGTTGTCAACGTTGATCACATGAAGTGAAAATCTTGTGTCATGGTCAGCGACATATGCATGCTTTGGTTGGTCACTGTGCAGGATAGCCACACTGTGCCACTACATACTAAAGGTCTTTGTAATTGCTAAAACATAACTAGTATTCACAAACCATTGTTTTCCCCTCTAACCATTGGTGACTCGTGTTATGAGTTGTCAAAGTTGACCACACATAGTGACATTCTTTGGTCATGGCCACAAACACATGCCTTCTTTGGTTGGTCATTGTACATAAAAGCCGTACCGTGCTACTACTTATTGAAGGTCCTTGTGCTTGCTATTGTATACCTGGTGTTCCCAAACCATTGTTTCCCCCTCCGACCATTTGTTTCTCGCATTATGAGTTTTCAACGTTAAGAACACACATCGGATTTCTTTGGTCAAAGGCAGTACATATGCCTACTTTGGTCGGTCTTTGTGCATGGTAGCCACACCATGCTACTACTCATTGAAGGTCTTTGTACTTGCTGGTTGAAAACTAATATTCCAAAACCATTGCTTCCCCCTCTGACCACTTGTGACTCGTGTTATGGGTTGTGAACGTTGACCACCCATGCTGAAATTCTTTGGTCATGGTCTGTGACATATGCCTAGTTTTGTTGTTGGGTGTGCATAGTAGCCACACCATGCCACTACGTATTGAAGTTATCTTTCCTTTCTAGTTGATACATACTGTTCCCAACCCATTGTCTCTCCCTGTGACCATCTTTGACTCGTGTTGTGAGCTGTCAATGTTGACCAGACATAGTGGACTTCTTTGGTCATAGTGAGTGATGTATGCATCCTTTGGTTTGTCACTCTGCATGCTAGCCATACCGTGCCACTACTTGTTGAAGGTCTTTGTTTTTGCTAGTTGATAACTAGTGTTCCCAACCCATTTTTACCCCCCTCTGACCATTTGTGACTCGTGTTATGAGTTTTTAATATTGACCACACACTTTACAATTCTTTTGGTAATGGTCATAGGCATATGCCTACTTTGGTGTGTCACTGTTCATGATTGCCGCGCCGTGTCACTACGTACTGAATGTCTTTGTGCTTTCTAGTTCATAACCAGTGTTCCCAAACCATTGTTACCCCCTCTTACTATTTGTGACTCTTGTTGTGAGTTGTCAACATTGACCACATGAAGTGAAATTAGTTGTTCATGGTCATTGACATATGCATACTTTGGTTGGTCACTGTGCATGGTAGCCACACTCTGCCACTACATGTTGAAGGTCTTTGTACTTGCTAATCGATAACTAGTATTCACAAACCATTGTTTCCCCCCTCTGACCATTTGTGAATCGCGTTATGAGTTGTCAAAGTTGACCACACACAGTGACATTCTTTGGTCATGGTCAGTGACACGCGCCTACTTTGGTTGGTCATTGTTTATGGTAGTCACGCTATGCCACTCGTTATTGAAGGTCCTTGTGCTTGCTAGTTGATACCTGGTGTTCCCAAACCATTGTTTTCCCCATCTGACCATTTGTGACTCGTATTATGAGCTGTCAATGTTGACCACACACAACGGATTTCTTTGGTCAAAGGCAGTACATATGCGTACTTTGGTCGGTCACTGCGCATGTTAGCCAAACTGTGCTACTACTTATTCAAGGTCGTCGTTCTTGATAGTTGAAAACTAATACCCCAAAACCATTGTTTCCTCATCTGACCATTTGTGACTCATGTTATGGGTTGTGAACATTGACCACCCATACTGAACTTCTTTGGTCATGGTATGTGACATATGCCTACTTTGGTTGTTCGGTGTCCACAGTAGCCACCCCGTGCCACTGTGTATTAAAGTTCTTTGTCATTTGTAGTCGATACATTGGGTTCCCAAACCATTGTCTATTCCTCTGACCATTTGTGACTTTTGTTTTGAGTTGTCAATGTTGACCACACATAGTGGATTTCTTTGGTCATAGTCAGTGATATATACATCCTTTGGTTGGTCACTGTGCACCTTGGCCACACCACTTAATGTCCTTGTACTTGCTACTTGATAACTAGTGTTCCCAACCCATTGTTTTCCCCTCTGACCATTTGTGACTCGTTTTTTGAGTTTCAACGTTGACCACACAATGTGAAATTCTTTTGGTCATGGTTAGTGGCATATGTCTACTTTGGTTTGTCACTGTACATGGTTGCCACGCTGTGTCACTACGTACTGAAGGTCTTTGTGCTTTCTTGTTGATAGCCAATGTTATGAGTTGTCAAAGTTGACCACACATAGTGACATTCTTTGGTCGTGGTCAGGGACACATGCCTACTTTGTTTGGTCATTGTACATGGTAGCCACACCGGGCCACTACTTATTGAAAGTCCTTGTGCTTGCTAGGTTATACCTGGTGTTCCTAAACCATTGTTTCTCCCTGTGACCATTTATGATTCGTATTGTGATCTGTCAACGTTGACCACACACAACGGACTTTTCTGGTTAAAGGCAGTACACATGCCTACTTTTGTCGGTCATTATGCATGGTAGCCAGACCGTGCTACTGCTTATTCAAGGTCGCTATACTTGCTAGTTGAAAACTAATATTCCAAAACCATTGTTTCCCCCTCTGACCATTTGTGACTCGTGATATGGGTTGTGAACATTGACCACCCATACTGAATTGTTTTGGTCATGATGAGTGAAATATGCCTACTTTGGTTGTTTGGCATGCATAGTAGCCACACTCTGCCACTACGTATTGAAGTTATTTTTCCTGTCTAGTTGATACATATGGTTTGCAAACCGTTGTCTCTCCCTCTGACCATTTGTGAAACGTGTTATCAGTTGTCAATGTTGACCACACATAGTGGATTTCTTTGGTCAAAGTCAGTGACATATGCATCATTTGGTTGCTCACTGTGCACGCTAGCCACACTGTGCAACTACTCGTTGATGGTCTTTGTACTTGCTTGTTCATAACTAGTGTTCCCAACCCATTGTTTCCCCCTCTGATCATTTGGGACTCATGTTATGAGTTTCAACGTTGACCACACACTGTGAAATTATGTTGGTCATGGTCACTAGCATATGCCTACTTTGGTTTCCCACGGTACATGGTTTCCACACCGTGTCACTAAGTACTGAAGGTCTTTGTGCTCTCTATTTGATAGCCAGTGTTCCCAAACCATTGTTACCCCCTCTGACTATCTGTGACTCTTGTTGTGAGTTGTCAAAGTTGACCACACATAGTGACATTCTTTGATCATGGTCAGTGACACATGCCTACTTTGGTTGGTCATTGTACATGGTAGCCACACCGTGCCATTACTTGTTGAAGGTCCGTCTACTCTAGNTCCCACGGTACATGGTTTCCACACCGTGTCACTAAGTACTGAAGGTCTTTGTGCTCTCTATTTGATAGCCAGTGTTCCCAAACCATTGTTACCCCCTCTGACTATCTGTGACTCTTGTTGTGAGTTGTCAAAGTTGACCACACATAGTGACATTCTTTGATCATGGTCAGTGACACATGCCTACTTTGGTTGGTCATTGTACATGGTAGCCACACCGTGCCATTACTTGTTGAAGGTCCGTCTACTCTAGTTGCTCCTTAGTTGCGCCTTACTTGCGCCCTACTTGCATCGTAGTCGCGCCCTTGGTTGCGCCCTACTTGTGCCGTACTTGCGCCCTGGTTGCACCCTAGTTTTACCATAGTTGCATGCTAGTTTCTCCCTCTTGCGCCCTATTTGCGTCCTACTAGTGCCCTAGTTGCGCCCTAGTTGTGCCCTAGTTGCACTGTAGTTGCGTCCCAATTGTGCCCTACTTGCTTCCTACTTGCATCATATTTACCCCCGTCTTACACCCTAGTTGCGCCTTAGTTGCGCCCCAGTTGGGCACTAGCTACGCTCTAACTGCACCCTCGTTACGTCCTATTTGCGCCCTACTTGCACCCTACATGCGCCTTAGTTGCATCCTAGTTATGTCCTAGATGTTACCTACTCGTGTCCTACTTGCACCCTAGTTGCACTCTGGTTGTGCCCTAACTGCCTCCTACTTGCGCCCTTATTGAGCCTTACTTGCACCATAGTTGCGCCCTACTTGCGTTCTAGTTACGCCCTACTTGCGCCCTAGTTGCGCCCTAGTTGTGCCCTAGCTATGCCCTAGTTGCGCCCTACTTGCGACGTACTTGCGCCCTACTTGTGTCTTAGTTGGACCCTAGTTGCAGCCTAGTTACGCCCAAGTTGCGTCCTACTTGTACCCTGCTTGCACCATAGATGCACCCTAGTTGCGCCCTAGTTGCGCCCTGCTTGCACCCTACTTGCGCTTTAGATGCACCCAAATTGCGTACTAGTTGTGCCCTAGCTGCGCCTGAGTTGGGTCACCTGGTGTTCCCAAACCATTGTTTCCCCCTCTGACCATTTGTGACTCGTATTATGAGTTTTCAACGTTGACCACACACAACGGATTTCTTTGGTCAAAGGCAGTACATATGCCTACTGAGGTCGGTCATTGTGCATGGTAGCCACACCATGCTACAATGTATTGAAGGTTGTTGTACTTGCTAGCTGAAATTTGATATTCCAAAACCATTGTTTCCCCCTCTCACCATTTGTGACTCGTGTTATGGGTTGTGAATGTTGACCACCCATACTGAAATTCTTTGGTCATGGTCAGTGACATATGCCTAGTTTGGTTGTTCGGTGTGCATAGTAGCCACACCGTACCACTGCTTACTCAATTCCCTTGTTCTTTCTAGTCGATACATAGGGTTCCCAAACCATTGTCTCTCCCTCTGACCATTTGTGACTCGTGTTATGGTTTGACAACGTTGACCACACAAAGTGGATTTCTTTGGTCATAGTCCGTGACGTATGCATCCTTTGGTTGGTCACTGTGCACGCTAGCCACACCGTGCCTCTAGTTATTAAAGGTGTTTGTACTTGCTAGTTGATAACTAGTATTTCCAACCCAATGTTTTCACCTCTGACCATTTGTGACTCGTGTTATGAGTTTTCAACGTCGACCACACACTGTGAATTTTTTTTGGTCATGGTTAGTGGCATATGCCTATTTTGGTCTGCCGTTGTACATGGTTTCCACACCGTGTCACTACGTACTGAAGGTCTTTGTGCTTTGTTGTTGATAGCCAGTATTCCCAAACCATTGTTACCCCCCCCCTGACTATCTGTGACTCTTGATGTGAGTTGTCAACGGTGACCACATGAAGTGAAATGTTTTGGTCATGGTCTGTGACATATGCATACTTTGGTTGGTCACTGTGCATGGTAGCCATACTGTGCGAGTAGCGTGCATGTAGGATGTAACTAGGGCGCAACTAGGNCTTTGTGCTTTGTTGTTGATAGCCAGTATTCCCAAACCATTGTTACCCCCCCCCTGACTATCTGTGACTCTTGATGTGAGTTGTCAACGGTGACCACATGAAGTGAAATGTTTTGGTCATGGTCTGTGACATATGCATACTTTGGTTGGTCACTGTGCATGGTAGCCATACTGTGCGAGTAGCGTGCATGTAGGATGTAACTAGGGCGCAACTAGGACGTAACTAGGGCGTAGCTAGTACCCAACTCAGGCGCAACTAGGGTGCAATTAGGGTGCAACTAGGTCGTAACTAGGGCACAAGTAGGGCGCAAGTAGGGTGCAAGTAGGGCATAACAAGGGTGCAACTAGGGTACAATTAGGGTGCAAGGAGAACGCAAGTAGGGCGGAAGAAGGACGCAACTAGGGCGCACCAAGGATGGAACTAGGGCACAATTAGGACGCCAGTAGGGTGCAACTAGGTCACAACTAGGGCGTAGCATGTGTCCAACTGAGGCGCAACTATGGCCCAACTAGGGCACAACCAGGGGGCAAGTAGGGCGCGAGTACGGTGCAAGTAGGGCGCAATTAGTGTCCAGCTAGGGTGCAACTAGTCCGCAACTAGGGCCTAGCTAGTGTCCAACTGAGGTGTAACTAGGGTGCAATCCTGGCACAAGTAGGGCGCAAGTAGGGTGCAACTAGGGTGCAACTAGGGCGCAACTAGGTCGCAACTAGGGTATAAGTAGAGCGCAAGTAGGGTGAAACTAGGACGTAACAGGGGCACAACTAGGGTGCACGTAGGGCACATGGAGGGTGCAACTATGGGTGGAACTAGGGCCCAACTAGGGGACGAGTAGGGTGCAAGTTGGGTGCACCTAGGGCGTAACTAGGGTACAACTGGGGCGTAACAAGTGCCCATTTCAGGCGTAACAAGGACGCAACTAAAGTGCAAGTAGTATGCATGTAGGGCGCAAGAAGGGTGCAACTAGGGCGCAAGTACGACATATGTAGGGCGTAACTAGGGTGCAACTAGGGTGCAACTAGGGCGTAGCTAGTGCCCAACGGAGGCGCAGCTGGGGCGCAACAGAGGCGCAAGCAGGGCACAACTAGGACGAAAGTAGGGCACAACCAGGGCACAACTAGGGCGTAAATAGGGCGCAACTAGGACACAACTAGGGCGCAAGTAGGGCGCAAGTAGGGTACAAGCAAGGCGCAACTAGGGCGCAAGTAGGACACAAGTATGGTATAACTAGGGCGTAATTATGAAACAACTAGGGCGTAAGTAGGTCACACGTAGGACGCAACTAGGGTGCAACTAGGGCACAACTAGGGCGCGAGCAGGGTGCAAGTAGGAAGCAAATAGGCTGCTACTAGGGTGCAACTTTGGCGCAACTAGGACGTAGCTAGTGCCCTACTGAGGCGTAACTAGGGTGCAACTAGGGCGCAAGTAGGACACAAGTAGGGTGCAAGTAGGGTAAAACTACGGCACAACTAGGGCACAATTTGAATGCAACTAGGACGCAACTAGGACGCAATTAGGACGTAGCTACTACCCAACTGAGGTTCAGCTAGGGCACAAGTAGGGCGCAACTAGGACGTCACTAGGGTGCAAGTAGGACGCAACTTGCAACTAGGGCGCAACGAGGGCGCAACCAGGGCTCAACTAGGGCGCAAGTAGGGTGCAAATAGGGCACAAGTAGGGCGCGACTAGGGTACAACTAGGGTGCAACTTAGGCGCGAGGAGGGTGCAAGTAGGGCGCAAGTAGTGTGCAACTAAGGTGCAACGAGGGCGCAACTAGGGCGCAAGTAGGGAGCAAGTAGGGCGCAAATAGGGCTCAAGTTGGGTGCAACTAGGACGCGACCAGGGTGCAACTAGGGCATAAACCAGGGCATAGCTTGTGCCCAATTGAGGCGCAACGAGGGCGCAACTAGGGCGCAACTAGGGTGCAACTTGGATGCAACTAGGAGGTAGCTAGTGCCCTACTGAGGCGTAACTAGGGTATAACTACGGCATAAGTAGGACACAAGTAGGGCGCAAGTAGGGTGCAACTAGGGCATAAGTAGGGCGCAATTTTGATGTAACTAGGGCGCAACTAGGACGCAACTAGGACGTAGCTAGTACCCAACTGAGGTGCAACTAGCACACAAGTAGGGCGCAACTAGGACGCAATTAGGGTGCGGATAAAGGAGACGGCTGATTTGCTGAGTGGGCGCGGGGGCAAAACCACATGCGTTGCAAAATGATGTTGATGAAGAGGAGTGATGATGAGGCGGTGCGGATGATGGGATGATGTAGAGACTGGAGGATGATGGTGAGATGAGGAAGGCGGCTACTGAGACTGAGGAGGCAGGGGCAAAGGGGACGTGGAGGATTGATGGCAGCAGATAAGGATGAGGATGACGCAAGAGCTGATTAAGGAGAAGGAAGTACAGAGGGACGACGCGGCAGAGAGGAAGAGCAAGACAACCACTTCCTTTGCTTTCAGGAGAGTGAGAGCTTGTTCCCCAGTTGGCCCTCGGCGGGCAGGAAGACTGGCGGTGTCCGATATCCTGGTAGCTGGAGGAGGTTGGTTGCAACAGAGGGAGTCAGGCACTGGGCAGAGGTGGACCACTGATGTTAGGAGAGTGACGGCTTGTTCCAGAGCTAGCTCGGAAATGGGAGCAGGAAGACTGGTGGTGTCCGATATCCTGATGATGGCAGTTTGGGCTGCAGCTGCTGACAGAGCGAGAAGGCAATGTGAGAATGCGGCTTGAGATGATGGACGCAAGAGGACTGAGGATGATGAGGAGGAAGTGCAGATGATGCTAATGAAGAAAGAGGCGAGGGGAGGAGGTGCATTTGGAGGCAGGGAGAAATGAGGAGCAGTGGATGGCGAATGGCAGGAAACTTCCAAGTAGCTGGTGGCAGGCGGCTGCTCGGGAGTTGTTTGCGGCTGATGCAGACGACGATTCACCTATTGTTGGCCACTGGCGCGGTGATGGGCGCAGGGCTTTCTCAGGATGACGTGGCGTTTCTTCAACGTGGGAACTCCTCCAGGCAGTGCTGCAAAAGTCAGCTGCTGACAAAGCGGAGAGACGCGAGGTGACGGTAGTGGCGGCAGAGGAATGCAGATTGAAGTGACAGGGGAAGGATGGCGGCAGAGCGATGACGCGGTCACGGATCACCAGGCGATGTCACCGGATGCTCCGATACCACGTCAGAAGAATGCAGGCAAGAGAATGGCAGAAGCAGAAGCGAGCCAAAGCATCGGAACATGCACGTGTGCGTCAGCATAGTGACATAAGCGAGAGCAGTCCCGAGGAGTTAGTCGCAGACGTTGATCGAGGCTGAGACGTGAGGTAGTCGAGGTAGAAAAGCTGATGAGAGAAAGTGCTGGCAAGATGATTGATGGTTGGCTGAGTAAGAGAGCTGAGCGAAGGAGCGAGAGTGACAGAGCAAAGGGCTGAGAAAGGTTGGCAAAGGCGAGGAATGCGAGGTGCGAGAAGAGCGAAGACATGGCGCAAAGCCGCGGAACCAAGGGGGAAAAGGATGAGCAGAATTATTCTGGTTAACTTGAGGGAATGAACATCTTTGGTATAAAAAGGTCAGAACAGGACAAGAATGCTAACCAACGGCTTCTTTCCGCTAGCCAGACGCGAGTGACAGGTGTCACTCGCGTCCGGCTGGGGAATAACTTTACAGTGAGGTCCAAATGGTCGGGTGACCAGAGACCCGTTAGACAAGGTGGTTCCGTGGCTGGACCTGAACCATTATTCAGAAGAAAATTCTCGGACCATAGACCTGCACGGAGTCAGTTTTGTGAGGATATTCCAACACTTGCAACTATCTCGCAACCACTTGTAACCACTCGCAACCACTCCCAACCACTTGAAACCACTCGCAACCACTCACAGCCACTTACAACCACTCGCAACCACTTGCAACTACTCGCAACCACTCGTAACCACTCGCAATCTCTCGCAACCACTCGCGACCACTCGCAACCACTTGCAACCACTCACAACCACTTATAACTACTCGCAACCACTTGCAACCAATCGCAACCACTCGCAACCACTCACAACCACTCGCAAGCACTCGCAACCACTCGCAACCACTCACAACCAATCACAACCACTTGCAAGCACTCCCAACTACTCGCAACCACTCCCAACCGCTCACGACCACTTCCAACCACTCACAACCACTCGCAACCAGTTGTAACTACTCACAACCACTAACAACCATTTGCAACCACTCACAACCGCTCGCAACCACTCGAAACCACTTAAAACCACTTGCAATCACTTACAACCACTTGTAACCACTCGCAACCACTTGTAAGCACTCCCAACCACTTGCAACCACTCACAACCATTCACCACCACTCACTACCACTCGCAACCACTCGCAACCACTCGCAACGAATTGCAACAACTCACAACCACTCGCAGCTACTTGCAACCACTTGCAACCACTCCCAACCGCTCGCAACCAGTCGCAACCACTCGTAACCACTCGAAACCACTCGCAACCACTCGCAACCACTTGCAACGACTCGCAACCACTCCCAACCACTTGCAACCACTTGCAGCCACTTGCAACCACTTGCAACCACTCACAACCATTGGCAACCACTTGCAACCACTAGCAATCACTTGAAATCAGTCGCAACCACTTGCAACCACTCAAACCCACTCACAACCACCTACAATCACTTGCAACCACTCGCAGCCACTCAAACCAACTCGCAAGCACTTGCAATCACTAGCACCCACTCGCATCCAATCACAGCCACTCCGACCACTCAAAACCACTTGCAACCACTCGCAACCATTCGCAACCACTCACAATCACTTGCAACCACTAGCAGCCACTCACAACCCCTAGCAAACCCACAAAACCACTTGCAACCACTCGGAACCACTTGCAACCCCTTGCAACCACGTGCAACCACTTGGCAACCACTCGCAACCACTTGTGACCACTTCCAACCACTCGCAACCACTCACAACAACTCATAACCACTCACAACCATTCGCAACCACTCGCGACCACTCGCAACCACTCCCAGCCATCCGCAACCACTCAAAATCACTTGCGACCACTTGCAACCAATTGCAACCACTCGCAACCACTCGCAACAACTCGCAACCACTTGCAACCACTCACAACCATGTGCAACCACTCGCAACCACTCCCAACAACTCCAACTACTTGCAACCACTCACAACCACTCACGACCACTCACAGCCACTTGCAACAACTTGCAACCACTCACAACCACTCATAACCACTCGCAACCACTCGTAACCATTCGCAACCACTCCCAACCACTTGCATTCACTCGCAACTACTCGCAACTACTCACAAGTACTCGCATCCACTTGCAACCACTCGCAACCACTCGCAACCACTCGCAACAACTCGCAACCACTTGCAACCACTCACAACCACTTGCAACCACCCGCGACCACTTGCAACCATTCGCAACTACTCACAACCCCTCACAGCCACTCGCAACCACTCATGACCACTCACAACCATTCACAACCACTTGCAAGCACTCGCAACCACTCGCAACCACTCACAACCACTCACGACCACTTGCAACCACTCGCAACCACTCATCCAATCGTAACCACTCGCAACGACTCACAACCACTTGCAACCACTCACAACCATTTCCAACCACTTGCAACCATTTGCAACGACTCACAACCACTTATAACCACACGAACCACTCGCAACCACTCGCAACCACTTGAAACCACTTATAACCACTCGCAACCACTTGCAACCACTCGCAACCACTCGCAAGCACTCACTACCCCTCATCAACAATCGCAACCACTCGCAACCACTTGCAACCACTTGGAACCACTCACAACGACTC
This sequence comes from Penium margaritaceum, assembly GCA_023375785.1. Classification (NCBI taxonomy): domain Eukaryota; kingdom Viridiplantae; phylum Streptophyta; class Zygnematophyceae; order Desmidiales; family Peniaceae; genus Penium; species Penium margaritaceum. The sequence goes on along the minus strand of SZWC01000220.1, from coordinate 186,834 downwards.
ACCCACTCACAACCACTCGCAACCATTTGCAACCCCTCGCAACCACTCGCAGCCACTTGCAACCACTCACAACCACTTGCAACCACTCGTAACCACCCATAACCACTTACAACCATTTGCAATAACTCGCAACCACTTGCAACCACTCGCAACCACTAGTCGCCACTCGCAACCACTTGCAACCACTCACAACCATTGGCAACCACTCACAACCACTTGTAATCACTCGCAATCACTCACAACCATTCAAAACCACTCACACCCACTCACAACCACTCGCAACCACTTGCAACCACTCGAACCACTCGCAACCATTCGCAACTACTCGTAACTACTCCCAACCAGTCAGAGCCACTCCCAACCACTCGCAACCACTCGCAACCACTCGCAACCATTCAAAACCACTCGGAACCACTTGCAACCACTGGAAACCATTTACAACCACTCGCAACCACACAAAACCACTCGCAGCTACTCGCAACCGCTTGCAACCACTCCCAACAACGCACAACCACTTGCAACCACCCACAACCACTCACGACCACTGGCATCCACTCGCAACCAGTCCTAACCACTCGAAACCACTCGTAGCTACTTACGACCACTCGCAACCACTTACAACCACTTTCACCCACTTGCAACCACTCGCAACGACTCGCAACCACTAGCAACCACTCACAACCCCTCGCAACCACTTGCAGCCACTCACAACCACTCACCACCACTCACTACCACTCGCAACCACTCGCAACAGCTCACAACAAATCGCGACCACTCACAACCACTCGCAACTACTTGCAACCACGTGCAACCACTCGCAACCGCTCGCAACCACTCGCAACCACTCGCAACCACTCGTAACCACTCGCAACCACTCGCAACCACTCGCAACCACTTACCATGACTCGCAACCACTCGCAACCACTCGCAACCACTCGCGACCACTCACAACCACTCGCAACTACTCGCAACCACGCGCAACCACTCGCAACCGCTCGCAACCACTCGCAACCACTCGCAACCACTCGCAACCACTCGCAACCACTCGCAACCACTCGCAACCACTTACCATGACTCGCAACCACTCGCAACCACTTGCAACCACTCGCAGCCACTTGCAACCACTTGCAACCACTAACAACCATTGGCAACCAATCGCAAGCACTTGCAATCACTCACAATCACTCGCAACCACTCGCACCACTGAAACCTGCTCACAACCACTCCCAACCATTTGAAACCACTCGCAACCACTCACAACCATTCGCAAGTACTCGCAACGACTCCCAGCGACTCGCATCCACTCGCAGCCACTCGTAACCACACGCAACCACTCGCAACCACTTGCAACCACTCGCAACCACTCGTAACCACTTGCAACCACTGGCAGCCACTCCCAACCACTAGCAATCACACAAAACCACTTGCAACCACTCGCAGCCACTTGCGACCACTCGCAACCATGCACAACCACTTGCAACCACTCGCAACCACTTGCGACCACTCGCAACCTCTCGCAACCACTCGAAACCACTCGTAGCCACTCGCAACCACTTGCAACCACTGGGAACCACTCGCAACCACTCGCAACCACTCGCAACCATCCGCAACCACTCGCAATCAATCGCAACCACTCACAACAATTTGTAACCACTCGCAACCACTCGCAACAACTCGCAACCACTTGCAACCACTCGCAACCATGCGCAACCACTCGCGACCACTCCCAACAACTCGCAACCACTTGCAACCACTCACAACCACTCACAACCACTCACAACCAATCGCAACCACTTGCAACCACTTGCAACCACTCGTAATCACTTGCAACCACTCGTAACCACTGGCAACCACTCCCAACCAATTGCAGCCACTTGCAGCCACTCGTAACCACTTTCAACCACTCGCAACCACTCGCAACCACTCACAACCACTCACAACCACTTGCAAGCACTCGCAACCACTCACAACCACTCACAACCACTCACAACCACTTGCAAACACTCGCAACCACTCACAACCACTCGCAACCACTCGAACCCATCGTAACCACTCGCAACCACTCATAACCACTTGCAACCACTCACAACCACTTGCAACCATTCGCAACCACTTAAAACCACTCACAACCACTTATAACCACTCGCAACCACTCGCACCCATTCCCAACCACTTGCAACCACTTACAACCACTCGCAACCACTTCAAACCACTCGCAACCACTTGCGACCACTCACAACCACTCACCACCACTCGCAATCACTCGCAAGCACTCGCAGCCACTCGCAACCACTCACAAACACTCGCAACCTCTCGTTATCACTCACAACCACTTGGAACCACTTGCAACAACTTGCAACCACTTGCAACCACTTGCAACCACTCGTAGCCACTCGCAACCACTCGCAACCACTCCCAACCATTTGCAACCACCTATACCCACTTGCAATCACTCGCAATCAATCGCAAGCACTCGCAACCACTCAAAGCCACTCACAACCACTCGCAACCACTTGCAACCACTCGCAACCTCTCGCAACCATTCACAACCACTCGCAATCACTCCCAACCACTCGCAGCCACTCGCAACCACTCGCAACCACTCGCAACCGCTCGCAACTATTCGCAACCACTCGGAACCACTTGCAACCACTGGTAACCACTCGCAACCACTCGCACCCACACAAAACCACTTGCAACCTCTCGCAACCACTTGCAACCACTCGTGAGAAATTTCCTAGAACCTTCCTAACCACTTGCCGCGACACTAGGCGTCAGCGCCAGGTCAGCGTGTGACAACAGTCACAAGTTAGAGACAAAACTGCAAGGGTCTGAGTTGGGACACGAACAGAGTGTCAGGAAACTCAAACTGAATATAATTGCAGAGAGAGATGACAACTGACAAGCACACAGCATAAATACCTGCCGCGGCACACGGCGGGTGACGCACGCGGCAGTGTCAGTTTGTCCTAAAACCGGCTCAAAACCACTGTCTTGGCCGCAACTCTGCGCACAGGCAGCCAAACGCAACACCGTCTGAACCTAGAGATGCAGAATCTCAAGCCGGACGCTACGACTGGTCACACGCACAAGTCCGGCATCGATCGGTGGACGGACAATGCAAAACATGCAAATCGGGCTCGAGAGCCAGTCCACCGAGAAAACTCTAGCACCTGCAGAAAAACTGCAGAGCACCCCAGCAAGCACCCGGGACGTTGTGGCAATCGTCTGGCAGCTACTGGTGGCTAGATCCACCAACCGTCAGTGCTCCGGCGCCAGCTGGGCCCGCATCAGGGATCTGTCATGTCGTAGCTCCTGGATAAGTCCCTGGACGATCCGGAGTCCTCTCGGGTCGTCACGATCTCCAATGCCGCCACCGCTCACCATCAGCTCCGGGTACACCCGTAGCTGCCACGGCTGTGGCTCGTGACGGGTGGAAGCCACACATACCAACACTCCCCCTGGACTGCAGTGGCTGACAGTACGAGCAAAGCTGATGGCTGCTCCCAACACAATCCGTGAGGAGGGAGCACGGCTCCCCCATGGCCACATACCCCTGTACCGTAATAGCAAGGGTGAAGACGATGCTGGTAGGATGTGCTCGGACAGAGCCTCACCCCGGAGCGGCGTCGTCGCTGTCATCGTCATCGCTGTCGTAGTCGACACTACTGTCGTCATCTGCTGATGTGACTGGAGCAGCGCTGAGGGCCTCCTCCAAAACAATCGCCTGCTGTATGGCCTCCAGCTGCTGAGCTGCATATCGCCTCGCGGCCTCCGCAGCGTCGAGGCGCGTGTGGAGCTCGACAAGCTCTGAAGCGGCAGCCGACCGGCTGGCTGCATCTACGGCGCGCAGGCGGTCAGTCGCGGAATGAATCTGATGGTGGACCTCCATCATGTGCGCGTCGGCGCGAGTCACTGCCTCCTGCATCCTCGTCTCCTCGTCGCGTAGGAAGCTCTCCACGCCAATCGGCGACTCAGTTGCTGCCTGATCACCAGCTGCTGGCAGGGGGTCGTCACGACTGAGCGCGTCCGCATCCGTAGCAGCTGCACCAGAAGGGGGCGGTGCTGCGAAGTCACTGGCTGCTGCTGACACACTCGACACTCGGGTGTCAGGTGGCCAGACGTCGTCATCCGTCGGTGTATCTGCCGCTGCAGTGTCGTCACTGTCATCGGGCACCCATACAGCCTGCAGAAACGCCGAGCCCCTGGTGCACAACCAATCGTCCACCTGCTGCTGTGCGTCCGCGCGTCGCCAACGTGCAGCCTGTAGGGACCACTCCACAGCCTCGAGACGGGTGTGCACATCCTCCATGCACATCGCAGCAACCTGTCGTGCAGACGCATCTGTAGTGTACCAACGGTTGCTGGCCTCTCGGAGCTCGGCCATGAGACTCTGCACGTGCGCCTCCGCTCGAGCCACCACTGCCTCATGCTCATCGACCGTGGAGCGTAGGCGCTCGGGTACAGGAACTGGAGCTCGGTCGAGCGTAGCTATGTCAACGGCTGGAGCCGCCGTGGTGTCAACGGCACCGGTGAGGGTAGCGAGGTGTCGGATGTCTGCAGCTCGCTCTGCATCCTCCATGTCGCACACGCGGACGTCTGCTCTCATCGACAGGCTATCGCGTGCTCTAGCCGTGGCTAATGCAAGAACGGCAGCGCACTGGGCCTCTATGTCTACCTCCGACCCTGCATCCGACCGCTCCACGACGGACGACTGGTCCTCACCGAGGAGGTCTACCTCGTCCTGGCAGTCAGTCACCTCCTCCTGCTGCCCAGCACTATCTGCCAAAACCACCTGGGCGTCTGCTATGGGCCAAGCATCAACATCTGTATCACCTGCTCCTCCTGCTGCTGCTCCTGGCACCATGGCAGCTGCCTCCACACCAGCTAATGCAGGAGCGTGCGCATTGTCGGGCGCAGCTCCGGCATCGGCCGTCGTCACGTCATCCGCCAAAACATCAACAATCACCAACTCCATCCTCGACTCTGACTCAGCATCGGACCAATCCTCCTCAGACGAAGAGTCTCCGTCACAGCGAATGTCTCCCCCTGCTGAACTCTCCGCTAGGTGAGTCTGCTGTGTGGCGTCATCCGCCTCAATCATCCTACGCTGCAGAGCACTCGCATCACCAATGCCGAGCTCCGCCGCAGTCGTCAGCGGACACACCTCCCCCCTCCCACGACTGGCACCTCGGCAGGAGCTGTGGGGATTGGGCAAACCAATCCGTGGATAGGAGACGAGGGGATCTCGTCACCTGAGACTCCTCCCAGAGCCGCGTCTACTGCCAACGTCCCGTCAGTAGCAGTGACTGCAACTGCTGCTACTGTCTCGATGGCTGCCGACACACCCACTGCCTGGACGTCTAGCGACACTCCACTGGTCATCAATGTAGCGGAACGGACGTCTGCTCCACATGTGCAGGCTGACACCGCTACAGCTACTACTGCCTCATCCACTGGTACTGCCCCACCTGCCTCTGTGGTCTCTGCTACGTCAACTATACTCTCCATCTCCATGTCTGCCTCCAACTGCGCGTCAGACCACTCGTCCATCTCCAAATCCACGTCGGACCACTCGTCGGATGGCTCGTCCTCACTGAGAGCGCCCTGTCGTGAAGCACCATCTGCCGCATCCCTCATGCACTCGCCGGTGGTCGTCGGCGGACACTCCATCCCCCCCTCGACCGACGCACCGGTAGAAGCTGCGAAGGGGTGCCGGACCAACTCTGCGACTGGGGAGGGAGTCAGCTCCGTGGTGACGTCTGCCGATGCTGCGTCTGCTGCTGCTGCTCTCCGCCGCCTCGCGTGCCAAGTCTGAGAACGACGATGGCGAGCCGAAGAGACTACCCCAGAAGTGGAGGGGTCACTGGACGGAATGACTCCAACTACCTCCAGCACAGAGCGTAGGGTGTCAGATGTAGAGCTAAGGTCGGGGGGCGTGGCATCGTCAAGTGATGACACTGACGGAGGTGAGGATGACGAGGAAGAGGATGGAGTGTGTAATGGCATGGCGGTAACAACCCGCTCAGAGACCACATGATCTGTGAGTTGTTGCACCATGCGCTTTAGACCCTGGAGCTCGGCGTACAGCACTGCCACAGCTCCGCTGAGGGGCGCTACGGTATCGATCGATAGCGTCCCGAGATCAGATGGAGGAGAAGGTAGACAGGATCGCATCCAGTCCGGTCGCCACTCGGCAGGGCGGTGGCGACACTGGCGCCAGCCATGGTGCCGGTCGCCATAGTAGTAGCAGGCAAAGCCACTGGACACATGATGTCTGTGCCATGGTTGTAACTGCCAGGGTGCCTGCAGTGTCTGCCACGTTTGTGGTCTCGGTGCAAGCCACGGCGCTGGCTGTGCCCATGTCCACGCAAGTGTGCTCATCTCAGGAGATCGGCGTGGGTGAGTGCATACAACACTTGCTCACGCTGGCACAAGGCCACAAGGGGAGGTGAGCGATCGAAGCACAATCTCTCAGATGTGCTGTGACGCCATCACGAGGACGGTCACCACAGCGCTAATGGTGCGCTGCTGTGCGACTCAAGTGTGCAAACTCAAGTCGCCTTCGGTGCTAATGCTGCACCGGGTGCCGTCGTCAGCCGACGGCTGTGGCCTCAAGCCACCTTCGCTGCTGCTGCTACCGTTGCAAACCTCGCAACGGTTGCTGCTACTGCGGGTTCCGTCGTCTGCCGACGGTGGTGGCCTTGGGCCACTTAAAAGGTGAAAATAAAAATAAATAAAAAAATAAAAAACTTAAAGATAGAGTAAAGGGGACCCCCCCCTTTTGGTTTTTTTTTTGTTGTTTTTTTTTTTGTTGGGGCCACCTCCTCGGGTGCCCCTTTTGGGGTTGTT
>SZWC01000220.1:137755-179851 GCA_023375785.1 Penium margaritaceum | reverse complement strand
GACCGAAGGGACCCCCCCCCCCGGACGGGTCCCTCGCGTCGGGCCCCCTCAGGCCCGACGGCAGCAGTTGCTGTAGCAACTGCTGCTGCGGTTGCTGCAGCAACTGCTGCTGCTGCTGCTGCTGCAGCTGCTGCAGCTGCTGCCTGCTGCTGCAGTTGCTGCTGCTGCTGCTGCAACTGCTACCTGCTGCTGCTGTTGCTGCGGCTGTTGCGTGCTGCTGCTGCTGCTACTGCTGCTGCTGTTGCGAATGCTGTTACAACAGCTGCTGCAGCTGCTCGCCGCCGCCGCCGCTGCTGCTATGGCTGCTGCCCGCCACCGCTGCTGCTGCAGGTGCGTGCTGCCGCCGCTGCTGCTGCAGCTGCTGCCCGCCGCCGCTGCTACGGCTGCTTCTGCAGTTGCTGCGTGCTGCTCCTGCTGCAGCTGCTGCCTGCTGATGCTGCTGCTGCGGCTGCTGCTCGCCACAGCGCTGCCACTGCTCGCAGCCGCTGTCGCAAGCTGCTGCTACGAGCTGCTTCTTTCTTCTTTTTTTTTGTTTTTTTGCTTTTTTTTTTTTTGTGTACAAACCGGTGGCCAGACACGGCTGCTGCTGCCACCCAGTGCTGGTGCTACAGTGGGTGCTGCCCATAGCCGCTACCGCCGCAAGTGCTTTCCGCCGCTTGTTGCTGCTACGGCCGCTGTTGCTTGCAGCTGCCGCCGTTGTCTACCTCCACCGCTCCGCTGCAACGTAGTCGCGGTGGGTCCCTCCAGGATCTGCTGCTGCTGCTATGGGTGGCTGCCGCTGCTGCCACTCACTGCTGCTTCTGCTGCTGCGTCTCTGCTGCACAGCACAACGAGCTGTGGCTCGTTCGCTCTGATACCATGAGAAATTTCCTAGAACCTTCCTAACCACTTGTCGCGACACTAGGCGTCAGCGCCAGGTCAGCGTGTGACAACAGTCACAAGTTAGAGACAAAACTGCAAGGGTCTGGGTTGGGACACAAACAGAGTGTCAGGAAACTCAAACTGAATATAATTGCAGAGAGAGATGACAACTGACAAGCACACAGCATAAATACCTGCCGCGGCACACGGCGGGTGACGCACGCGGCAGTGTCAGTTTGTCCTAAAACCGGCTCAAAACCACTGTTTTGGCCGCAACTCTGCGCACAGGCATCCAAACGCAACACCATCTGAACCTAGAGATGCAGAATCTCAAGCCGGACGCTACAACTGGTCACACGCACAAGTCCTGCATCCATCGGTGGACGGACAATGCAAAACATGCAAATCGGGCTCGAGAGCCAGTCCACCGAGAAAACTCTAGCACCTGCAGAAAAACTGCAGAGCACCCCAGCAAGCACCCGGGACGTCGTGGCAATCGTTTGGCAGCTGCTGGTGGCTGGATCCACCAACCGTCAGTGCTCCGGTGCCAGGTGGGCCCGCATCAGGGATCTGTCATGTCGTAGCTCCTGGATAAGTCCCTGGACGATCCGGAGTCCTGTCGGGTCGTCACGATCTCCAATGCCGCCACCGCTCACCATCAGCTCCGGGTACACCCGTAGCTGCCACGGCTGTGGCTCGTGACGAGTGGAAGCCACACATACCAACAACTCGCAACCACTTGCAAGCACTTGCAACCACTCACAACCACTTGCAATAACTTGCAACCATTTGCAACCACTCGTAACCACTTGCAACCACTCGTAGCCACTTACAACCACTTAACCACTTGCAACCACTTGCAGTCACTCACAACCACTCGCAACCACTCCCAACCACTAGCAACCAATCGCAACCACTCACAACCACTTGCAACCACTTGCAACCACTCGCAACAACTCGTAACCACTCGCAATCACTTACAACCACTCGCAATCACTTGCAACCACTCGCAACCACTTGCAACCACTCCCAACCACTCGCCACCACTCACAGTCACTCGCATAAACTCGTAACCTCTCGCAACCACTTGCAACCAGTCGTAACCACTTGCAACCACTTGAAACCACTCGCAACCATTCACAACCACTTGCAACCACTCGAAACCACTCGAACCCACTTGCAACCACTCACAACCACTCGCAACCACTCGCAACAACTTGCAACCACTTGCAACCACCCGCAAGCACTCGCAACCACTGGTAGCCACTCATCAGTGACATATGCATACTTTGGTTGTTCAGTGTGCATGGTAGCCACACTATGCCACTACAGATTGAAGGTCTTTGTGCTTGCTAATCAATAACTATTATTCACAAACCATTGTTTCCCCCCTCGGACCATTTGTGACTCGTGTTATGAGTTGTCAAATCTGACCACACATAGTGACATTCTTTTGTCATGGTCAGTGACACATGCCTACTTTGGTTGGTCATTGTACATGGTAGCCACACCGTGCCACTACTTATTGAAGGTCCCTGTGCTTGCTAGTTGATACCTGTTGTTCCCAAACCATTGTTTCCCCCTCTGACCATTTGTGACTCGTATTATGAGTCGTCATTGTTGACCACACACAGCGGATTTATTTGGTCAAAGGCAGTTCATATGCCTACTTTGGTTGGTCATTGTGCATAGTAGCCACACCGTGCTACTACTTATTGAAGGTCGTTGTACTTGCTAGTTGAAAACTTGTATTCCGAAACCATTGTTTCCCCCTCCGACCATTTGTGACTCGTGTTATGGGTTTTGAACGTTGACCACCCATACTGAAATTCTTTGGTCATTGGCAGTGACATATGCCTAGTTTGGTTCTTCGGTGTGCATAGTATCCACATCTTGCCAAAACGTATTGAAGTTTTTTGTCCTTTGTAGTTGATACATATGGTTCCCAGACCATTGTCTCACCATCTCACCATTCATGACTCGTGTTATGTGTTGTCAATGTTGACCACACATAGTGGACTTCTTTAGTCATAGTCAGCGACGTATGCATCCTTTAGTTGGTCACTGTGCACGCTAGCCACACCGTGGCAGTACTTGTTGAAGGTCTTTGTACTTGCTAGTTCATAACTAGTGTTCCCAACCCATTGTTCCCCCCTATGACCATTTGTGACTCCTGTTATGAGTTGACAACGTTGACCACACACAGCGGATTTCTTTGGTCAAAGGCAGTACATATGCCTGCTTTGGTTGGTCATTGTGCATTGTAGCCACATCGTGCTACTCTTTATTGAAGGTCGTTGTTCTTGCTAGTTGAATACTCATACTCCAAAACCGTTGTTTCCCCCTCTGGCCATTTGTGACTCGTGTTATGGGTTGTGTACGTTTACCACCCATTCTGAAATTCTTTGGTCATGGTCGGTGACATATGCCTAGTTTGGTTGTTCTGTGTGCATAGTAGCCACACCGTGCCACTACGTATTCAAGTTACCTGTCCTTTCTAATCGATACATAGGGTTCCAAAACCATTGTCTCTCCCTCTGGCCATGTGTGACTCGTGTTATGAGTTTTCAATGTTGACCACACATAGTGGACTTCTTTTGGTCATAGTCAGTGACGTATCCATCCTTTGGTTCGTCATTGTGCACGCTATCCACACCGTGCCACTACTTGTTGAAGATCTTTGTACTTGCTGGTTTATAACTAGTGTTCCCAACCCATTGTTTCCCCCTCTGACCATTTGTGACTAGTGTTCAGAATTTTGAACGTTAACCACACACTGTGAAATTCTTTTGGTCATGCTTAGTGGTGTATGCCTACTTTGGTTTGTCCCTGTACATTGTTGCCACGCCGTGTCACTGCGTACTGAAGGTCTTTGTGCTCTAAAGTTGATAGCCAGTGTTACCAAACCATTGTTACCCCGGCTGACTATCTGTGACTCTTGTTGTGAGTTGTCAAAGTTGACCACATGAAGTGAAATCCTTTGGTCATGCTCAGTGACATATGCATACCTTGGCTGGTCCCTGTGCATGGTAGCCACACTGTGCCACTACATGTTGAAGGTCATTGTACTTACTAATTGATGACTAGTGTTCTAAGACTATTGCTTTCCCCTCCGAACATTTGTGACTCGTTTTATGAGTTGTCAAAGTTGACCGCACATAGTGACATTCTTTGGTCATGGTCAGTGACACATGCCTACTTTGGCTGGTCATTGTATATGGTAGCCACACCGTGACACATTGTATTGAAGTTCCCTGTGCTTGCTAGTTGACACATGGTGTTCCCAAACCATTGTTTCCCCCTCTGACCATTTGTGACTCGTATTATGAGTTTCATTGTTGACCACACACAGCGGATTTCTTTGGTCAAAGGCAGTACATATGCCTACTTTGGTCGGTCATGTGCATGGTAGCCGCACTGTGCTACTACTTGTTGAAGGTTGTTGTACTTGCTAGTTGAAAACTAATATTCCAAAACCATTGTTTCCCCCTCTGACCTTTTGTGACTCGTGTTATGGGGCGTGAACGTTGACCACCCATACTGAAAAGATGATTTGGTCATGGTCAGTGACATATGCTTAGTTTGGTTGTTCAGTATGCATAGAAACCACACCGTCCCAATACATACAAATGGTCTTTGTACTTGCTTGTCGATACCTAGTGTTCCCAAATAATTGTTCCCCCCATTTGACCATTGTTGACTTGTGTTATGGGTTGTGAACGCTGACCACCCATACTGAAATTCTCTGGTCATGGTCAGTGACATATGCCTAGTTTGGTTGGTCTCTCTGCAAGCTAGCCACATCGTGCAACTACTTGTTGAAGGTCTTTGTATTTGCTAGTTGACAAATAGTGTTGAAAACCCATTGTTTCCCCCTCTGACCATTCATGACTCGTGTTCTGAGTTTTCAACGTTGACCACACACTGTGAAATTCCTTTGGTCATGTTTAGTGGCATATGCCTACTTTAGTTTGTCACTATACATGGTTGCCACGCTGTTTCACTATGTAGTGAAGGTGTTTGTGCTTTCTAGTTGATAGCCATTGTTCCCAAACCATTTTACCCCCTCTAATTATCTGTGACTCTTGTTGTGAGTTGTCAACATTGATCACATGAAGTGAAATTCTTTGGTCATGGTCAGTGACATATGCATAATTTGGTTCGTCATTGTGCATGGTAGCCACACTGTGCCACTACACATTGAAGGATTTTGTATTTACTAGTCAATAACTAGTATCAAGCAACCATTGTTTCCCCCTCTGACCATTTGTGACTTGTGGTATGAGTCGTCAAAATTGACCACACATGGTGACATTATTTGGTCATGGTCAGTGATACATGCCTACTTTGGTTGGTCATCGTGCATGGTATCTACACCGTGCCACAACGTATTGAAGGTCCTTGTGCTTGCTAGTTGATACCTGGTGTTCCCAAACCATTGTTTCCCCCTATGACCATTTGTGACTCGTATCATGAGTTGTCAACGTTGACCACACACAGCGGATTTCTTTGGTCAAACGCAGTGCATATGCCTGTTTTGGTGGGTCATTGTGCATGGTAGCCGCACCGTGCTACTACTTATCAAAGGTTGTCGTACTTGCTAGTTGAAAACCAATGTTCCAAAGCCATTGTTTCCCCGTCAGGCCATTTGTGATTCGTGTTGTGGGTTGTGAAAGTTGACCACCCATACTAAAACAAATTCTTTGGTCATGGTCAGTGACATATGCCTACTTTGGTTGTTCGGTATGCATAGTAGCCACACCGTGCCAGTACATGCAACTGGGCTTTGTACTTTTGTGTCCATACCTAGTTTTTCCAAACCATTGTTTCCCCCTCTGACCATTTGTGACTTGTGTTAGGGGTTGTGAATGTTGACCACCCGTATTGAAATTCTTTGGTCATGGTCAGTGACATATGCCAAGTTTGGATGGTCACTGTGCACGCTAGCCACATCGTGCCACTACTTGTTGAATGTCTTTGTATTTGCTAATGTATAAGTAGTGTTCCCAACCCATTGTTTTCCCCCGCTGACCATTTGTGACTCGTGTTATGAGTTTTCAATGTTGACCACACACTGTGAAATTCTTTTGGTCATGGTTTGTGGCATATGCCTACTTTGGTTTGTCACTGTACATGGTTGCCACGCCGTGTCACTACGTACTGAACGTCTTTGTGCTTCCTAGTTGATAGCCAGTGCTCCCAAACCATTCTTGTCCCCTTAGACTATCTGTGACTCTTGTTGTGAGTTGTCAACATTCACCACATGAAGTGAAATTCTTTGGTCATGGTCAGTGACATATGCATACTTTGGTTGGTCACTGTGCATGGTAGCCACACTGTGCCACTATATATTGAAGGTTTTTTTATTTACTAATTGATAACTAGTATCCACAAACCATTGTTTCCCCCTCTTACCATTTGTGACTCATGGTATGAGTTGTCAAAGTTTACCACACATAGTGACATTCTTTGGTCATGGTCAGTGTTACATGCCTACTTTGGTAGGTCATTGTACATGGTAGCCACACTGTGCCACTACTTATTGAAGGTTCCTGTGCTTGCTAGTTGAAACCTGGTGTTCCCAAACCATTGTTCCTCCGTCTGACCATTTGTGACTTGTTTCAGGAGTTGTCAACGTTCACCACACACAGCGGATCTCTTTGGTCGAAGGCACAACATATGCCTACTTTGGTCGGTCATTGTGCATGGTAGCCACACCGTGCTACTACTTATTGAAGGTCGTTGTACTTGCTACTTGTAAACTGATATTCCAAAACCGTTGTTTCCCCCTGTGACCGTTTGTGACTCGTGTTATGGACTGTGAACGTTGACCACCCATGTTTAATTCTTTGGTCATGGTCAGTGACATATGCCTAGTTTGGTTGTTTGGTGTGCATAGTAGCCACACCGTGCCACTACATATTGAAGTTCTTTGTCCTTTCTAGTCAATACATAGGGTTCCCAAACCATTCTCTCTCCCTCTGACCATTTGTGACTCGTGTTATGAGCTGTCAATGTTGACCACATATAGTGGACATATTTGGTCATAGTCAGTGACGTATGCATCCTTTGATTGGTCATTGTGCATGCTAGCTACACTGTGCCACTACTTGTTGAAGGTTTTTGTACTTGCTAGTTGATAACTAGTCTTCCCAATCCATTGTTTTCCCCTCTGACCATTTGTGACTCGGTTATGACCTTTCAACGTTGACCACACACTGTGCAACTCGTTTGGTCATGGTTAGTGGCATATGCCCACTTTGGTTTGTCACTGTACATGGTTGCCACGCCGTGTCACTACGTACTGGAGGTCTTTGTGCCTTCTAGTTGATAGCCAGTGTTCCCAAACCATTGCTAGCCCCTCTGACTATCTATGACTCTTGTTGTGAGTTGTCAATGTTGACCACATGAAGTGAAGTATTTTGGTCATGGTAAGTGACATATGCATACTTTGGTTGGTCACTGTGCATGGTAGCTACACTGTGCAACTGCATATTGAAGGTACTTGCTAACTTATAAATAGTATTCAGTAACCATTGTTTCTTCCTCTAACCATTTGTGACTCGTGTTATGAGTAGTCAAAGTTGACCACACATGGTGACATTCTTTGGTCATGGTCAGTGACACATGCCTACTTTGGTTGGTCATTGTACATGGTAACCACACTGTGCCACTACGTATTGAAGGTCCTTGTGCTTGCTAGTTGATACCTGGTGTTCCCAAACCAGTGTTTTCCACTTTGACCATCTGTGACTCGTATTATGAGTTTTCAACGTTGACCACACACAGCGGATTTATGTGGTCAAAAGCAGTACATATGCTTACTTTGGTCAGTCATTGTGCATGGTAGCCACACCGTACTACTACTTATTGAAGGTCGTTGTACTTGCTAGTTGAAAGCTAATGTTTCAAAACCATTGTTTCCCCTTCTGACCATTTGTGACTCGTGTTATGGGTTGTGAATGTTGACCACCCATATTGAAGTTCTTTTGTCATGGTCAGTGGCATATGCCTAGTTTTGTTGTTTGGTGTGCATAGTAGCCACACCGTGCCACTGCATATTGAAGTTCTTTCCTTTCAAGTCGATACATAGGGTTCCCAAACCATTGTCTCTCCCTCTGACCATTTGTGACTTGTGTTTTGAGTTGTCAATGTTGACCACACATAGTGGATTTCTTTGGTCATCGTTAGTGACGTATGCATCCTTTTTTGGTCACCGTGCACGCTAGCCACACTTTGCTACTACTTGTTGAAGATCTTTGTAATTGCTACTTGATAACTAGTATTCCCAACCCATTGTCTCCCCCTCTGACCATTTGTGACTCGTGTTATGAGTTTTCAATGTTGACCACACACTGTGAAATTCTTTTAGTCATGGTTACTGGCGTATGCCTACTTTGGTTTGTCACTTTACATGGTTTCCACACCGTGTCGCAACGTACTGAAGGTCTTTGTGCTTTCTAGTTGATAACCAATGTTCCCAAACCATTGTTACATCCCCTGACTATGTGTGACTCTTGTTGTGAGTTGTCAACGTTGACCACATAAAGTGAAATTCCTCGGTCATGGTCAGTGACATATGCATACTTGGTTGGTCAATGTGCATGATAGCCACACTGTGCCACTACATATTGAAGGTCTTTGTACTTACTAATCGATAACTAGTATTTACAAACAATTGTTTCCCCCCCTGACGATTTGTGGCTCGTATTATGAGTTGTTGACAATGACCACACACAGCGGATTTCTTTGGTAAAGGGCAGTACATATGCCTACTATGGTCGGTCATTGTGCATGGTAGCCACACTGTGCTAATACGTATTGAAGGTCGTTGTACTTGCTAGTTGAAAACTAATATCTTAAACCATTGTTTCCCCCTATGATCATTCGTGACTCGTGTCATGGGCTGTGGACGTTTACCAGCCATATTGAAATTCTTTGGTCATGGTCATTGACATATGCCTATTTTGGTTGTTCGGTGTGCATAATAGACACACCTTGCCACTACGTATTGACGTTCTTTGTCCTTTATAGTTAATAAATAGGGTTTCCAAACCATTGTATCTCCCTCTGACCATTTGTGACTCGTGTTGTGAGTTTTCAATGTTGACCACACATAGTGGACTTCTTTGGTCATAGTCAGTGACGTATGCATCCTTTGGTTGGTCACTGTGCATGCTAGCCACACTGTGCCACTACTTGTTGAAGGTCTTTGTACCTGCTAGTTAACAACTATTGATCCCAACCCATTGTTTCCCCCTCTGACCGTTTCGGACTCGTGTTTTGAGTTTTAAATGTTGACCACACACTGTGATATTCGTTTTGGTCATGGTTAGTGGCATATGCCTACTTTGGTTTGTCACTGTACATGGTTGCCACGCCGTGTCACTACCTACTTAAGGTCTTTGTGCTTTCTAGTTGATAGCTAGTGTTCCCAAACCATTGTTACCCCCTCTGACTATAGCTGACTCTTGTTGTGAGTTGTCAACATTAACCGCACGAAGTGAAATTCTTTGGTCATGGTCAGAGTCATATGCATACTTTGGTTGGTCACTTTGCATGGTAGCCACACTGTGCCCCTACATGTTGAAGGTATTTGTACTTGCTAATCAATAACTAGTATTCACAAACCATTGTTTCCCCATCTGACCATTTATGACTCGTGTTATGAGTTGTCAAAGTTGAACACACATACTGACATTCTTTGGTCATGGTCAGTGACACATGCCTACTTTGGTTGGTCATTGTACATTGTAGCCACACTGTGCCACTACTCATTGAAGGTCCCTGTGCTTGCTAGTTGATACCTTGTGTTCCAAAACCATTGATTCCCCCTCCGGCCATTTGTGACTCGTATTATGAGTTGTCAACTCTGACCACACAGCGGATTACTTTGGTCAAAGGCAGTACATATGCCTACTTTGGTCGGATATTGTACATGGTAGCCGTACCGTGCTACTACTTGTTGAATGTTTTTGTTCTTTCTAGTTGAAAACTAATATTCCAAAACCAGTGTTCCCCCCTCTGACCATTTGTGACTCGTATTATGGGTTGTCAACGTTGACCACCCATACTGAAAACATAATTTGGTCATGGTCAGTGACATATGCCTAGTTTGGTTATTCGGTGTGCATAGTAGCCACACCGTGCCAATACATACCAATGGTCTTTGTACTTGCTTGTCGATACCTAGTGTTCCAAACCATTGTTTCCCCATCTGACCATTTGTGACTTGTGTTATGGGTTGTGAACATGGACCACCCATACAGATAATATTTGGTCGTGGTCAATGACATATGCCTAGTTTGGCTGGTCACTGTGCACACTAGCCACATCGTGCCAATACTTGTTGAAAGTGTTTGTATTTGCTAGTTAATAACTAGTGTTCCCAATGCATTTTTTCCCCCTCTGACCATTTGTGACGCGTGTTATGAGTTTTTAATGTTGACCACACACTGTGAAATTCTTTTGGTCATGGTTAGTGGCATATGCTTACTTTGGGTTGTCATTGCACATGGTTGCCACACTGTGTCACTACGTATTAAAGGTCTTCGTGCTTTCTAGTTAGTAGCTAGTGTTCCCAAAACCATTGTTACCCCCTCTGACTATCTGTGAATCTTGTTGTGAGTTGTCAACTTTGACCACATGAAGTGAAATTCTTTGGTCATGGTCAGTGACACATGCATACTTTGGTTGGTCACTGTGCATGGTAGCCACACTGTGCCACTACATATTGAAGATCATTGTACTTGGTAATCGAAAACTAGTAATCACAAACCATTGTTTTCCCCTCCGACCATTTGTGACTCGTGTTATGGTTTGTCAAAGTTGACCACACATAGTGACATTTTCTGGTCATGGTCAGTGACACATGCCTACTTTGGTTGGTCATTGTACATGGTAGCCACACTGTGCCACTACTTACTCAAGGTCCCTGTGCTTGCTAGTTGATGCTTGGTGTTCCCAAACCATTGTTTCCCCCTCTGACCATTTGTGACTCGTATTATGAGTTGTCAATGTTGACCACACTCGGCGGATTTCTTTGGTCAAAGGCAGTACATATACCTAGTTTCGCCGGTCATTGTGCATGGAAGCCACACTGTGCTAATGCTTATTTAATGTTGTTGTACTTGCTAGTTCAAAACTAGCATTCCGAAACCATTGTTACCCCCTCTAACCATTTGTGACTCGTGTTATGGGTTGTGACCGTTGATCATCCATACTGAAAGTCTTTGGTCATGGTCATTGACATATGCCTATTTTGGTTGTACGGTGTGCATAATAGACACACCGTGCCACTACGTATTGATGTTCTTTGTCCTTTATAGTTAATACATAGGGTTTCCAAACCATTGTATCTCCCTCTGACCATTTGTGACTCATGTTATGAGTTGTCAATGTTGACCACACATAGTGGACTTCTTTCGTCATAGTCAGTGACGTATGCATCATTTGGTTGGTCACTGTGCACGCTAGCCACACGGTGCCACTACTTGTTGACGGTCTTTGTACCTGCTAGTTAATAACTAGTCTTCCCAACCCATTGTTTCCCCCTCTGACCGTTTCTGACTCGTGTTATGAGTTTTAAACGTTGACCACACACTGTGAAATTCTTTATGGTCATGGTTAGTGGCATATGCCTACATTGGTTTGTCACTGTACATGGTTACCACGCCGTGTCACTACCTACTTAAGGTCTTTGTGCTTTCTAGTTGATAGCCAGTGTTCCCAAACCATTGTTACCCCCTCTAACTATCTCTGACCCTTGTTGTGAGTTGTCAACGTTGACCACACAAAATGAAATTCTTTTGTCATGGTCAGTGACATATGTATACTTTTGTTGGTCACTGTGTATGGTAGCCACACTGTGCCCCGACATGTTGAAGGTATTAAGATTGCTAATCAATAACTAGTATTCACAAATCATTGTTTCCCCCTCTGACCATTTGTGACTCGTGTTATGAGTTGTCAACGTTGACCACACAGAGCGTATTTCTTTGGTCAAAGGCAGTACATATGCCTACTTTGGTTGGTCATTATACATGGTAGCCGTACCGTGCTACTACTTGTTGAATGTTTTTGTTCTTTCTAGTTGAAAACTAACATTCCAAAACCAGTGTTCCCCCCTCTGACCATTTGTGACTCGTGTTATTAGTTGTGAACGCTGACCACACATACTGACATTCTTTGGTCATGGTCAGTGACACATGCCTACTTTGGTTGGTCATTGTACATTGTAGCCACACCGTGCCACTACTTATTGAAGGTCTCTGTGCTTGCTAGTTGATACCTGGTGTTCCTAAACCATTGTTTCCCCCTCTAGCCATTTGTGACTCGTATTATGAGTTGTCAACGTTGACCACACAGAGCGGATTTCTTTGGTCAAAGGCAGTACATATGCCTACTTTGGTTGGTCATTATACATGGTAGCCGTACCGTGCTACTACGTGTTGAATGTTTTTGTACTTGCTAGTTGAAACTAATACTCCAAACCCATTGTTCGCCCCTCTGACCATTTGTGACTTGTGTGACTGGTTGCGAACATTGACCACCCATACTGAAAACATCATTTGGTCATGGTCAGTGACATATGCCTAGTTTCATTGTTCGGTGTGCATAATAGCCACACGGTGCCAATACATACGAACAACATTTGTACTTGCTTGTCGATACCTAGTGTTCCAAACCATTGTTTTTCCCTCTGACCATTTGTGACTTGTGTTATGGGTTGTGAACGCTTACCACCCATACCGATATCATTTGGTCGTGGTCAATGACATATGCCTAGTTTGGCTGGTCACTGTGCACACTAGCCACATCGTGCCAATACTTGTTGAAAGTCTTTGTATTCTCTAGTTCATAACTAGTGTTCCCTATCCATTCTTTCCCCCTCAGACCATTTGTGACTCGTGTTCTGAGTTTTCAATGTTGACCACCCACTGTGAAATTGTTTTGGTCATGGTTTGTGACATATGCTTTCTTTGGTTTGTCACTGTACACGGTTGCCACGCTGTGTCACTACATATTGAAGGTCTTTGTGCTTTCTAGTTAATAGCCAGTGTTCCAAAACCATTGCTACCCCCTCTTACTATCTGTGACTCTTGTTGTGAGTTGTCAACATTGACCGCATGAAGTGAAATTCTCTAGTCATGGTCAGTGACATATGCATAACTTGGTTGGTCACTGTGCATACTTGCTAATCGATAACTAGTATGCACAAACCATTGTTTCCCCCTCTGACCATTTATGATGCATGTTATGAATTGTCAAAGTTGACCACACATAGTGACATAACTTGGTCATGGTCAGTGACACATGCCTACTTTTGTTGGTCATTGTACTTGGTAGCCACACCGTACCACTACTTATAAAAGGTCCTTGTGCTTGCTAGTTGATACCTGTTGTTCCCAAACCATTGTTTCCCCCTCTGACCATATGTGACTCGTATTATGAGTCATCAACAATGACCACAAACAGCGGATTTCTTTGGTCAACGGCACTATATATGCCTACTTTAGTCGGTCATTGTGCATGGTAGCCACACCGTGCTACTACGTATTGAAGGTCGGTGTACTTGTTCGTTGAAAAGTAATATCTGAAACCATTGATTCCCCCTATGACCATTTCTGACTCGTGTCATGGGTTGTGGACGTTTACCACCCATACTGAACTTCTTTCGTCATGGTCAGTGACATACGCCTAGTTTGGTTGTTCGGTGTGCATAGCATCCACAACATACCAATACATACGAACGGTCTTTGTACTTGCTTGTCCATACCTAGTGTTTCCAAACCATTGTTTCCCCCTCTGACCATTTGTGACTCGTGTTATGAGTTGTGAACACTGACCACCCATACAGATATTCTTTTGTCATGGTAAGTGATACATGCCTAGTTTGGTTGGTCACTGTGTGCGCTAGCCACATTGTGCCACTAGTTGTCGAAGGTCTTTGTACTTGCTTGTTAATAACTAGTGTTCCCAACCCATTGTTTCCCCCTCTGACCATTTGTGACTCGTGTTATGAGTTTGCAACGTTGACCACACACTGTGAAATTCTTTTGGTCATGTTAGTGGCATATGCTTACTTTGGTTTGTCATTGCACATGGTTGCCACACTGTGTCACTATGTATAAAAGGTCTTCGTGCTTTCTAGTTAATAGCTAGTGTTCCCAAACCATTGTTACCCCCTCTGACTATCTGTGACTCTTGTCCTGAGTTGTCAACGTTGACCACATGAAGTGAAATTCTTTGGTCATGGTCAGTGACATATGCATACTTTGATTGGTCACTGTGCATGGTAGCCACACTGTGCCACTACATATTGAAGATCTTTGTACTTTGTAATTGATAACTAGTATTCACAAACCATTGTTTCCCCCTCCGACCATTTGTGAGTCGTGTTATGGTTTGTCAAAGTTGACCACACATAGTGACATTTTTTTGTCATGGTCAGTGACACATGCCTACTTTGGTTGGTCATTGTACATGGTAGCCAGACCGTGCCACTACTTTCTGAAGGTCCCTGTACTTGCTAGTTGATGCCTGGTGTTCCCAAACCATTGTTTCCCCCTCTGACCAGTTGTGACTCGTGTTATTAGTTATCAACGTTGACCACATACAGCGGCTTTCTTAGTACATATACCTACTTTGGCTGGTCATTGTGCATGGTAGCCACACCATGCTAATGCTTATTTGATGTTGTTGTACTTGCTAGTTCAAAACTAATATTATGAAACCATTGTTACCCCTTCTGACCATTTATGACTTGTGTTATGGGTTGTGAACGTTGATCATCCATACTGAAATTCTATGGTCATGGTCATTGACATATGCCTATTTTGGTTGTTTGGTGTGCATAACAGACACACTGTGCCACTACGTATTGATGTTCTTTGTCCTTTTTAGTTGCTACACAGGGTTTCCAAACCATTCTATCTCCCTCTGAACATTTGTGACTTGCTTTATGAGTTGTCAATATTGACCACACATAGTGGACGTCTTTGGTCATAGTCAGTGACTTATGCATCCTTTGGTTGGTCACTGTGCACGCTAGACACACCGTGCCACTACTTGTTGAAGGTCTTTGTACCTGCTAGTTAATAACTAGTGTTTGCAGCCCATTGTTTTAAACGTTGACCACACACTGTGAAACTCTTTTGGTCATGGTTAGTGGCATATGCCTACTTTGGTTTGTCAGTGTACATGGTTTCCACGCCGTGTCACTATGTACTGAAGGTTTTTGTGCTTTCTAGTTGATATCCAGTGTTCCCAAACCATTGTTAACCCCTCTGACTATCTCTGACTCTTGTTGTGAGTTGTCAAAGTTGACGGCACGAAGTGAAATTCTATGGTCATGGTCAGTGACATATGCATACTTTGGTTGGTCACTGTGTATGGTAGCCACACTGTGCCACTACATATTGAAGGTCTTTGTACTTGCTTATTGATAACTAGTATTCGCAAACCATTGTTTCCCCCTCTGACCATTTGTGACTCGTGTTATGAGTTGTCAAAGTTGACCACACATACGGACATTCTTTGGTCATGGTCAGTGACACATGCCTACTTTGCTTGGTCATTGTACATTGTAGCCACACAGTGCCACTACTTATTGAAGGTCCCTGTGCTTGCTAGTTGATACCTGGTGTTCCAAAACCATTGTTCCCCCCTCTGGCCATTTGTGACTCGTATTATGAGTTGTCAATGTTGACCACTCACAGCGGATTTATTTGGTCAAAGGTAGTACATATGCCTACTTTTGCCGGTCATTGTGCATGGTGGCCGTAACGTGCTACTACTTACTGAATGTTTTTGTACTTGCTAGTTGAAAACTAATATTCCAAAACCATTGTTCCCCCCTCTGACCATTTGTGACTCATGTTATGGGTTGTTTACGTTGACGACCCATACTGAAAACATTATTTGGTCATGGTCCATTACATGTGCCTAGTTTGGTTGTTCGGTGTGCATAGTAGCCACACTGTGCAAATACATATGAACGGTCTTTGTACTTCCTTGTCAATACCTAGTGTTCCAAACCATTGTTTTCCCCCTCTGACCATTTGTGGCTTGTGTTATGGGTTGTGAACACTGACCACCCATACTGATATTCTTTGGTCGTGGTCAATGACATATGCCTAGTTTGGTTGGTCACTGTGCACGCTAGCCACATCGTGCCAATACTTGTTGAAAGTCTTTGTATTTGCTAGTTCATAAATAGTGTTCCCAATCCATTATTTCACCCTCTGACCATTTGTGACTCGTGTTATGAGTTTTCAATGTTGACCACACACTGTGAAATTCTTTTTGTCATGGTTAGTGGCATATACTTACTTTGGTTTGTCAAAGTACATGGATGCCACGCTGTGTCACTGCGTATTGAAGGTCTTTGTACTTTATAGTTAATAGCTAGTGTTCCGTAACCATTGTTACCCCCTCTTACTATCTGTGACTCTTGTTGTGAGTTGTCAACGTTGACCACATGAAGTTAAACTCTTTGGTCATGGTCAGTGACATATGAATACCTTGGTTGGTCACTGTGCATGGTAGCCACACTTTACCACTACATATTGAAGGTCTTTGTACTTTGTAATTGATAACTAGTATGCACTATCTATTGTTTCCCCCTCTGCCCATTTTTGACTCATGTTGTGAGTTGTCAAAGTTGACCACACATAGTGATATCATTTGGTCATGGTCAGTGACACATGCCTACTTTGGTTGGTCGTTGTAGGTATGAGCCATACCGTACCACTACTTATTTAAGGTCCCTGTGCTTGCTAGTTGATACCTGGTGTTCCCAAACCATTGTTTCCCTCTCTGACCATTTGTGACTCGCATTATGAGCTGTCAACGATGACCACACACAGCGGATTTATTTGGTCAAAGACGGTATGGATGCCTACTTTGGTTGGTCATTACGCATGGTAGCCACACCATGCTACTACGTATTGAAGGTCGTTGTACTTGCTAGTTGAAAACAAACATCTGAAACCATTGTTCCCCCCTCTGACCATTTGTGACTCGTGTTATGGGTTGTGGAAGTTGACCGCCCATACTGAACTTCTCTGGTCATGGTCAGTGACATATTCCTAGTTTGGTTGTTCGGTGTGCATAGTGTCCACACCATGCCAATACATACAAACAGTATTTGTACTTGCTTGTCCATACCTAGTGTTTTCAAACCATTGTTTCCCCATCTGACCATTTGTGACTCCTGTTATGGGTTATGAACGCTGACCACCCATACTGAAATTCTTTGGTCATGGTCAGTGACGTCTGCCTAGTTTGGTTGGTCAGTGTGCACGCTTGCCACATCGTGCCACGAATTGTCAAAGGTCTTTGTACTTTCTTGTTGATAACTAGTATTCGCAACCCATTGTTTCCCCCTCTGACCATTTGTGACTCGTGTTATGAGTTTTCAATGTTGACCACACACTGTGAAATTCCTTTGGTCATGGTTAGTGGCATATGCTTACTTTGGTTTGTCACTGTACATGGTTGCCACGCTGTATCACTAAGTATTAAAGGTCTTTGTGCTTTCTAGTTAATAGCCAGTGTTCTTAAACCATTGTTACGTCCTTTGACTATCTGTGACTCTTGTTGTGAGTTGTCAAAGTTGACCACATGAAGTGAAATTCTTTGGTCATGGTCAGAGACATATGCATACTTTGGTTGGTCACTGTGCATGGTAACCACACTGTGCCACTACATATTGAAGGTCTTTGTACTTGCTAATCAATAACTAGTATTCACAAACCATTGTTTCCCCGTCTGACGATTTGTGACTCGTGTTATGAGCTGTCACATCTGAACACACATTGTGACATTCTGTGGTCATGAGCAGTGACACATGCCTACTTTGGTTGGTCATTGTAAATGGTAGCCACATGGTGCCACCACTTCTTGAAGGTCCCTGTGCTTGCTAGTTGATACCTCGTGTTCCCAAACCATTGTTTCCCCCTTTGGCTTCTTGTGACTCGTATTATGAGTTGTCAACGTTGACCACACACATCGGATGTCGTTGGTGAAAGGCAGTACATGGTCATGGTCAGTGACATATGCCTAGTTTGGTTGTTTGGTGTGCATAATAGCCACACCGTGCCACTACGTCAATACATAGGGTTCCCAAACCATTGTCTCTCCCTCTTACCATTTCTGACTCGTGTTCTGAGTTGTCAAAAACAAACCACACATAGTGGACTTCTTTGGTCAGAGTCAGTCACATATGCATCCTTTGGTTGGTCACTGTGCAGGCTAGCCACACCGTGCCACTACTTGTTGAAGGTCATTGTACTTGCTAGTTGATGACTAGTGTTCCCAACCCATTGTTCCCCACTCTGACCATTTGTGACTCGTGTCATGAGTTCTCAACGTCGACCACACACTGTGAAATTATTTTGGTCATGGTTAGTGGCATATGCCTACTTTGGTTTCTCACTATACATGGTTGCCACACCGTGTCACTACGTACTGAAAGTCTTTGTGCGTTCTAGTTGATTGCCAGTGGTCCTAAACCATTTTTACCCCCTTTGACTATGTGTGACTTTTGTTGTGAGCTGTCAACGTTGACCACATGAAGTGATTTTTTTTTGTCATGGTCAGTGACATATGCTTACTTTGGTTGGTCACTGTGCATGGTAGCCACACAGTGCCACTATATATTGAAGGTAATTGTACTTGCTAATCAATAACTCGTACTCAAAGACCATTGCTTCCCCTCTGACCATCTGTAACCCGTGTTATGAGTTGTCAAAGCTGACCACACATAGTGACATTCTTTGGTCATGGTCAGTGACACATGCCTACTTTGGTTGGTCATTGTACACGGTAGCCACACCGTGTCACTACTTGTTGAAGGTCATTGTACTTGCTAGTTGATAACTAGTGTTCCCAACCCATTCTTTCCCCCTCTGACCATTTGTGACTCGTGTTTTGAATTTTCAACGTCTACCATACACTGTGAAATACTTTTGGTCATGGTTCGTGGCATATGCCTACTTTGGTTTTTCACTGTACATGGTTGCCACGCCGTGTCACTATGTACTGAAGGTCTTTGTGCTTTCGAGTTGATAGCGAGTGTTCCCAAAGCATTGTTACCCCCTCTGCCTATCTGTGACTCTTGTTCTGGGTTGTCAACGTTGACCACATGAAGTGAAATTTTTTGGTCATGGTCAGTGACATGTGCATTTTTTTGTTGGTCACTGTGTATGGTATCCACACTGTGCCACTACATATTGAAGGTCTTTGTACTTGCTAATTGATAACTAGTATTCACAAACCATTGTTTTCCCCCTCTGACCATGTGTGACCCGTGTTATGAGTTGTCAAAGTTGACCACACATACTAACACTCTTTGGTTATGGTCAGTGACAAATGCCTACTTTGGTTGGTCATTGTGCATTGTAACCACACAGTGCCACTACTTATTGAAGGTCCTTGTGCTTGCTAGTTGATCCCTGGTGTTCCAAAACCATTGTTTCCCCCTGTGGCCATTTGTGACTAGTATTATGAGTTGTCAACGTTGACCACACACAACGGATTTTTTTGGTGAAGGGAAGTACATATGCCTACTTTGATCGGACATCATGCATTGTAGCTGTACAGTGCTACTACTCTTTGAATGTTGTACTTGCTAGTTGCAAACTAATATTCCAAAACCATTATTGCCCCCTCTGACCGTTTGTGACTTGTGTTATGGGTTGTGAACATTGACCACCCATACTGAAAACATTATTTGGTCATGGTCAGTGACATATGCCTACTTTGGTTGTTCGATGTGCATAGTATCCCCAACATGCCAATAGATACGAACGGTCTTTGTACTTGCTTGTCCATACCCAGTGTTTCCAAACCATTGTTTCCCCATTTGACCATTTGTGACTCGTGTTATGGGTTGTAAACGCTGACCACCCATGGTGAAACTCTTTGGTCATGGTCAGTGACATGTGCCTAGTTTGGTTGGTCAGTGTGCACGCTAGCCACATCATACCACTAACTGTCAAAGATCTTTGTACTTGCTTGTTGATAACTAGTGTTCCCAATCCATTGTTTCCCTCTCCGACCATTTGTGACTCGTGTTATGAATTTTCAATGTTGACCACACACTGTGAAATTCTTCTGGTCATGGTTCGTGGCATATGCTAACTTAGGTTTGTCACAGTACATGGTTGCCACGCTGTGTCACTACGTATTAAAGGTCTTCGTGCTTTCTAGTTAATAGTGAGTGTTCCCAAACCATTGTTACCCCATCTACATATCTGTGACTCTTGTTCTGAGTTGTCAACGTTGACCACATAGAGTGAAATTCTTTGGTCATGGTCAGTGACATATGCATGCTTTGGTTGGTCACTGTGCACAATAGCCACATTGTGCCAGTGCATGTTGAAGGTCTTTGTACTTGCTAATTGATAACTAGTATTCACAAACCATTGTTTCCCCCTCTGACCATTTGTGACTCGTGTTACGATTTGTCAAAGTTGACCACACAGAGTGACATTTCTTGGTCATGGTCAGTGACACATGCCTATTATGGTTGGTCATTGTACATGGTAGCCACACCGTGCCACTACTTATTGAAGGTCCTTGTGCTTACTAGTTGATACCTGGTGTTTTTAAGCCATTGTTTCCCCCACTGACCATTTGTGACTCGTATTATGAGTTGTCAACGTTGACCACACACAGCGGATTTCTTTGGTCAAAGGCAGTATATATGCCTACCTTGGTCGGTCATCGTGCATGGTAGCCACACCGTGCTGCTGCTGATTGAAGGTCGTTGTACTTGCTATTTGAGAACTGTTATTCCCTGACCATTGTTTCCCCCTCTGTCCGTTTGTGACTTGTGTTATGGTTGGTGAGTGTTGACCACCCATGTTGAAATCCTTTTGTCATGGTCAGTGACATATGCCTGTTTCGGTTGTTTCGTGTGCATAGCAGCCACACCGTGCCACTACGTATTGAAATTCCTAATCCTGTCTAGTCGATACATAGTTTTCCCAAACCATTGTCTCTCCCTCTGACCATTTGTGACTCCTGTTATGACCTGTCATCATTGACCCTACATAGTGGACTTCTTCGGTCATAGTCAGGGACGTATGCATCCTTTGGCTGGTCATTGTGCTTGCTAGCCACACCATGCCACTACTTGTTGAAGGTCTTTATACTTGCTATTTGATAACTGGTGTTCCTAACCCATTGTTTCCCTCTCTGACCATTTGTGACTCGTGTTATGAGTTTTCAACGTTGACCACACACTGTGAAATGCGCTTGGTCATGGTTGGTGACATATGCCTACTTTGGTTTGTCACTGTACATGGTTACCACGCCGTGTCACTATGTATTGAATGGGTTTGTGCTTTCTAGTCGATAGCTAATCTTCCGAAACCATAACTACCCCCTCTGACTATCCGCGACTCGTGTTGAGAGTTGTCAACATTGACCACATGAAGTGAAATTCAGTGGTCATGGTCAGTGACATATGCATTCTTTATTTGGTCACTGTGAATTGTAGCCACACTGTGCCACTACATATTGAAGGCATTTGTACTTGCTAGTAGATAACCAGTATTCACAAAATATTATCCTCCATTCTTACCATTTGTGAATCGTGTTATGAGTTGTCAAAGTTTGCCTCACACAGTGACATTCTTTGGTCATGGTCAGTGACATATGCCTACTTTGGTTGGTCATCTTGCATGGTATCCACACCGTGCCATAACTCATTGAAGGTCCTTTTCCTTGCTAGTTGATACCTGGCGTTCCCAAACCATTGTTTCCCCCTCGGACCATTTGTGACTTGTATTATGAGTTGTCAACGATGACCACACACATCGGTTTTCTTTGGTCAAAGGCAGTACATTTGCCTACTTTGGTCGGTCATCGTGCATGGCAGCTACACCGTGCTACTACTGATTGAAGGTTGTTGTACTTGCTAGTTGATAGTTGGTATTCCCGGACCATTGTTTCCCTTCCTCACCGTTTGTGACTCGTGTTGTGGTTGGTGAGCGCTGACCACCCATATTGAAATTCCTTTGTCATGGTCAGTGACATATGCCTAGTTTGGTTGTTTGGTGTGCATAGAAGCCACACCGTGCCTCTACTATTGAAGTTTTTTGTCCTTTTTAGTCGATACATAGGGTTCCTAAACCATTGCCTCTCCTCTGACCAGTCGTGACTCCTGTTATGAGATGTCAATGTTCACCATACATAGTGGATCTTTTTTTGTCATAGTCAGTGACGTATGCATTCTTTGGTTGGTCACTGTGCACGCTAGCCACACCATGCCACTACTTGTTGATAATGTTTGTACTTGCTAGTTGATAACTGGTGTTCCCAGCCCATTGTTTCACCCTATGACCATTTGTGACTCGTGTTATGAGTTTCAACGTTGACCACACACTGTGAGATTCTTTTGGTCATGGCTAGTGACATATGCTGACTTTGGGTTGTCACTGTACATTGTTACAACGATGTGACACTACGTATTGAAGGTCTTTGTTATTTCTAGTTGATAACTAGTCTTCCCAAACCATTGTTAACCCCCTCTGACTATCTGTGACTCGTGTTGTGAGTTGTCAACATTGACCACATGAAGTGACATTCTTGGTCATGGTCAGTGACATATGTATATGTTGGTTGGTTACTGTGCATTGTAGCCACACTGTGCCACTACATACTGAAGGCATTTGTACTTGCTAGTCAATAACTAGCATTCACAAACCATTATCCTCCCCTCCGACCATTTGTGAATCATGCTATGAGTTGTCAACGTTTGCCACACATAGTGACATCGTTTGGAAATGGTCAGTGACATATGCCTACTTTGGTTGGTCATCGTGCATGGTATCCACACGGTGCCACAACATATTGAAGGTGCTTGTGCTTGCTAGTTGATACCTGGTGTTCCCAAACCATCGTTTCCCCCTCGGACCATTTGTGAACCCCATTATGAGTTGTCACTATTGACCACACACAGCGGATTTCTTTGGTCAAAGGCAGTCCATATGCCTACTTTGGTTGGTCATTGTGCAAGGTAGCCACACCGTGCTACTACTGATTGAAGGTCTGGTACTTGCTGATTAAGAACTGATATTCCCAGACCATTGTTTCCCCCTCTGACCGTTTGTGACTCGTGTTATGGTTGGTGAACTCTGACCATCCATATTGAAATTTTTTGGCCATAGTCAGTGACATATGCCTTGTTTGGTTGTTTGGTGTGCATAGTAGCCACACCGTGCAACTACGTATTGAAGGTCTTTGTCCTTTATAGTCGACACATATGGTTCCCAGACCATTGTCTCTCCCTCTGATCAGTTGTGACTCGTGTGATTAGTTGTCAATGTTGACCACACATAGTGTACTTCTTTGCTCATATTCAGTGATGTATGCATCCTTTGGTTGGTCATTGTGCATGCTAGCCACACCAAGAAACTACTTGTTGAAGGTCTTTGTACTTGCTAGTTCATGACTAGTGTTCCCAGCCCATTGTTTCCCCCTCTGACTGTTGTGACTCGTGTTATGAGTTTTCAACGTTGACCGCACACTGTGAAATTCGTTTGGTCATGGATAGTGACATACACCTACTTTGGTTTATCAATGTAGATAGTTACCACGCCGTGTCACTACGTATTGAAGGTCTTTGTGCTTTCTAGTTGATGGCTAGTTCTCCTAAACCATTGTTACCCCCTTTGACTATCCGTGACTCGTGTTATGAGTTGTCAACATTGACCACATGAAGTGAAATTCTTTGGTCATGGTCAGTGACATATGCATACTTGGGTTGGTCACTGTGCATTGTAGTCACACTGTGTTACTTTATCTTGAAGGTATTTGTACTTGCTAGTCAATAACTAGTATTCACAAACCATTATCTTCCACTCTGACCAGTTGTGACTCGTGTTATGAGTTGTCAAAGTTTACCACACATAGTGACATTCTTTGGTCATGGTCTGTGACATATGCCTACTTTGGTTGGTCATCGTGCATGGTATCCACACCGTGCCACAACTTATTGAAGGTCCATGTGCTTGCTAGTTGATACATGTTGTTACCAAACCATTGTTTCCCCATCTGACCATTTGTGATTCGTATTATGAGTTGTCAACGCTGACCACACATAGCAGATTTCTTTTGTCAAAGGCAGTACATAGGCCTACTTTGGTTGGTCATCCTGTATGGTAGCCACACCGTGCTACTACTTATTGAAGGTCGTTGTACTTGCTAGTTGATAGCTGATATTCCCATACAATTGTTTCCCCCACTGACTGTTTGTGACTCGTGTTATGGTTGCTGAACGTTGACCACCCATGTTGAAATTCCTTGGTCATGGTCAGTGACATATCCATAGTTTGGTTGTTTGGTGTGCATAGTGGCCACACCGTGCCACTACATATGGAAGTTCTTTGTCCTTCCTAGTCGATACATAGGGTTCCCAAACCATTGTCTCTCCCTCTGACCATTTGTTACTCGTGCTATGAGTTGTCAATGTTGATAACACATAGTGGACTTCTTCAGTCATAGTCAGTGACGTATGCATCCTTTGGTTGGTCACTGTGCACGCTAGCCATACCGTGCCACTGCTTGTTGAAGGTTTTTGTACTTGCTAGTTGATAACTAGTGTTCCCAACCCATTTTTGCCCCCTCTGACCATTTGTGACTCTTGTTATGCGTTCTCAAAGTTGACCACACACTGTGAAATTCTTTTGGTCATGGTTGGTGACATGTGCCTACTTTGGTTTGTCACTGTACATGGTTACCACGTTGTGTAACAATGCATTGAAGGTCTCTGTGGTTTCTAGTTGATAGCTAGTGTTCTCGAACCATTGTTACCCCCTCTAAATATTGAAGTGAAATTTGTTGGTCATTGTCAGTGACACATGCATACTTTGGTTGCTCACTGTGCATGGTAGCCACGCTGTGCCACTACATATTGAAGGTATTTGTACTTGCTACTTGATGAGTAGTATTCGCAACCCATTTTCTTACACTCTGACCATTTGTGACTCGTGTTATGAGTTGTCAAAGTTTACCATACTAAGTGACATTTTTTGGTCATGGTCAGTGATATACTCTTACTTTGGTTGGTCATCGTGCATGGTCTCCATACGGTGCCATAACGTATTGAAGCCCATTGTGCTTGCTATCTGATACTTGGTATTCCCAAACTATTGTTCCCCCCTCTAACCATTTGTGACTCGTGTTATGAGCTGTCAACGTTGAGCACACAGCGGATTGCTGTGGTCAAAGGCAGTACATATGCCTACTGTGGTCGGTCATTGTGCATGGTAGCCACACCGTGCTACTTCTGACTGAAGGTTGTTGTACTTGCTAGTTGAGAACTGATATTCCCATAGGATTGATTCCTCTCCCGAGCGTTTATGACTCGTGTTATGGTTGGCCAACGTTGACCACCCATATTGAAGTTATCTGGTCATGATCGATGACATATGCCTAGTGTTGTTTTCTGTGTATACTAGCCACATCATGCCACTACGTATTGAAGTTCTTTGCACTTTGTAGTCAATACATAGGGTTCCCAAACCATTGTCTCTCCCTCTGAACATTTGTGACTTGTGTTTTGAGTTGTCAATGTTGACCACACATATTGGACTTCTTTGGTCATAGTCAGTGACGTATGCATCCTTTGGTTGGTCACTGCGTACGCTAGCCATACCGTGCCACTGCTTGTTGAAGGTCTTTGTACTTGCTAGTTGATAAACAGTCTTCCAAACCCATTGTTCCCCCCTTCTGACTACTTGTGACTCGTGTTATGCGTTTTCAACGTTGACCACACACTGTGAAATTCTGTTGGTCATGGATAGTGACATATGCCTACTTTGGTTTGTCACTGTACATGGTTACCACGCCGTGTCACTACGTATTGAAGGTCTTTGTGCTTTCTAGTTGATAGCTAGTGTTCCGAAACCATTTTTACCCCCTCTGAACATATGTGACTCCTGTTGTGAGTTGTCAACATTGACCACATGAAGTGAAATTTGTTGGTCATGGTCAGTGACATATGCATGCTTTGGTTGGTCACTGTGCATTGTAGCCAAACTGTTCAACTGCATATTGAATGTATTTGTACTTGCTATTCGATAACAAGTATTTAGAAACCATTTTCTTCCACTCTGACCATTTTTGACTCGTGTTGTGAATTGTCAAAGTTAACCACACATGGTGACATTCTTTGGTCACGGTCAGTGACATATGGTTGGTCATCGTGCATGGTATCCACACCATGCCACAACTTGCTGAAGGTCATTGTGCTTGCTAGTTGATACCTGTTCCCAAACAATTGTTTCCCTCTCTGACTATTTGTGACTCGTATTATGAGTTGCCAACGTTGACCATACACCGTGGATTTCTTTGGTCAAAGGCAGTATATATTCCTACTTTGGTCGGTCATTGTGCATGGTAGCCACACCGTGCTACTACTGATTGAAGGTCATTGTACTTGCTAGTTGAGAACTGATATTCCCGGACCATTGTTTCACCCTCTGACCGTTTGTGACTTGTGTTATGGTTGGTGAACGTTGACCACCCATATTGAAATTCTTTGGTTGTTCATTGTGTATGGTAGCCACACCGTGCCACTGCTTATTGAAGGTATTTGTACTTGCTAGTTGAGAACTGATATTCCCGGACCATTGTTTCACCCTCTGACCGTTTGTGACTTGTGTTATGGTTGGTGAACGTTGACCACCCATATTGAAATTCTTTGGTTGTTCATTGTGTATGGTAGCCACACCGTGCCACTGCTTATTGAAGGTATTTGTACTTGCTAGTTGATAACTAGTGTTTCCAAACCATTGTTTCTCCTTAAGACCACCTGTCAATCGTATTATGAGTTGTCAACGTTGACCACACATAGTGGTCATGGTCAATGACATATGCCTACTCTGGTTGGTCGTTTTGCGTGGTAGCCACACCATACCACTACTTATTGAAGGTCTTTGTATTTTATAGTCAATAACTAGTATTTTTAGCCCATCGTTTCCCCCTCTGACCATATGTGAATCGTATTGTGAGTTGTCAATGTTGACCACTCATAGTGAAGTTATTTGGTCATGTTCAGTGACATATGTCTACTTTGGTTGATCATTGTGCATGGTAGCCACGCCGTGCCACTACTTATTGACCATCTTTATACTTGCCAGTCAATAACTAGTACTCCCAAACCATTGTTCCCAGCTCTAAGCATTTCTGACTCATACTATGAGTTGTCAACATTGACCACACATAGTGAAATTCTTTGGTCATGGTCAGTGACATATGTATACTTTGGTTGGTCATTGTGCATGGTAGCCACACTGTGCCACTACTTATTGAAGGTATTTGTACTGGCTAGTCAGTAGATAATACTCCAAAACCAAAGTTTCCCCCTCTGACCATTTGTGAATCGTATCATGAGTTGTCAATGTTGACCAGAGATAGTGAAATTCCATTGTCATGGTCAGTGACATATGCGTACTTTGCTTGGTCATTGTGCACGGTATCCACACCGTTCCACTACGTATTGGAGGTCCTTTTTCTTTCTATTCAATAACTAGTATTCCCAAACCATTGTTTCCCCTTCTGAATACTTGTGACTATTATTACGAGTTGTCAATGTTATCCGCACAGAATGCAATTATTTGGCCATGGTCAGTGACATATGCCTAATTTCGTTGGTCATTGTCCATGGTAGCTACGCCAGGCCACTGCGTATTGACGGTATTTGTTCTTGCTAGTAGATAAATAGTATTTCATAACCATTGTTTCCCTCTGTGACCATTCATGACTTTTATGATGTGTTTTCAGCGTTAAACACACATAGTGAAATTCTTTGCTCATGGTCAATGAATTATGCCTACTTTGGTTGGTCGTTGTCCATGGTAGCCACACCGCTCCAATAATTATTCAAGTTCTTTGTACTTGCTAGTCGATAACTAGTATTCCCCAACCATTATTTTCCCCTCTGACCATTTGTGACTTGTTTTATGAATTGTCAGCGTTGACCACACATAGTGAAATCATTTGGTCATGATCAGTGACATATGCCTAGTTTGGTTGGTCACTGTACATTGTAGCCACACCGTACCAGTACTTATTAGAGGTCTTTGTACTCGCTAGTCAATAACTAGTGTTCCAAAACCATTGTTTCCCCCACTGACCAGTTGTGACTCACTTAAAGAGTTGTCAATGTTTACCACACAGTGAAATTCTTTGGTCACGGTCAGTGACATATGCCTACTTTGGTTGGTCATTGTGCATGGTAGCCACACAGAGTCACTGGTTATTGAAGGTCTTTGTGCTTTCTATTTGATAACTAGTATTTTGAAACTATTCTTTTCCCTTGTGACCACTTGTAGCTCGTAATATGAGTTGTCAACTTTGGCCACATACAGTAAAATGCTTTGGCCATGGTCAGTGACATACGCCTACTTTGGTTAGTCATTGTGCACAGTAGCCACACCATGCCACTACTCATTGAAGGTATTTGAATTTTGTAGTTTACAACTAGTATTCCCAAACCATTGCTTCACCATCTGACCATTTGTGACTCGTTTTATGATTTGTCAGCGTTGGCCTCTCATAGTGAAACTCTTAGATTACGGTCAGTGACATATGTCTTCTTTGGCTGGTCATTGTGCACGGTATCCACACCATAAAACTACTTTTTGAAGGTCCTTGTACTTGCTATTTGATAACTATTATTCCCAAACCATTGTTTCCCCCTCCGAACGTTTGTGACTTGTATTATGCGTTGTCAACATTGACCACCCATAGTGAAATTATTTGCTCATGGTCAGTAACATATGTGTACTTTGGTTGGTCATTGTGCATGGTAGCCACACCTTGCCACTATGTTTTGAAGATCGTTTTACTTCCTAATTGATACCTAGACTTGTACTATGAGTTGTCACCGTTGACCACACATAGTGAATTTCATTGGTCATGGTCAGTGACATATGCCTACTTTGGTTGGCCACAGTGCATAGTAGCCACACCGTGCCACTACTTATTAAAGCTCTTTGTACTTGCTAGTTGATAAATAGTATTTCCAAAGCACCCCTCCCCCTTTGACCATTTGTGACTCGTATTATGAGTTGTCAATGTTGACCACACACAGTGAAATTCTTTGGTCATGGCTAGTGACATATGCCTTCTTTGGGTGGTCACTGTGCATGATAGCCACGCCGTGCTACTACTTAAATGACGTCTTTATACTTGCTAGACAAAAACTAATATTTCCAAACCATTGTTTCCCCCTCTAACCATTAGTGACTCGTATTATCATTTGTCAACGTTGACCAGACAAAGTGAGATTCTTTGATCATGGTCACTGATATATGCCTACTTTGGTTGGTCATTGTGCATGGTAGCCACACCGTGCCACTACTCATTAAAGGTCTTTGTACATTCTAGTTACTATCTGGTATTCCCTAACCATTATTTCTCCTTTTGGACCATTTGTGACTCGTACTCTGAGTTGTCAACGTTGACAACATATAGTCAAACGTTTTGGTCATGGTCAATGCCATATGCCTACTTTGGTTGGTCATTGTGTATGGTAGGCACACCGTGCCACTTGTTATTAAAGGTCTTTGTACTTGCTAGTTGATAACCATTATTCCCAACCCATTGTTTCCCCATCAGACCATTTGTGTCTCGTATCATGAGTTGTCAACGTTGACCACACATAGTGAAATCATTCAGATATGGTCAGTGACATATGCCTACTTTGGTTGGTCATTGTGCATGGTAGCCACACCGTGCTACTACTTATTGAAGGTCTTTGTGCTTGCAAGTTGATAACCAGTATTTTCAAACCATTGTTTGCCCCTCTGACCTTTCGTGACTTGTATTATGATTTGGCAACGTTGACTACACATAGTGAAATACTTTGGCCATGGTCAGTGACATATGCCTGCTTTGGTTGGTCAATGTGCATGGTAGACACACCGTGCAACTACTTCTTGAAGGTCTCTGTACTGGCTAGTCAATGACTTGTAATCCAAAACCATTGTTTCCCCCTCTGAACATTTGTGACTCGTACTATGATTTGTGAACGTTGACTACACAAAGTGAACTGTTTTGGTCATGGTCAGTGACATATGCCTCCATTGGTTGGTCGATGTGCATGGCAGGCACACTGTGCCACTATGGTTTGAAAGTATTTGTACTTGATAGTCAATAACTAATATTCTCAAATCATTTTTCCTCCTCCAAAAATTTGCGACTCGTATTATGGGTATTCAACGTTGTCCACCCATAGTGAAATCCTTTGGTCATGGTCAGTGTCATATGCCTACTTTTGTTGGTCATTGTGCATGGTAACTACACTTTGCCACAACTCATTGAAGGTCTTTGCACTTGCTACTCAATACCTAGTATTCCCAAATTATTGATTCCCTCTTCGACCATTCGTGACTCGCATTGTAAGCTGTCAACATTGACCACACATAGTGAAATTCCTCGGTCATGTTCAGTGACATATGCATATATTGGTTGGTGATTGTGCATGATAGCCACACCATGCCACTACTTATTGAAGGTCTTTGTAGTTTTTAGTTAATACCCAGCATTCCCAACCCATTGTTTCCCCCTTTGACCATTTGTAACTCGTATTATGAGTTATCACTGTTGACCACATATACTGAGATTCTTTGGTCATGGTAAGTGACATATGCCTGCCTTCGTTGGTCATTGTGCATGTAGCCATACCATGCCACTACTGACTGAAAGCCTTTGTACCTGCTAGTGGATAACTAGTATTTGCAAACCATTTTCCCCCCTCTGACCGTTTGCGACTCGTATTATGAGTTGTCAACATTGACCACACATAGTGAAATTCTTTGGTCATGGCTAGTGACATATGCCTACTTTGGGTGGTCATTGTGTATGGTAGCCACGCTGTGCCACTACCTACTGAACGTCTTTGTACTTGCTAGACAAAAACTATTATTTCCAAATCATTATTTCCCCCTCTGACTGTTTGTGATTCGTATTATGAGTTGTCTACGTGGACCACACACAGTGAGATTCTTTGGTCATGGTCACTGACATATGCCTACTTTGGTTAGTTATTGTGCATGGTAGCCATACAGTCCCATTACTAATTGAAGGTCTTTGAACTTTCTAGTTAATACCTGGTGTTCAAAAACCATTGTTTCCCCTTCTGACCATTTGTGACTCGTGTTATGAGTTGTCAACGTTGACAACATATAACTAAATTCTTTGGTCGTGGTCAGTGCCATACGCCTACTTAGATTGGTCAGTGTGCATGGTAACCACACCGTGCCACTTCCTATCAAAAAAATTTGTTCTTGCTAGCCAAAAACTAGTGTTCCCAACCCATTGTTTTGCTGTCTGGCCATTTGTGTCTCGTATTATGAATTGTCAACATTGACCACACATAGTGAAATTCTCTGGTTATGGTCTGTGACATATGCCTACTTTGGTTGGTATTTGTGCATGGTAGCCACACCGTGCTACTACCTATTGAATGTCTTTGTTCTTGCTAGTTGATAACCAGTATTCTCAAACCATTGATTGTCCCTCCGACAAGTTGTGATTCGTATTATGAGTTGTGAACGTTGACCATACATAATGAAATTATTTGGTCATGGTCAGTGACATATCCGTACATTGGTTGGTCATTGTGTATGGTAGCCACATTGTGCCACTGCAAATTGAAGGTTTTTGTACTTGCTAGTCAATATCGAATATTCCCAAATAATGTTTTCCTCCTCCAACCATTTGTGACTCGTATTATGGGTTTTCAACGTTGTCCACCCATAATGGAATTATTTGGTCATGGTCAGTGACATATGCCTGCTTTTTTTGGTCATTGTGCATGGTAGGTACATTGTGCCACCAATTATTGAAGGTCTTTGTACTTGCTAGTCGATAACTAGTATCCCCAAACTATGTTTTCACCCTCTGACCATTTGAGACTCGTCTGAT
Source organism: Penium margaritaceum (assembly GCA_023375785.1). Classification (NCBI taxonomy): domain Eukaryota; kingdom Viridiplantae; phylum Streptophyta; class Zygnematophyceae; order Desmidiales; family Peniaceae; genus Penium; species Penium margaritaceum. The sequence goes on along the minus strand of SZWC01000220.1, from coordinate 148,042 downwards.
GAGTTGTCAACGTTGACCACACATGGTGAAATTCTCTGGTCATGGTCAGGGACACATGCCTACTTTGGTTGATCATTGTGCATGGTAGCCATACCTTGCCAATACTTAGTGTAGGTCTTTGTACTTGCTAGTCAATAACTGGTATTCCCAAATCATTGATTTCCTCTCCGACCATTTGTGACTCGTATTATGAATTGTCAAAGTTGACCACACATAGTGAAAGTCCTCGGTCATGTTTTGTGACATATGCCCACTTTGGCTGGTCATTGTGCATGATGGCCACACCATGCGACTGCTTACTGAAGGTCTTTCTACTTGTCAGTTAGTACTAGTTATCGATACTAGTTATCGACTAGCAAGTACAAATACCTTCACATAGTAGTGGCATGGTGTGGCTACATGCACAATGACCAACCAAAGGAGGCATATGTCACTTACCATGACCAAAGAATCTCACTATGCGTGGTCAACGTTACCACCTCATAATACGAGTCACGAATGGTCAGAGGGGGAAACAATGGTTAAAGCATACTAGTTATCTACTAGCAAGTACAAAGACCTTCAATAAGAAGTAGCACGGGGTGGCTACCATGCACAATGACAAAAAAAATCTAGGCATATTGAACTGACCATAACCAAAAAACTTCAATGTATGTGGTCAATGTTGAGAACTCATAATACGAGTCACAAATGGTCAAAGGGGGAAACAATGGGTTGGGAATGCTAGGTATTAGCTGACAAGTACAAACACCTTCAGTAAACATTGGCATGATGTGGCTATCATGCACAATCACCAACCAAAGTAGGCATATGTCACTGACCATGTCCAAAGAATTTCACTATGTGTGGTCAATGTTAACAACTCATCATACGAGTGACAAATGGTCAGGGGGGGGAAACAATGGGTTGGGAATACTAGTTTTGATTAGCAAGTACAAAGACCTTCAATAATTTATGGCACCGTGTAGCTATCATGCGAAATGACCAACAAAAGCAGGCATATGTCACAGACCATGACCAGAGAATTTTACTATGGGAGGAAAACGTTCACAACTCATAATACGAGTCACAAATGGTCAAAGGAGGAAACAATGATTTGAGAATACCAGTTATGAAATAGCAAGTATACAGACGTTCACAACGTAGTGGCACGGTGTCGGTACCATGCACAAGGACAAACCAATGTAGGCATGTATCACTGACCATAACCAAATAACTTCATTATGTGTGGTCATCCTTTACAGCGCATAATATGAGGCGCAAATGGTCAGAGGGGGGAAGAATGGGTTTGGAATAGAAGTCATTGACTAGCCAGTACAAAGTCCTTCAATAAGTAGTGGAACAGTGTGGCCACCATGCACAATGACCAACCAAATCAGGCATATGTCACTCGCCATGACCAAAGAATTTCACTATGTGTGGTCAACGTTGCCAAATCATAATACAAGCCACAAATAGACAGAGTGGCAAACAATGGTTTGAAAATACTGGTTTTCAACTAGCAAGCACAAAGACCTTCGATAAGTAGTAGCACGGTGTGGCTACCATGCATGAAGAACAACCGAAGCAGGCATATGTCACTGATCATAACTCAATGAATTTCACTATGTGTGGTCAACGTTGGCGACTCATAATACAAGACACAAATGGTCGGATGATGACACAATGGGTTGGAAGTACTGGTCATTGACTAGCAAGTGCAAAGACCTTCAATGCAAAGTGGCACGGTGTGGCTACCATGCACAACGAGCAACCAAAGTAGGCATATGTCAGTGATCATGACCAAACAATCTCACTATGTGTGGTCAACGTTGACAACTCATAATACGAGTCACAAATGGATAGAGGGGGGAATAATGGTTTGGAAATAATACGTTTTGTCTAGCAAGTACATAGACCATCAATAAGTAGTGGCACGGCGTGGCTACCATGCACAATGACCACCCAAAGTAGGCATATGTCAGTAGCCATGACCAAAGAAATTCACCATGTGTGGTCAACGTTGAAACCTCAGAATACGAGTCACAAATGGTCAAATAGGAGGAACAATGGTTTTGAAATACTAGTTATCGAATAGAAAGCATAAATAGCTTTAATACATAGTGGCACGGTGTGGCTACCATGCAGTATGACCAACCAAAGTAGGCATGTGTCACTGACCATGACAAAAGAAGTTCACTTTGTGTGGTCAATGTTGATAACCGGGAAGACGAGTCACAAATGGTCTGAGGGAGGAACACTGGCTTGTGAACACTAGTTTCCGACTATAAAGAACAAATACCTTCAATAAGTAGTGGCAAGATGTGGCTAGCATGCACAATAACCGACCAAAGTAGGCATATGTCACTGACCATGACCAAATTGTTTCACTACGTGTGGTCAACATTGACCACTCGTAGTACAAGTCACAAATGGTCAAAGGGGGAAACAATGGTTTGAAAAAACTAGTTATCGACTAGCAAGACCCTGAATACGTAGAGGCACAGTGTGACTACCATGCACAATGACCATCCAAAGTAGGCATTGTTGAATAATTTTGCCCCTTGTTCAGTGTTGTAGGACGGATCAGGAATGCTCTGCCCCTTGTGGAGGTATGACCCCTAGATCCGTTGTAGTGTGACTCAACTATGCTCTGTGTCTTGTGAGATATGACCTGTGAGTACACCATGTGGGTGAGTGGTTACCTTGGCCATTTTGTTGATTTGGCCAAGTGAGAGGTCATGAGGTCAATCCTGGCCCCATGCATATCTTGTTTGCTGTGGAAGCTTCCAAGAAAGAAAGTCCGTAGCTTCTTGGATGCTACATGGTTGGTCTGTCACCTTGACACTAGGATGCTTATGTGTCAAGCCCACAGTGCAAGTCTATTGGTGATGTGGCTGGTTCAGGCCACTTCCCAAGAATGTGCTTTTGAGTTCTAGGACTGGACAGACAGCTATAAAAGGACTTGTCTTGCATGCTGATCAATCAACCCTTGCTTGATGCTCTCTTGCGTATTGACGACTTGAGCTCTTCTTGAGATGTAATGCTAAGGCGTTAGTACTCTTGAAGGTGAAGTGTATGCCTGATTAAGTTTGGGGTGCATGACACATGTCAACAAAGGAAGAAGGCCTAAAAACCTTTGTGAGCTTTTCGGTTTTCGCGGCTTCTCTGCCAGAGGTGGTTAGCTCAATAGCTATCAGGCATATGTCAATGACCATGATAAACGAATTTCACAATGTGTCGTCAATGTTGCCAACTCAGAATACGAGGCACGAATGGTCAGAGGGTGAAACAATAGTTTGGGAATAATAGTTAGTAACTAGCAAGTACAAAGACCTTCAATTAGTAGTGGCACAGTGTGGCTACCATACACAATGACCAACCAAGGTAGGCATACGTCACTGACCATGACAAAAGAAATTCACTATGTGTGGTCAACGTTGACAAATTATAACATGAGTCAAAAATCGTTAGAGGGGGGAAAACAGGTTAAGGAACGCAAGTTATCAACTAGCAAGTACAAAGACCTGAAAGAAGTACTGGCACAAAGTGGCTACCATGCACAATGACCAACCGAAATAGGCATATGTCACTGGCCATGCCCAAGGAATTCTACTATGTATGGTCCACGTTGATAACTCATAACACGAGTCACAAATGGTCAGAGGGGAAAACAATGGTTTGAGGATACTAGGTATCAACTAGCATGTTCGAAGACCTTTAAGAAATAGCAGCACAGTGTGGCTACCATGCACAATGACCATCCAAATTAGGCATATGTCACCGACCATGACCAAAGATTTTCACTATGCGTAGTCAACGTTGACAGCTCATAATACAAGTCACAGATTGTGAGAGGGGGAAACAATGGTTTAAGAATACTAACTACCGACTGTCAAGTACAAAGACATTCAATAAGTAGGGGCACAGTGTGGCTACCGTGCACAATGACCAACCAAAGTAGGCATATGTCACTGACCATGACCAAAGAATTTCACTATGCGTGGTCAACGTTGACAACGAATGATACGAGTCACAAATGGTCGGGGGGGAAACAATGGTTTGGAGATACTAGCTATCAAATAGCAAGTACAAAGACCTTCAATAAGTAGCGGCACAGTGTGACTACAATGCATAATGACCATCCAAAGTAGGCATATGTCACTGACCATGACCAAATAATTTCAATATCGATGGTCAACGTTGACAAGCCATAACACGAGTAAAAAATGGTCAGAGGGGGAAACAATGGTTTGGAGATACTAGTTATCAAATAGTATGTACAAAGACCTTCAACGAGTAGTTGAACATTGTGGTCAACATTGACAACTCCCTAAGTGAGTCACAACTGGTCAGAAGGGGGAAAATGGCTTGGAAATTCTAGTTCTTAAGTGGCAAGTACAAAAACCTTTCATAAGTTGCGGTGCGGTGTGGCTACAATGAACAATGACCAACTAAAGTAGGCATACATCACTGATTATGACCAAATAACTTCACTATGTGTGGTCGACGTCGACAATTCATAATACAAGTCACAAATGGTCAGAGGGGGAAACAATGGTTTGGGAATACTTGTTTTCGACTAGCAAGTACGAAGACCTTTAATAAATATTTGCATGGCGTGGCTACCATGCGCAACGACCAACGAATGTAGGCATATTTCATTGACCATGACCAAAGAATTTCACTATGTGTGTTCAACGCTGACAACTCATATGCCTACTTCCATGGAATACCAGTTCTCAACTAGCAAGTACAACGACCTTCAATCAGTAGTAGCATGGTGTGGCTACCATGCACAACGACCGACCAAAGTAAGCATATGTACTGCCTTTGACCAAAGAAATCTGCTGTGTGTGGTCAACATTGGCAACTCATAATACGACTTGCAAATGGTCAGAGGGGGAAACAATGGTTTGAGAACACCAGGTATCAACTATCAAGCACAAGGACCTCCAGTATGTCATGGCACAGTGTGGATACCATGCACGATGACCAACCAAAGTAGGCATATGTCACTGACAATGACCAAAGAATGTCAATATGTGTGGTAAACTTTGACAACTCATAACACGAGTCACAAATGTTCAGAGTGGAAGATGATAATTTGTGAATACTATTCATCGACTAGCAAGTATAAATACCTTCAATATGTAGTGGCACAGCAAGTCTACCATGCACAGTGACCAACCAAAGTAGACATAAGTCACTGACCATGACCAACAAATTTCACTTCATGTGGTCAACACTGACAACTCACAACACGAGTCAAAGATAGTCAGAGGGGGGAAACAATGGGTTGGGAACACTAGCTATCAACTAGAAAGTACAAATACCTTCAATACATAGTGACACACTGTGGTAACCATGTACAGTGACAACCCAAAGTAGGCATATGTCACTGACCATGACCAACAAATTTCACTTCATGTGGTCAACACTGACAACTCACAACACGAGTCAAAGATAGTCAGAGGGGGGAAACAATGGGTTGGGAACACTAGCTATCAACTAGAAAGTACAAATACCTTCAATACATAGTGACACACTGTGGTAACCATGTACAGTGACAACCCAAAGTAGGCATATGTGACTAACCATGACCAAACGAATTTCACAGAGTGTGGTCAACGTTCAAAACTCATAACATGAGTCACAAATGGTCAGAGGGGGAAACAATGGATTGGGAACACTATTCATCAACTAGCAAGTATAAAGACCTTCAACAAGTAGTGGCACGGTGTGGCTAGCGTGCACATTGACCAACCAAAAGGATCCATACGTCACTGACTATGACCAAAGAAGTCCACTATGTGTGGTCAACATTGACAACTCATAACACGAGGCATAAATGGTCAAAGGGAGAAACAATGGTTTGGGAACCCTATGTATCGACTAGAAAGGACAAGTAATTTCAATACGTTGTGGCACGATGTGGCTACTATGCACACCAAACAACCAAACTAGGCATATGTCACTGACCATGACCAAATGATTTCAATATGGTTCGTCACCGTTCACCAACCATAACACAAGTCACAAACGGTCAGAGGGGGGAAACAATTGTCTGGGAATATCAGTTATCAACAGGCAAGTACAATGACCTTCAATCAGTAGCAACACGGTGTGGCTACCATGCACAATGACCGGCCAAAGAAAGCATATGTTTTGCCTTTGACGAAAGAAATCCGCTGTGTGTGGTCAACATTGACAACTCATAATACGAGTCACAAATGGTCAGAGTGGGGAACAATGGTTTGGGAACACCAGGTATCAACTAGCAAGCACAATGACCTTCAATACGTTGTGGCGCGGTGTGGATTCCATGCACCATGACCAACCAAAGTAGGCATATGTCACAGACCATGACCAAATAATGTCACTATGTGTGGTAAACATTGACAACTCATAACACGAGTCACAAATGGTCAAGGGGGGAAACAATGGGTTAGGAACACTAGTTATCAACTAGCACATACAAAGACCTTCAACAAGTAGTGGCACAGTGTGGCTAGCGTTCACAGTGACCAACCAAGGGATGCATACGTCACTGACTATGACTGAAGAAGTCCACGACGTGTGGTCAACATTGACAACTCATAACACAAGTCACAAATGGTCAGAGGAAGAGGCAATGGTTTGGGAACCCTATGCATTGACTAGAAAGGACAAAGAACTTCAATACAAAGTGGCACGGTGTGGCTACTATGCACACAAAACATCCAAACTATGGATATGTCACTGACCATAACAAAATTATTTCAATATGGGTGGTGACCGTTCAGCAACCATAACAGGAGCCACAAACTGTCAGAGGGGGAAACAATGGTATGGGAATATCAGTTATCAACTAGCAAGTACAACAACCTTCCATTAGTAGTAGCACGGTGTGGCTACCATGCAGGATGACCAACCAAAGTAGGCCTATGTACTGCCTTTGCCAAAAGAAATCTACTGTGTGTGGTCAGCGTTGACAATTCATAATATGAATCCCAAATGGTCAGATGGGGAAACAATGGTTTGGGAACAACATGTATCATTAAGCAAGCACACGGAACTTCAATATGTTGTGGCACGGTGTGGATACCATGCACGATGACCAACCAAAGTAGGCATATGTCACTGACCATGACCAAAGAATATCACTATGTGTGGTAAACTCTGACATCTCATAACACGAGTCACAACTGGTCAGAGTGGAAGATAATGGTTTGTGAATACTAGTTATCGACTAGCAAGTACAAATACCTTCAATATATAGTGGCACAGTGTGACTACAATGCACAGTGACCAACCCAAGTATGCATATGTCACTGACCATGACCAAAGAATTTCACTTCATGTGGTCAATGTTGACAACTCCTAACACGAGTCACAGATAGTCAAAGGGGGTAACAATGATTTAGGAGAACTAGCTATCAACTAGAAAGCACAAAGACCTTCAATACGTAGTGACACGGCGTGGTAACCATCTACATTGACAAACCAAAGTAGGTGTATGTCACTATCCATGACCAAACGAATTTCACAGTGTGCGGTCAACGTTGAAAACTCATAACATGAGTCACAATAGTGAGAGGGGGAAGCAATGGGCTGGGACACTAGTCATCAACTAGGATGTACAAAGAAATTCAACAAGTAGTGGCTTGGTGTGGCTAGCGTGCACAGCGATCAACCAAAGGATGCATATGTCACTGACTATGACCAAAGAAGTACACCATGTGTGGTCAACATCGACAACTCATAACACGAGTCACAACTGGTCAGAGGAGAGACAATGGTCTGGGAACCATATGTGTTGACTATAAAGGACAAAGACCTTCAATACGTAGTTGCACGGTGTGGCTACTATGCACACCAAACAACCAAACTAGGCATATGTCACTGACCATGACCAAAGAAGTTCAATATGGATGGTCAGAGTTCACCAACCATAACACGAGTCACAAACGGTCAGAGGGGGAAACAATGGTCTGGGAATATCAGTTGTCAATCAGCAAGTACCACGACCTTCAATCAGTAGTAGCACGGTGTGGCTACCATGCACGATGACCAACAAAAGTAGGCATATGTACTGCCTTTGACCAAAGAAATCCGCTGTGTGTGGTCAACATTGACAACTCATAATGCGGGTCACAAATGGTTTGAGGGGGAAACAATGGTTTGGGAACACCAGGTATCAACTAGCAAGCACAAGGACCTTCAATATGTTGTGCCACGGTGTGGATACCATGCACAATGACCAACCAAAGTAGGTACATGTCACTAACCATGACCAAATAATGTCACTATGTGTGGCAAACGTTGACAACTCATAGCATGATTCACAAATGGTCGGAGGGGATGATAATGGTTTGTGAATGCTAGTTATCGACTAGCAAGTACAAATGCCTTCAGTATGTAGTGGCACAGTGTGGCTACAATGCACAGTAACCAACCAACATATACATATGTCACTGACCATGACCAAAGAATGTCACTTCATGTGGTCAATGTTGACAACTCACAACACAAGTCACAGATAGTCAGAGGGGTAATAATGGTTTGGGAAGACTAGCTATCAACTACAAAGAACAAAGACCTTCAATACGTAGTGTCACAACGTCGTAACCATGTACAATGACGAACCGAAGTAAGCGTATGTCACTAACCATGACCAAAAGAATCTCACAGAGTGTGGTCAACGTTGAAACTCATAGCACGAGTCACAAATGGTCATAGGGGGAAACAATGGGCTGGGAACACTAGTTATCAACTAGCATGTACAAGTATTATCAACACGTAGTGGCATGGTGTGGCTAGCCTGGACAGTGACCAACCAAAGAATGCATACGTCACTGACTATGACCAAACAAGTCCACTATGTGTGGTGAACATTGACATCTCATAACACGAGTCATGACTGGTCAGAGAAGAGGCAATGGTTTAGGAACCCGATGTATTGACTAGAAAGGACGAAGAAATCCAATACGTAGTGGCACGGTGTGGCTATTATGCACACCAAACAACCAAACTGGGCATATGTCATTGACCATGACCAAAGAATTTCAATATGGGTGGTCAGCGCTCACCAACCACAACAGGATTCACAAACAGTCAAAAGGGGAAACAATGGTCTGGGAATACCAGCTATCAACTAGCAAGTACAACAACCTTCAATCAGTAGTAGCACGGTGTGGCTGCCATGCACGATGACGGACCAAGGTAGGCATATGTACTGCCTTTGACCAAAGAAAACCGATGTGTGTGGTCAACGTTGACAACTTATAATACGAGTCACAAATGGTCCGAGGGGGAAACAATGCTTTGGGAACAATAGGTATCAACGAGCAAGGACAAGGACCTTCAATACGTTATGGCACTGTGTGGATACCATGCACGATGACCAACCAAAGTAGGCATATGTCACTGATCATGACCAAAGAATGTCACTGTGTGAGGCAAACCTTGACCACTTATAACACGATGCACAAATGGGAAGAGTGGAGGATAATAGTTTGTGAATACTGGTTATCGACTAGCAAGTACAAATGCCCTCAATATGTAGTGGCACAGTGTGGCTACAATTCACAGTGACCAAACAAAGAATGCATATGTCACTGACCATGACCAATGAATTTCACTTCATGTGGTCAATGTTGACAACTCTCAATACGAGTCGCAGATAGTCAGAGGGGATAGTTATGGTTTAGGAAGACTAGCTATCGACTAGAAAGCACAAATACATTCAATACATAGTGACACAACGTGGTAACCATGTACAGTGATAAACCAAAGTAGGCATATGTCACTAACCATGACCAAGCGCATTTCACTGTGTGTGGTCAACGTTGAAAACTCATAACACGAGTCACAAATGGTCAAAGAGGGAAACAATGGGTTGGGAACACTTGTTATCAACTAGAAAGTATAAAGACCTTCAACAAGTAGTGGCATGGTGTGCCTATCGAGCACAGTGACCAGCCAAAGGATGCATACGTCCCTGACTATCACCGAAGAAGTCCACTATGTAGGGTCAATGTTGACAGCTCATAACACGAGTCACAAATGGTCAGAGGGAGAGACAATGGTTTGGGAAACCTGTTGGCCTAAGGGTGAGTCTGCACCCTGGAGGGTCCCTAGCAGTGGCTATTTCACACCACCAACTGTTTTTGGAGAGACTGAAACTGTGGAGGCAACTGGTTCCAAGGATGGCAAAATACTGGTCAGATATTAAGGTAGCCGTTTTGGACTGAATTGACTGGGAATGAACAGTTGATCAAGGCCCACAAGCAGTTGCATTTTATAGCAACTGATCTAAGCTTTCCA
>SZWC01000220.1:121370-137460 GCA_023375785.1 Penium margaritaceum | reverse complement strand
CCCTGGAGGGTCCCTAGCAGTGGCTATTTCACACCACCAACTGTTTTTGGAGAGACTGAAACTGTGGAGGCAACTGGTTCCAAGGATGGCAAAATACTGGTCAGATATTAAGGTAGCCGTTTTGGACTGAATTGACTGGGAATGAACAGTTGATCAAGGCCCACAAGCAGTTGCATTTTATAGCAACTGATCTAAGCTTTCCAGAACACCAAAGCATGCCAGATTTGTAGCTTCCTAGCAGATTCTATGGCTTCTAGAGTGCTCCTTGGTAGGCTGTCCTTTTCCCACTTAGGAAGGCATCCCTTCCCTCCTCTGGAAGCTTCTGCCCCTTCCTAAACTCCTCAGCTTGCTTCTAGTAGGAGGGAAGGTGTCCAGAAGACCAAGACACCTCTAGATGCCTTGTAGGACAAGTCACCCCTTCTAGAAGGTGTGCCACCTTCCTGGACCCTCACCTGGCCTTCTAGATGTTGTTCTTCTTTGCCCCATGGCCATTACTATGGCTTGACGGACAGGTTGGGCATGCACTGCTCCCTTGGAGTAAGTCCCCCAGACCTTGTTTGTGGTGCAAGTCCAAGCGAGACACCAGAAGTACAGCGCAACGGATAGCATGTTGGACTTAGGGTCAACAGGTCCTGCAATCGAGTCTTGATCTGCTGAGGAGGTTTTTTGACCTTCTAGCATAGGGGAAGTTTCTTAGACATTTCTCCATGCATGAGGAGAGTGCGCCACTTGGCGGTCAGTGGATGTGCCAATTGGCGGACGGTTGAGGTGGTGTGGAGTGACCACCCCAAAAGTGTCACTACCCACACACCTTAGAAGCCAGGCCTAGGACTATATGTACCAGGCTCATTCCTCATTCTAATTACACAATCTGGCCTTATATGCTCCTCACAGAGTTGTCCAACTAAGGAACAGTATAAAGAAGACACTGGTTGGTCTAAGCCCCAGGAGTTAGTCCTTGACCAGCACCTCACGTGAAAGTGACCAAGCATTAAGTGGACACAGTTGCTAGCAAGTGATTGCCTAGGAACTGCTCAGTGTGGAACCGTGATCTTGAGGGAGATATCTTCTCCTAGCTGAAATGCTAGGAGCGGATGGCAGGTGCTATTGTGTCGGCCCTGTTTTCTAGTCCGTTTGCCTCAGGCCGGTTGACAAAGGGTTATGGGCCCACACTAACCAGTTGTAAGGCACGCTTCGCTCAACTCTGGTACGCTCTCTCCATGTGCACACGTTGGCTCCATCAGCTCCATCAGCTCCATCAGCTTCATCAGCTCCAACGGCTTGGTCTGCACTTAGTACACAGGGACTAAGGACAAGCTCTGCCCTTGGAGGCACGACCCTTGTGTCCCAACCAGGACAACCTCTGCCCTTGGTGGCAAGACTCTGGGTGTGTTGGTGTAGATGTATTCTCTGTCTGCAGGTGAACATCGGTTGGAGGGATAAGCAACGGATCTGCATCCTAAAACCGGTAGCAGACATCAGCTACCATCAGCCTACATTGGCCTCAACGCAGCAGAGACGTGGGAAGCAGACAAGGGCAACAAAAATGGTTGACCCATCGGGAGGAGTGGGAGCTGCCGTAGGGCAGTCCTCAAGCTCAACAGTGGCTACCACAGGGCAGACCACTGGAGCAAATGTGAGTGCTACGTCACTGCCGCAAGATCTTGGACCCCTGGGAGGAATCCCCATTTTCGAGGGGATTGACATCCCCCTTTCGAGATGGCAGTTAGAGCTAGCGATGAAAGTGCGCGGCTTCATCAAGCTACTGAAGGGAGAGGAGCAGGTTCTCGCGGAAGGCATCTGAGCATGAGGCATGGATGGATCGAAATGATATTGTCATATCATTCCTCAGCAACGCGATAGCCAAGAAGTATGTTCCCATCATTGCTGGGTACACGCTGGCTTTCGAAGCTTACGACAAGCTCAAGCGCGTGCATCAATCCACCTCCCTCGCAAACAGACTATTCATTCTACAATGGCTGATCAGCATGCGAGTGAATGAGGGTGAATCAATCCCCGATTTCCTACAGGAGTTTGAAGGACTCCTTAGCGAGGGTCGCCAGATGAACTGGGACCTTCCCGAGAACATGCAAGCCATGATCCTCCTCATGGCGCTACCGGAGAGCTGGAGCCCAATGATCACCGTCATGGGCGGCTGGAAGGAGGATGACCTGACGTACACAGTTGTGTCCGAGTACGTGCAAAATGAGGCCATGCGCCGCAGCGGAAGTGAGGCTAACTTCTCAGCGTATGCCGCACGCTACGGTGGCCGCGAGAGCAAAGGGTCACCTTCTGGTCAGAAAGGCGGCAGCGGAAGCGGTGGTGGCGGAGGCAACAATGGCGGCAAGGCTCCCAAGCAACAGGGTAACTGCCGCAACTACGGTAACCCTGGGCATTGGGCAAGAGAGTGCAGGTCGCCAAAGAAGGAAGACGGCGGAAGCGGTGGGAACAAAGGCAACAAAAAGGGTGGCAAAGAAGCCACCAACATGATGGCACAGAGCACGCCTCGAGCAAAAGGAGCGGTGCTGCTTAGGCCAGGAGCTTTTGGGCTCCACTCCGGCACCAATCATTACTCTAGCAACGACCAGGCTGGATTTGTCGCCATCGGCCCCACCGATTGGCGGTTCAGATGTGCAAACGGCACTGTCGTCAATGCAAAGGGCGTGGGAGACAAGTTCGTGAGCATCAAACTTAATGGTATAGAGAAGGATCTATGGCTACGTGACGTGGTCTACATGCCCTCCTTTGCGGCAAACCTTCTGTCCGTGTCAAAGATAACGGACAACGACATGACAGTGGTGTTCACACAGAAGAAGGCGGTCATCGCCAGGAACGAGGACATCAAGGTCCTCTATGCCAACAAAGATCTTGTGGCACAGGTTCCACGGGTTGACTGACTCTACGTATTGCAGACAATGGCAGCAAAGACCTCGGAAGAGGAGAGTCATGCGGGTGCAGCGGAGGCAGTGGTCTCCGCACCAACACAGGAGAGCACACCAACGAGAACTAAAAAAGCAACCTCTACCGCAAAGGATGAAGACGCTGATCTGTGGCACAGACACTTTGGGCACATTGCAACCAGCACGCTCCAAGTCATTCAGCAACAACAGCTGGTCTGTGGCATGGATGGTTGCAAGAAGGATGCGGTTGGATGTGGCAGCCTGTGTGAACCTTGCCTCCAAGGCAAGACCAAACAAACACGCTTTGAGCGCAATGGTCGCCGCGCAGAATCAGCCCTTGACCTGGTTCACACCGACGTGTGTGGACCCTTTCGCACGGCGTCAAACGGTGGTAGCAAGTGTTTTCTGACCTTCATAGATGACCACAGCCGCAAGGTGTGGATCTTCTTCCTCAAAACAAAGGGAGATGTCAGAGAAAACTTGCAGGAGTTTGTCGCCATGGTGGAGCGGCAGACCGGAAAGAACATCAAAGGGATGCGGAGCGACAACGGCCGAGAGTACGAGGCATGCAAGGGCTGGTTGCGGCAACATGGGATCAACTACAACCCACAACGCCTTACACGCCGCAGAGCAATGGTGTTGATGAACGGATGAATGAGACCATCCTCGGCATGGTGCGTAGCATGCTCTTTGATGCAAGGCTCTCACCGCGGTTTTGGGCGGAAGTGGCAAGAACGGCATGCTATCTTGTCAACCTGACTCCTGCAGCTGCTCTGCGCAGCCGCGGAAAGAAGAAGGGTGAGCAACAGATGACGCCACAAGAATTTTGGTCAGGAAAGAAGCCAGACGCATCACACCTGAAAGTGTTCGACTGCACCGCATGGGCAAAGGTCCAGGCGGGTGAGGGTGCCGGCAAGCTGGATTCAAGAGCACAAAAGTGCGTTATGGTGGGCTATGAGACGGCCCACAAGACATATCGCTTGTGGGACTTGGCAGGAAGAAGACTCATCACCAGCCAAGATGTAACCTTTGACGAGAGGAAACTAGGCAAGGAAGAGATCCTTTATCCCACAGAAACTCCAAAACAGGGAGAGTGGTTGGTGCTGCTAGACTCGGGAGATCAAGCTCCTGAAAACTGGCAAGTGGTGCCAGTGCGGCAGGACGTAAAGAAGAGTGGTGTGCCAGGGGAGCGGCTGCGCAGGCTGATGCAGCAGCGAGCTCCGACACAGAGTCGGAGACGTCCGAGGCCTCTGAGACCAGCTCGGAGGCCAGTGGCTCTTCAAAAGAGGAAAATTTAACTCCAGGGTAGCCGACACAAAAGGAGCAACAGCATGGCAAACATCCACCAGCAATGCAACGTCGCAGTACACGACAAAGACAACAAACTCCAAAGTACAACGCTGACAGTGGAAGCTGGACTGGACTGAGCTTGTCCTATCTGGCTCAGGGAGAGCCGCTCACTGTGGTTCAGGTGCTGGCAAAGCCCGATGCGGCCAAGTGGAAGGAGGCGGTGGACAGCGAGCTCGCGTCCATGGAAGAAAATTGCACATGGGTGCTGGTGGACAGACCTGCTAACGCTCACGTGGTGGGCTCAAAGTGGGTGCTGAGGTTGAAGCGGAAGCAAGATGATAGCATCGACAAGTACAAGGCAAGGGTCGTGGCGAAAGGGTTCTCATAGCGCACAGGATCTGAGTACGATGCGACCTTCGCACCGGTCGTCACGTTTGCCTCCATCAGGTCCCTGCTTGCTGTCGCTGCCGCCAAAGACCTTGAGATCCACCACATGGATGTGAAGACAGCCTTCCTTTATGGGAAGCTCGACAAGGAGGTGCTAATGGAGGTACCGGAAGGTGTCAAAGCACCCAAGGGTAAGGTGTGCAAGCCGGTGAAGGCATTGTACGGGCTGAAACAGGCCCCACGGATCTGGTACAAGGAGATGGACAGCTTCATGGCTGAGATCTCCTTCGCACATTGTAATAATGACCCTGACGTCTATGTGCGGGAGGACGAACTTGTCTTGCTACTTGTGGCGTTGTACGTGGATGATCTTATCATGTGTTTTTCCTCGCAGGAGGCCCTCACGGACCTCAAGAAAAATCTGGCTGGCAGATTTAAGATGAAGGACATGGGACCTCTTGAATACTACCTCGGGATTGCTGTTTACCGCAACCGCAAAGCAGGCACCATCGAGCTCAACCAGACCAAGTACATCATGGACATCTTGAAGCGATACAACATGGAGGACTGCAAGCCCGTCAGCACCCCCATGCCCTCTGACTTCAAGCTCTCCTCCTCCATGTCACCAACCAACGAGGCAGACCGGCGGGAGATGCAAAACATTCCATACCAGTCCGCCGTTGGAAGCCTCATGTATGCAATGGTGGGAACACGACCTGACATTGCTTATGCAGTGGGTCAGGTGAGCAGGTTTGTGGCCAACCCTGGGCCAGAACATTGGCAAGTCGTGAAGCGGATTTTTTGCTACCTCAAAAACACTCGGCACGTCGGATTTTGGTTTAGCGGTCTAGAAGGATCAGACTTGCTGCGACTGACATGCTACACTGACGCGGATTGGGGAGGACAAATTGATGACAGGAAGTCCACCTTAGGTTTTGTCTATCTTCTCAATGGTGGTGTGGTCTTGTGGGCAAACAGGAAGCAGGACTGCGTCTCGCTTTCTACTGCTGAGGCGGAGTACATTGCACCCTCCAAAGTGTGCAAGGAAACACAGTGGCTTTACAGTCTGCTTGATGAGATCAAGGCACCACAAGAGGAAGCAACCGTCATCCGCATCGACAACAAAAGTGCCATGGCTATGGGAGAGGACGACATGATCTCCCGGCGTACAAAGCACATCGATATTCTGTACCACTACTCACGTGACCTTATCACCAAGGGTGTCGTGGAACTGGAGCACGTTGCAACCAAGAAAATGCTTGCCGACTTCTTGACAAAGTCACTAGACAGCGACTTGCATGTTGCAGGTGCTCGAGGAGTCGGCATGGTGGATGTAAGAGATGAGAACTGAATACCAAGAAAACATACATGCACATACACAACCTAGAGCTACAGGTTCATGCCGAAGAAAAACTATCGCAGCAGGTGGCCTAAGGTGCAAGGGAGAGATTGTTGTTCTTCTATGCCCCATGGCCACTACTATGGCTTGACGGACAGGTTGGGCATGCACTGCTCCCTTGGAGTAAGTCCCCCAGACCTTGTTCGTGGTGCAAGTCCAAGCAAGACACCAGAAGTGTAGCGCAATGGATAGCATGTTGGACTTATGGACAACAGGTCCTGCGATCGAGCCTTTATGTGCGCAGGAGGTTTTTTGACCTTCTAGCACAGGGGAAGTTTCATGGACATTTCTCCATGCATGAGGAGAGTGCGCCACTTGGCAGTCAGTGGATGCGCCAATTGGCGGACTGGTGAGGTGGTGTGGAGTGACCACCCCAAAAGTGTCACTACCCACACACCTTAGAAGCCAGGCCTAGGACTATATATACTAGGCTCATTCCTCATTCTAATTACACAATTTGGCCTTAGATGCTCCTCACAGAATTGTCCAACTAAGGAACAGTATAAAGAAGACACTGGTTCGTCTAAGCCCCAAGAGTTAGTCTTTCACTAGCACCTCGCGCGAAAGTGACCAAGTGTTAAGTGGACACAATTGCTAGCAAGTGATTGCATAGGAACTGCTCAGTGTGAAATTGTGATCTTGAGGGTGATATCTTCTCCTAGCTGAAATGCTAGGAGCGGACGGCAGGTGCTATTGTGTCAGCCTTGTTTTTTAGTCCGTTTCTCTCAGGCCGGTTGACACTAGAAACTTAAAGAGGAACTCTAAAGGTTGAGCTACCTTCCTGGCATATATTTTCCACCTCCCTTGAGGCAGGGCAGAATCGCATCTTGTGGGACTTGAACCCGGGCCCCTGCCTCTAGAGGTGGACACCATTAACCACTAAGCCACTAAGGCTTGTCCTTTTTGTGCTCCTTTTTGGAGTTACTCCTGCCATGGTGAGGAGCATTATTCCAACAATCTCCCCCTTGCGCGTCACCCATGGCAGTTGTCCATGCTGAGCCTGCAACTCAAGAGGCTTGGGAAAGCCCAAGCTCCATACAAGTAGCATCATGCCTGTCCTTGGGTTGCGCCTTTGTCATGGCATCAGCAAGCATGTGCTTTATGCCGCAGTGCACAAGCACCACATCACCCTTTGCAACAAGGTCTCGTGCAAAGTGATGCCGGATCTCTATGTGTTTGGTCCTCCGGTGTAGCACAGGGTTCTTGGTCAGGCTGATGGTACTCATGTTGTCAACATTGAGTGCCGTTGGCTTCTTTTGCGGCACCCCAATCTCCTTGAGCAATCGCCGCAACGATAGTGCCTCCTTTGCAGCTTCCGCCAGTGCAATATACTCGGCCTCAGTGCTGGATAGAGCCACACTCTCCTACTTCCGGCTTGCCCAAGACACCGCTGCACCACCAAGCACAAAAACATAGCCTGATGTTGACTTGCGGTCAGCAACGTCACCTGCCCAGTCAGCATGAGAGTAGCCAACCAACTCGAGGGAGTCAGTTGGTGCTCCCCCTCCAAACACAAGTTGCGAATGTGTCGTTGCCTTCAAGTAGCGGAGGATTCTCTTCACCGCTTGCCAATGTAGCAGCCCCAGATCAGCAACATAGCGGTTCACTTGTCCTTGAGCAAAGGCAAGGTCAGGCCGCGTCGCCACCATGGCATACATTATGCTGCCTACTGCGGACTGGTACGGTACTCCAGCTATCTCCGCCTTCTCGTCCTCTGTGCTCGGGCCCATGCTCGAGTTCAGCTCACATGTCGTTGGCATCGGTGTGCCAATGGGGTTGCACTCCTCCATGTTGTAGTGGCGGAGCACCTCCTGCACATATTTTTCTTGACCCATCTCCAGCGTGCGTGCTTTGCGGTCCCTCTTGATGGCAATGCCGAGGTAGTACTCAAGCTTGCCCATGTGTGTCATCTTGAACCGGCCGCCAAGCTGTTGCTTTAGACGCTTGAGCTCCCCCTCATCCGAAGACACAAGGATGAGGTCATCCACGTAGAGGACGACAATTTGGTGGAGTCCTGGCTGATCACACACGTACACTGTATGATCGGTCTCGCAGCGCTTGAAGCCAAGCTAACCCATTAAACTATCCATCTTGAGGTACCACATGAGCGGAGCTTGATTCAGTCCATAGAGCGTCCTGTGAAGCCAGCACACCTTCCCTTGCAGCGCATCCACCCCCTCTGGCATCTCCATGTAGACTTCCTTGTCCAAGTTGCCATTGAGGAACGCGGTTTTCACGTCCATTTGGTGGATTTCGTAGTTGCGTGCCGCTCCCATCGAGAGGATAGTACGGATGGAGGCAAACTTGGCAACTGGTGCAAAGGTCTCGTCGTAGTGCTCCCCTTTTCTCTATGCATATCCTTTTGCCACCAGCCGCGCCTTGTACCGCTGGACCTTCCCCTCCTTTGTGAGCTTCTTCCGGAAGATCCACTTGGAACCAATGATTTTCGCGCCTTCCGGCCGGTCAACCAGCTCCCAAGTGCCATTCTCCTCATGGGAGGCAAGCTCAGATTTTATTGCTCCTCCCACTGAGCCCCTTCCTTCCGCTACAGTGCCTCCTTTACAGATTGAGGCTCCTCTTGCTTGAAGAAGGCTTGTGCAAACCTAGTCCAAATTCTCTCGTCGGCATCATACCTTCTTGTCCTTCTTTGCACAAAGTTACTCGTGCGGGGCTCTTGAGGCGGTTGTTGTTGTTGCTGTCCCCTTTTGGCGCCATCCTCTCCAAGCGCCTGCTCCCCCTCTGTTGGAGACCTTGGAGACATCTGTTGACTCCCCACCTCCACGTCCATCTCCGGTGCTTCAGATTCCTCATCCGAACTGGCCGGAATAAAGTCTGCCGCTCGCCCATCCCTCAGGCGATGCTCTCTGATTGGTGGTGATGCGAGGATGTCACCCTCATTCATGTCCTCCGGCGTCTCCCCCTCAAGGAGTGGCATCCACTTCCCCCTCTTGGAGAGACCTGCCTCCTTGTCTGTCCAATGGCTTTTCTCGTCGAACATGACGTCGCGACTCCGTACAATCTGCTGCCTCCTTGGGTCAAAGAGCCGATACCCCTTGCTTCCGCTCTCATATCCAAGGAAAACACTCCGGCGGGTACGCGGGTCCAGCTTGCTCTGTCCCTCACGTGCGTGCACCATTGCATGTGCAACACAACCAAACGTGCGGAGGTGACCCACCGCCAGCTTCCTCCCGCTCCACACCTATTGTGGCATCTTCCACGCATTGCTCTCCTTGTCCTTCACTGGCTTGGTCGGCATGAGATTCATGATGTACGCTGCTGTCCTTGCCGCCTCCAACCAATACCGTTGTTTAAGGCTGGCGTCGCTCAACATGGATCGCACCATGTTAAGGATTGTGCGATTCGCTCTCTCTGCAACGCCATTCTGTTGTGGGGAGTGTGGAGTTGTTTTCTGCCACTCAATCCCCTTGCTCTTCATCCACCCAAGGCACCCCGCATATTCACCGCTGTTGTCACTTCGGAATGCCTTCACCTTCAACTCTGTTTGCCACCCCACATCAGCCACAAACTCGTGCATGCACGCAGGGACCTCACTCTTCTACTTCATTGGGTAGAGGTAGAGTTTACGGCTGTGGTCATCGATGAAGGTGAGGAAGTAGCGAGCTTTGCTGATGGAGTTCTCAAGTGGTCCGCACACATCAGTGTGTACCATAGCCAGTTTTGCCGATGCACGCATCCCCTTGGCGACAAACGGTTGCCGAGTTGATTTGCCAATGATTCATGGCTTACACACGGTCTCCTTGGTTCCATCAAGGCGACTGATTTGGCGACCCCGCACCACCTCCCTCTTAGCCATCTCCTTCACCGTTGATGGAGAAATGTGGCAGAGTCGGCAGTGCCATAGGTCCAGGTCTCCTCCGTCCTTCGTTGCATGATTGGCAGCGTTGGACCGCACCCGGCTGTTGAGGATCTTCACGCGTAGCAGGTACAAGTCGTCCTCCCTCTTGGCACGCGCAATGACCTCACCTTTGCCCTCTTTGCGGATGACGGCCTCCTTCTTTGTTACCCTCACCGGCGGCCACCTCTGTTTTTCCATTGGCCACCGTCATGCGTCTCTCCAAGGCGCCGTAGGTGACAAATGCCGCCCTGTTGCATTGCGTGTGGCAGCCTGATCCGGAGTCAATGACGGTAACTCCCGGATCCTTCAAGTTGGTGGACTTGTACGCCATAAGGGCGTGCTCATCTTTCTTCCCGCCCCACTGCGACCGATCTGTTTTCTTCTTGGGACATTTGCACGCGTAGTGGCCCTCCTTGCCGCAGTTGAAGCACGCCCCCTTCTTGTCACCCTTCTTAGTGCCCTGTCTGGCACCCTTCCACTTGTCGCCTCAGCCTCCACTTTGAGGATGAACTGTGTAAGCTGAATTTGATGCCGATTCACTCTCTCAAACGCCACGTCGCATCCACTCATTGCGCACGTACTCAGCAACCTTCCGGTACTTCAGCTCCTCGGAAGGCCAGCCACCAAGGACTGTGATCATGGGACTCCAACTGTCTGGCAAGGCCAGAAGGAGGATCATAGCTTGCAAATGAGAGTCCACCTCCCAACCCGTGGCCACGCACTCCGCTGCGAGGGACTCAATCTGCTGCATGATCTCCATGATGTTGTCGCCTTCGTTTGCTCGGAGGGTGACGAGCCGTTTGAAGATGAAGAGCTGATTGGCAAGGTTGCTTGACTGGTAGATGGAGCAGAGTTTTGACCATGCGTCCGCGGCCAGGGTGCACCCTTGGNTCGGAAGGCCAGCCACCAAGGACTGTGATCATGGGACTCCAACTGTCTGGCAAGGCCAGAAGGAGGATCATAGCTTGCAAATGAGAGTCCACCTCCCAACCCGTGGCCACGCACTCCGCTGCGAGGGACTCAATCTGCTGCATGATCTCCATGATGTTGTCGCCTTCGTTTGCTCGGAGGGTGACGAGCCGTTTGAAGATGAAGAGCTGATTGGCAAGGTTGCTTGACTGGTAGATGGAGCAGAGTTTTGACCATGCGTCCGCGGCCAGGGTGCACCCTTGGATGTGCCAAAGCTGTGGTGGGCATAACGCAGACACAAGGAGCGCCAATGCCTTTTTGTTGCGCTTCTTGTATGTCTTCTTCACCTCAGCTATTGCACTCTCCGGTGGAGCAGTCTCATCACCTTTTACGAGCTCAAGCAATCCCTTGTCATGTAGGAAGACCTCAAACTGCCACCTCCACAAGGCAAAGCCTGTCCCATCAAACTTAAGGACAGCGCGACTGCTCTCTTGCTCGCTGGTTGCCATGTCTTGCTATTGGAAGCGTGAAATCAAGCTGGCTTTGAACCCCTTAGAGGCATGGGTCCATAACCCTTTGTTGGCCTGAGGGTGAGTGTGCACCCTGGAGGGTCCCTAGCAGTGGCTGTTTCACACCACCAACTGTTTTTGTAGAGACTGAAACTGTGGAGGCAACTGGTTCCAAGGATGGAAAAATACTGGTCAGATATCAAGGCAGCAGTTTTGGGCTGAATTCACCGGGAATGAACACTTGATCAAGGCCCACAAGAAGTAGCATTTTATAGCCACTGATCTAAGCTCTCTAGAACACCAAAGCATGCCAGATTTGGAGCTTCCTAGCAGATTCTATGGCTTCTAGAGTGCTCCTTGGTAGGCTGTCTTTTTCCCACCTAGAAAGGCATCCCTTCCTTCCTCTAGAAGCTTCTGCCCCTTCCTAGATTCCTCAGCTTGCTTCTACTAGGAGGGAAGGTGTCCAGAATACCAAGACACCTCTAGATGCCTTGTAGGACAAGTCACCCCTTGTAGAAGGTGTGCCACCTTCATGGACCCTCACCTGGCCTTTTAGAAACATAAAGAGGAACTCTAGAGGTTGAGCTAGCTTCCTGACATATATTTTCCACCTCCCTTGAGGCAGGGCAGAATCTCATCCTGTGAAACTTGAACCCGGGCCCCTGCCTCTTGAGGTGGACACCATTAACCACTAAGCCACTAAGGCTTGTCATTTTAGTGTTCCTTTTTGGAGTCACTCGTGCCATGGTGAGGAGCATCATTCCAACAAAACCTATGTATCCACTAGACAGGAATAAGAATTTCAATACGTAGTGGCATGGTGTGGCTGCTATGCACACGAAACAACCAAAACAGGCATATGTCACTGACCATGACCAATGGATTTCAATATGGGTAGTCAACGCTCACCAACCATAACACAAGTCACAAACGGTCAGAGGGGGAAACAATGGTCAAGGAGTAACAGTTCTCAAATAGCAAGTAAAACGACTTTCAATCAGTAGCAGCACGGTGTGGCTACCATGCATGATGACCGACCAAGGTAGGCATATGTACTGCCTTTGACCAAAGCAATCCGCTATGTGTGGTCAACGTTTACAACTCATAATACGAGTCACAAATGGTCAGTGGGGGAAACAATGGCTTAAAAACACCAGGTGTCAGCTAGTAAGCACAAGGACCTTCAATACGTTGTGGCACAGTGTGGATACCATGCACGATGACCAACCAAAGTAGGCATGTGTCACTGACCATGACCAAAGAGTGTCACTATGTGTGGCAAACTTTGACAACTCATAACACAAGTCACAAATGGTCAGAGTGGAATACAATGGTTTGTGAATACTACTTATCGACTAGCAAGTGCAAATACCTTCAATATGTAGTGGCACAGTGTGGCTACAATGCACAGTGACCAACCAAAGCATGCGTATGTCACTAACCATGACCAAATAACTTCACTTCATGTGGTCGATGTTGAGAACTCACAAGACGAGTCACAGATAGTCAGAGGGGGGAACAATGGTTTGGGAAGACTAGCTATCAACTAGAAAGCAGAATGACCTTCAGTACGTAGTTACACGGCATGGTAACCATGTATAGTGACAAACCAAAGAAGGCATTTGTCACTAACCATGACCAAAAGAATTTCACAGTGTGTGGTCAACTTTGAAAACTCATAACACAAGTCACAAATGGTCGGAGGGGGAAACAATTAGCTTGGAACACTAGTTATCAACTGGCAAGTGCAAAGACCTTCAAAACGTAGTGGCATGGGGTGGCTAGCGTGCACAGTGACCAACCAAATGATACATACTTCACTCACTATGACCAAAGAAGTCCACTATGTGTGGTCAACATAGACAACTCATAACACGAGTCACAACTGGTCAGAGGGAGAGACAATGATTTCGGAACCCTATGTATCAACTAGACAGAACAAAGAACTTCAATACATAGTGGCACGGTGTGGCTACTATGCACACCAAAAAACCAAACTAGGCATATGTCACTAACCATGACCAAAGAACTTCAATATGGGTGGTCAACGTTTACCAACCATAATATGAGTCACAAAGGGTCAAAGGGGGAAACAATGGTCTGGGAATACCAGTTCTCAACTAGCAAGTACAACAACCTTCGATCAGTAGTAGCTCGGTGTGGCTACCATGCAGGATGACCGACCAAAGTAGGCCTTTGTACTGCCTTTGACCAAAGAAATCTGCTGTGTGGGTCAACGTTGACAACTCAGAATACGAGTCACAAATGGTCCAAGAGGGAAACAATGATTAGAAAACACCAGGTATCAACTAGAAAGCACAAGGACCTTCAATAAGTTGTGTCACGGTGTGGATACCATGCACGATGACCAACCAAAGGAGGCATATGTCACTGACCATGACCAAAGAATATCACTGTGTGTGGTAAACTTTGACAACTCATAACACGAGTCACAAATAGGCAAAGTGGAAGATAATGGTTTGTGAATACTAGTTATCAACTAGCAAGTACAAATACCTTCAATATGTAGTGGCACAGTGTTGCTACAATGCAGAGTTACCAACCAAATTATGCATATGTCACTGACCATGACCAAAGATTTTCACTTCATGTGGTCAATATTGACAACTCACAAGACGAGTCACAGGTAGTGAGAAGGGGGTAACAATGGTTTGGGAGGACTAGCAATCATCTAGAAAGCACAAAGACCCTCAAGACGTAGTGACACCCCGTGGTAACCATGTACAGTGACAAATGAAAGTAGGCATATGTCAATAACCATGACCAAAATGATTTCACAGTGTGTGGCCAACTTTGAAAACTCATAACACGAGTCACAATTGGTCAAAAGGGGAAAAAATGGGCTGAGAACACAAGTGATCAACTAGCAAGTACAATGACCGTTAACAAGTAATGTCACGGTGTGGCTAGCGTGCACAGTGACCATCCAAATGATGCATACATCACTTACTATGACCGAAGAAGTCCACTATGTGTGGTCAACATTGACAACTCATAACACGAGTCACAAATGGTCAGAGGGGGAGACAATAGTTTGGGAATCCAATGTATTGACTAGAAAGGACTAAGAACTTCAATACGTAGTGGCACGGTGTGGCTACTATGCACACCAAACAACCAAACCAGGCATATGTCTCTGACCATGACCAAAGAATTTCAGTATGGGCGGTCAACGTTCACCAACCATAACACGAATCACAAACAGTCAGAGGGGGGAACAATGGTCTGGGAGTATCAGTTTTCAACTAGCAAGCACAACGACCTTCAATCAGTAGTAGCACGGTGTGGCTACCATGCACGATGACCGACCAAAGTAGGCATATGTACTGCCTTTTGCCACAGAAATCTGCCGTGTTTGGTCAACGTTGACAAGTCATAATACAAGTCAAAGATGGTTGGTGGGGAAAAAAACGCTTTGGGAACACCATGTATGAACTAGCAAGCACAACGACCTTCAATAAGTTGTGGCACGGTGTAGATACCATGCAGGATGACCAACCAAAGTAGGCATATGTCAATGACCGTGACCAAATAATGTCACTATATGTGGTAAGATTTGACAACTCATAACAGGAGTCACAAATAGTGAGAATGGAAGATAATGGTTTGTGGATACTAGTTATCGACTAGTAAGCACAAATACCTTCAATATCTAGTGGCAGTGTGTGGCTTCCATGCACAGGGACCAACCAAAGTATGCATATGTCACTGACCATGGCCAAAGAATTTCACTTCATGTGGTCAACGTTGACAACGCGCAACACGAGTCTAAGGTAGTCTGAGGGGGTAATAATGGTTTGGGAAGACTAGCTATCAGCTAGAAAGCACAAATACCTTCAATACATAGTGGCATGGCATGGTAACCATGTACAATGACCAACCAAAGTAGGCATATGTCACTGACCATGACCAGAAGAGTTTCACAGTGTGTGGTCAACGTTGAAACTCATAACACGAATCACAAATGATCAGAGGGGGAAACAATGGGTTGGGAACACTAGTTATCAACTAGCAAGTACAAAGACCTTCATCAAGTAGTGGCACGGTGTGGCTAGCATGCACAGTGACCAATTAAAGGATAAATACGTCACTGACAGTGACTGAAGGAGTCCACTATGTGTGGTCAATATTGACAACTCATAACACGAGTCACAAATGGTTATAGGGAGAGACAATGGTTTGGGAACCCTGTGTATGGACTAGTAAGGACAAATAACTTCAATATGCAGTGGCATGGTGTAGCTACTATGCACACCAAATAACCAAACTAGGCATATGGCACTGACCATGACCAAATAACTTCAATATGGGTGGTCAACGTTCACCAACCATAACTCGAGTCACAACTGGTCAGAGAGGAAAACAATTGTGTGGGAATATTAGTTCTCAACTAGCAAACAGAATGACCATCAATCAGTAGTAGCACGGTGTGGCTACCATGGAAAACAATGGACCAAAGTAGGCATATGTACTGCCTTTGACCAAAGAAATCTGCTGTTTTTGGGCATTCTTGACAACTCATAACACGATTCACAAATGGTCAGAGGGGTAAACAATGGTTTGGGAACACCAGGCATCAACTAGCAAGCACAAGGACCTTTGATAGGTTGTGGCACGGTGTGGATAACATGCATGATGACCAACCAAAGTAGGGATATGTCATTGACCATGACCAAAGAACGTCACTTTGTGTGGCAAACTTTGAAAACTAGTCACAAATGGTCATAGTGGACGATAATGGTTTGTGAAAACTAGTTATTGACTAGCAAGTACAAATATCTTCCATATGTAGTGGCACAGTGTGGCTACCGTGCACTGT
>SZWC01000220.1:71473-92718 GCA_023375785.1 Penium margaritaceum | reverse complement strand
GGGGGGGGGGGGCATAATGCGGTCGCAAATCTGTCCTCAGGGTCGTCCACAGAACATCCCTCTGGGGGCATTGGGAGGGGGTATTCCAGTGAAGGCACCTACGCGTATTAAATCAACAAAAACAGACCTGGTGTCAAAGGGAGAAACCTGTTGCTATTCATTGACTATCAAGTACAAATACTTTCAACAAGTAGTGGAGCGGTGTGGCTACCATGCACAATGACCAACCAGATTAAGCATGGGCCACTTACCATGACCAAATAGTTTTACTATGTGTGGTCAACGTTGACAACCCATAACATGGGTCACCAATCGTCAGAGGGGGGAACAATGGTTTGGGAAACTAGATACCAACTAGCAAGTACAACAACCTCCAGTCAGTAGTAGCACGGTGTGGCTACCATGCACAATGACGGACCAAAGTAGGCATATGTAATGCCTTTGACCAAAGAAATCCACTGTGTGTGGTCAACGTTGACAACTCATGAAACGAGTTACAAATGGTCAGGGGGGGAGACAATGGTTTGGAAACCCTATGTATCGACTAGAAAGGACAATGAACTTCAATACGTAGTGGCATGGTGTGGCTGCTATGCACACCAAACAACCAAACTAGGCATATGTCACCGACCATGACCACAGAATTTCAACATGGGTGGTCAACGTTCGCCAACCATAGCACGAGTCACAAACAGTCAGAGGGGGAAACAATGGTCTGGGAATATCAGTTCTCAACTAGCAAGTACAACGATCTTCAATCAGTAGTAGCACGGTGTGGCTACCATGCACAATGGCCGACCAAAGTAGGCATATGTAATACCTTTGACCAAAGAAATCCGTTGTGTATGGTCAACGTTGGCAATTCACAATACGAGTCACAACTAGTCAGAGGGGGGAGACAACTGTTTGGGAACACCAGGTATCAACTAGCAAGCACAATGACCTTCAGTACGTTGTGGCACGGTGTGGATACCATGCACGATGACCAACCACATGTCACTGACCATGACCAAAGAATGTCACCATGTGTGGTAAACTTTGACAACTCATAACACAAGTCACAAATGGTCACAGTGACAGATAATGGTTTCTAAACAATAGTTATCCACTAGCAAGTACAAAAATCTTCAACATGCAGTGGCACACCGTGGCTACAATGCACAGTGACCAACCAAAGTATGCATATGTCACTGACCATGACCAAAGAATTTCACTTCATGTGGTCAGTGTTGACAACTCACAACTCGAGTCACAGATAGTCAGAGGGGGATAACAATGGCTCGGAAACACTGGCTCTCAACAAGAAAGCACAAAGACCTTCGATACGGAATGACATGGCATGGTAACCATGTACAAACCAAAGAAGGCATATGTCACAAACCATGACCACACAGATTTCACTCTATGTGGTCAACGTTGAAAACTCATAGCACGAGTACCAAATGGTCACTGGGGGAAACCATGGGTTGGGAACACTAGTTATCAACTAGCAAGTAGAAATATTTTCAACAAGTAGTGGCACGGTGTGGCTAGCATGCACAGTGATCAACCAAAGGATGCACACATCACTGACTATGATCGAAGAAGTCCACTATGTATGGTCAACATTGACAACTCACAAGTCACAAATGGTGAGAGGGATATACAATGTTTTGAAAACCCTATGTATCCACTAGAAAGAACAAAGAACTTTAATACGTAGTGAAACGGTGTGGCTACTATGCACACCAAATAACCAAACTAGGCATATGTCACGGACCATGATGAAAGAATTTCAATATGGGTGGTCAACATTCACCAGCCATAACACGAGTCACAAACGGTCAGAGGGGGAAACAATGGTCTGTGAATATCAGTTCTCAACTAGCAAGTACAGCGACCTTCCATCAGTATAAGCACAGTGTGGCTACCATGCACAATGACCAACCAAAGAAGGCATATGTACTACCTT
This sequence comes from Penium margaritaceum, assembly GCA_023375785.1. NCBI lineage: Eukaryota > Viridiplantae > Streptophyta > Zygnematophyceae > Desmidiales > Peniaceae > Penium > Penium margaritaceum. Next base: position 90,767 of record SZWC01000220.1, on the reverse strand, counting down.
TGACCAAAGAAATCCGCAGTGTGTGGTCAGCGTTGACAACTTACAATAGAAGTCACAAATGGTCAGAGGGGGAGACAATGGTTTGGGAACACCAGGTATAACCTAGCTCGCACAAGGACCTTCAATAAGTTGTGGCATGGTGTGGATACCATGGAAGATTACCAGCCAAAGTAGGCATATGTCACTGACCATGACCACATAATTTCATTAAGTGTGGTAAACTTTGACAACTCATAACACGAGTCACAGATGGACAGGGTAGAAGATAATGGTTTGTGAATACTAGTTATCGACTAGCAAGTACAAATACATTCAATATGTAGTGGCACTGCGTGGCTACCATGCACAGTGACCAACCAAAGTATGCATATGTCACTGAACATGACCAACAAATTTCACTTCATGTGGTCAGCGTTGACTACTCACTACATGAGTCACTGATAGTCAGAGGAGGGTTACAATGGTTTGGGGACACTAGCTATCAACCAGAAAGAACAAAGGCCTTCAATACGTAGTGACACGGCGTGGTAACCACGTCTCGTGACAAACCAAACCAGGCATATGTTACTAACCATGACCAAAGCATTTCAATATGGGTGGTCAACGTTCATTACCCATCACACGGGTCGCAAATGGTCAGAGGGGGAAAACATGGTTTCAAAATACTATACATCTTTTAGCAAGTACAAAGATTTTTCGTATGTATTGGCATGTTGTGGCTACCGTGCACAATGACCTACCCAAGTAGGCATACATCACTGCTCATGACCAAAGACGTTTTGCGTGTATGGTCAACATTCACAACTCATGATACAAGTCAAAATGGGCAGAGGGAGAAACAATGGTTTGGGAATACTCGGTATTAACTAGCAAGTACAAAGACCTTCAATAAGTGGTGGCACGGTGTGGTTACCATGCACAATGACCAGCCAAAAAGAATTTCACTGTGTGTAGTCATCTTTCCCTCTTACGGCTGGTCAATCAGAGCAATGGTTGAGAGGTTATTCAAGCTCAAATTTGCAGTATTTGAAATTCCGTCTGCATTGTTTTGTCATGATTAAACTGACTTTGTTATCATTCATACTTTTGAAAACTACCCTCTAATCTTACACCCCCTTATTTCATGCCATTTACCCATAGGAACCCTTATAATGTCATTTGGACATCATATGATCACCATGTGAGTTGTCTTAGTACTTCGAGAGCTAGATTCTAGAGCGGCAGATCCTGGGTTTGAGTCCTTGTACGCGCAATATAGAATACGCTCGCGACCGTGTTGTGATACCTCAACTCTTCCTTCGACCCTAGGCCGTGGAGGGGTAGGGGGTGTCATAATGTGGTCGCAAACATGTCCCCCAGGTCGTCCACGAGAGGGAGTATTCCAGTGCAGGCACCTTCGCGTAACAAATCAACAAAAACCGACCTGGTGTCAAAGGGAGAAACCATGCACAATGACCAACCACATTAGGCATGGGCCACTTACCATGACCTAATTCTACTAAGTGTGGTCAATGTTGACAACCCATAACATGGGTCACAAATTGTCAGAGGGGGAAACAATGGTTTTGGAATACTAGATACCAACTAGCAAGTACAACGACCATCAGTCAGTAGTAGCACGGTTTGGCTGCCATGCACAATGACCGACCAAATAAGGCATATCTATTGCCTTTGACCAAAGAAATCCACTGTGTATGGTCAACGTTGGCAGCTCATAATACGAGTCACAAATAGTCAGAGGGGGAAACAATTTTTTGGGACCACCTGGTATCAACTAGCAAGCACAATGACCTTCTGTACATTGTGGCACGGTGTGGATACCATGCACGTTGACCAACCATTTGTCACTGACCATGACCAAATAATGTCACCATGTGTGGTAAACTTTAAAAACTCATAACACAAGTCACAATTGGTCAGAGAGGCAGATAATAGATTCTAAATACTAGTTTTTGACTAGCAAGTACAAATACCTTCAATATGCAGTGGCACAGTGTGGCTACAATGCAGAGTGACCAACCAAAGTATGCATATGTCACTAACCATGACCAAAGAATTTAACTTCATGTGGTTAATGTTGAAAACTCACAACACAAGTCACAGATATTCAGAGGGGGTAACAATGGTTTGGGAACACTAGCTATCAACTAGAAAGCACGGAGACCTTAGATACGTAGTGACACGGCGTGGTAACCATGTACAATGGCAAACAAGGGTAGGCATGTGTCACTAACCATGAGCAAACGAATTTCACAGTCTGTGGTCAACGTTGAAAATGCATAACACAACTCACACATGGTCAGAGGGGGAAACACTGTGTTAGGAACACTAGTTATCAACTAGGAAGTACAAAGACCTTCAACAAGCAGTGGCACGGTATGGCTAAAGTACACAGTGACCAACCAAAGGATGCATACATCACTGTTTATGACTGAAGAAGTCCACTATGTGTGGTCAACATTAACAACTCATAACACGAGTCACAAATGGTCAGAGGGAGAGACAATGGTTTGGGAACCCTATGTATTGACTAGAAAGGACAAAGAACTTCAATACGTAGTGGCACGGTGTGGCTACTATGCACTCAAAACAACGAAACTGGGCATATTTCACCGACCATGATGAAAGAATTTCAATATCAACGAAATGGGTGGACAACGTTCAACAACAAAAACACATGTCACAAACGGTTAGAAGGGGAAACAATGGTCTGGGAATAACGGTTCTCAACTAGCAAGTACAGTGACCTTCAATCAGTATAGGCACGGTGTGGCTACCATGCACAATGACCGACCAAAGTAGGGATATGTACTGCCTTTGACCAGAGAAATCTGTTGTGTGTGGTCAACGTTGACAACTCATAGTAGGAGTTGCAAAGGGTCAGAGGGGGAGACAATGGTTTGGGAACACCAGGTATCAACTAGCAAGCAGAAGGACCTTCAATAAGTTGTGGCACGGTGTGGATACCATGCACAACGACCAAGCAAAGTAGGCAAATGTCACTGACCATGACCAAATAATGTCACTAAGTGCGGTAAACGTTCACAACTCATAACACGAGTCACAAATGGTCAGGGTGGAAGCTAATGGTTTGTGACTACTATTTATCCACTAGCAAGTACAAATACCTTCAATATCTAGTGGCACAGCTTGGCTACTATGCACGGTGACCAACCAATGAATGTATATGTCACTGACCATGACCAACGAATATCACTTCATGTGGTCAGCATTGACAACTCACACCACGAGTCACTGACAGTCAGTGGGGGGTAACAATGGTTTGGGAACACTAACTATTAACTAGAAAGCACAAATAACTTTGTTACGTAGTGACACGGCGTGGTAACCACGTACAGTGACAAACCAAACTAGGCATATGTCACTAACCATGACCAACGAATTTCACGGTGTGTGGTCAACGTTGAACACTCATCACACGACTCACAAACGGTCAGAGGGGGAAACAATGGGTTGGGAGCACAGGTTATCAACTAGCAAGTATGAAGAACTTCAACAAGTAGTGGCACGGTGTGGCTAGCATGCACAGTGACCAACCAAAGGATGAATACGTCACTGACTACAACGGAAGAAGTCCACTATGTGTAGTCAACATTAACAACTCAGAACACGAGACACGAATGGTCAGAGGGAGAGACAATGGATTGGGAACCCTATGCATTGACTAGAAAGGACAAATAACTTCAATACGTAGTGACACGGTGTGTCTACTATGCACACCAAACAACCAAACTAGGCTTATGTCCCTGACCATGACCAAAGAATTTAAAGATGGGTGGTCAACATTCACCAACCATAACACGAGTCACAAATGGTCAGAGGGAGAGACAATGGTTTGGGAACCCTATGTATTGACTAGAAAGGACAAATAACTTCAATACGTAGTGACACGGTGTGTCTACTATGCACACCAAACAACCAAACTAGGCTTATGTCCCTGACCATGACCAAAGAATTTAAAGATGGGTGGTCAACATTCACCAACCATAACACGAGTCACAAACAGTCAGAGGGGGAAACAATGGTCCGGGAATATCAGTTCTCAACTAGCAAGTACAATGACCTTAAATCAATAGTAGCACGGTGTGGCTACCATGCACAAAGAGCGACCCAAGTAGGCATATGTACTGCCTTTGACCAAAGAAATCCGCTGTGTATGGTCAACGTTGGCAACTCATTATACGATTCACAAATAGTCAGAGGGGGAAAAATTAGTTTGGGAACACCAGGTACCCACTAGCAAGCACAATAACCTTGAGTATGTTGTGGCACGGTGTAGAGACCATGCACGATGACCAACTATATGTCACTGACCATGACCAAGGAATGTCACCATGTGTGGTAAACTTTGACAACTCATAACACGAGTCACAAATGGTCAGATTGGAAGATAATGGTTTCTAAATACTATTTATCGCCTAGCAAGTACAAATACCTTCAATATGCAGTGGCACAGTGTGGCTACAATGCACAGTGACCAACCAAAGTATGCATACGTCACTGACCATGACCAAATAATTTCACTTCATGTGGTCAATATTGACAACTCACAACACGCATCACAGATATTCAGAGGGGGTAACAATAGTTTGGGGACACTAGCTATCAACTAGAAAGCACAGAGACCTTCGATACGTAGTGACACGGCGTGGTAACCATGTACAGTGACAAACCAAAGTAGGCATATGTGACTAACCATGACCAAAAGAATTTCACAGTGTGTGGTCAATGTTGAAAATGCATAACACGGGTCACAAATGGTCAGAGGGGGAAACAATGGGTTTGGAGCACTAGTTATCAACTAGCAAGGACAAAGAACCTCAACAAGCAGTGGCAGGGCATGGCTAGTGTGCACAGTGACCAACCAAAGGATGCACACGTCACTGACTATGACCTAAGAAGTCCACTATGTGTGGTCAACATTGACAACTCATAACACAAGTCACAAATGGTCAGAGGGAGTGACAATGCTTTGGGAACCCTTTGTCTTGTCTAGAGAGGACAAGGAACTTGAATACGTTGTGGCACGGTGTGACTACTATGCACACCAAACAACCAAACAAGGCATATGTCACTGACCATGACCAGAGAATTTCAATATGGGTGGTCAACGTTCACCAACAATGGCACGTGTCACAAACGGTCAGAGGGGGAAACAATGGTCTGGGAAAATCATTTATCAACTAGCAACTACAGTGACCTTCAATCAGTACGAGTAAGGTGTGGCTACCATGCACATTGACGGACCAAAGTAGGCATATGGACTGCCTTTGACCAAGGAAATCCGCTGTGTGTGGTCTGCGTTGACAACTCATAATAGGAGTCACAAATGGTAAGAGGGGGAGACAACGGTTTGGGAACACCTGGTATCAACTAGCAAGCACAAGGACTTTCAATAAGTTGTGGCAAGGTGTGGATACCATGCACGATGACCAACCAAAGTAGGCATATGTCACTGACCATGACCAAAGAATGTCACTAAGTGTGGTAAACTTTGACAACACATAACACGAGTCACAAATAGTCATGGTGGAAGATAATGGTTTGTGAATACTAGTTTTCTGCTAGCAAGTACAAATACCTTCAATATGTAGTGGCACAGCGTGGACACCATGCACAGTGACCAACCAAAGTATGCATATGTCACTGACCATGACCAACCAATTTCACTTCATGTGGTCAGCGTTGACAGCTCACAACACGAGTCACTGATAGTCAGAGGGGGGTAACATTGCTTTGAAAAGACAAACCATTAAGTAGAAAGCACAAATACCTTTTCTTACGTAGTGGCACAGCGTGGTAAGCACGAACAGCGACAAACCAAACTAGGCATATGTCACTAACCATGACCAATGAATTTCACGGTGTGTGGTCAAGGTTGAAAAGTCATCACACGAGTCACAAATGGTCACAGGGGGAACCAATGGGTTGGGAACACTAGTTTTTAACTAGCAAGTATGAAGAACTTCAACAAGTAGTGGCATGGTGTGGCTAGCGTACACAGTGACCAACCAAAGGATGAATACGTCACTGACTATAACGGAAGAAGTCCACTATGAGTGGTCAACATTGACAACTCATAAAACGAGTCACGAATGGTCAGAGGGAGACACAATGGTTTGGGAACCCTATGCAAGGACTAGAAATGACAAATAACTTCAATACGTAGTGGCACAGTGTGGCTACTATACACACCAAACAACCAAACCAGGCATATGTCACTGACCATGAACAAAGAATTTCAATATGGGTGGTGAACGTTCACCAACCATAACACGAGTCACAAACGGTCAGAGGGGGAAACATTTGTCCGGGAATATTAGTTCTCAACTAGCAAGTACAACAACCTTCAATCAGTAGTAGCACGGTGTGGCTACCATGCACAACGACCGACCAAAGTAGGCTTATGTACTGCCTTCGATCAAATAAATCCGCTATATATGGTCAACGTTGGTAACTCATGATACGAGTCACAAATACTCAAAGGGGGAAACAATTGTTTTGGGAATACCAGGTATCAACTAGCAAGCACAATGACCTTCAGTACGTTGTGGCACGGTGTGGATACCATGCACGATGACCAACCATGTGTCGCTGACCATAACCAAAGAATGTCACCATGTGTGGTAAGCTTTGACAACTCATAACAGAAGTCACAAATGGTCAGAGTGGAAGATAATAGTTTGTGAATACTAGTTATCGAGTAGAAAGTACAAATACCTTCAATATGCAGTGGCACAGTTTGGCTACAATGCTCAGTGACCAACCAACGTATGCATATGTCTCTGACCATGACCAAAGAGTTTCAATTCATGTGGCCAATGTTGAAAACTCACAACACAAGTCACAGATAGTCAGAGGGGGCTAACAATGGTTGGGGAACACTATCTGTCAACTAGAAAGCACAAAGACCTTTGATACATAATGACACGGTGTGGTAACCATGTACACTGACAAACCAGAGTAGGCATATGTCACAAACAAGACCAAACGGATTCCACAGTGTGTGGTCAACGTTGAAAACTCATAACATGAGTCACAAATGGTCAGTTGGGAAAACCATGGGTTCGGAACATTAGTTTTCAACTGGCAAGTAGAAAGATTTTCAACAAGTAGTGGCACGGTGTGGCTAGCGTGCATAGTGACCAACCAAAGGATGCACACGTTATTGACTATGACCAAAGAAGTCCGCTGTTTATGGTGAACAGTGTCAACTCATAACACGAGTCGCAAATGGTCAGCTGGGGAGACAATGGTTTGGGAACCCTATGTATTGACTAGAAAGGGCAATGAACTTCAATACGTAGTGGCACTGTGTGGCTGATATGCACACCAAACAACCAAACTAGGCTTGTGCCACCGACCATGATGAAAGAATTTCAATATGGGTGGTCAACGTTGGCCAACCATAACACGAGTCATAAACGTTCGGGAAAGAAAACAATGCTATGGGAATATCTGTTCTCAACTAGCAAGTACAACGACATTCAGTCAGTAGTAGCACGGTGTGGATACCATGCACAATGACCGACCAAAGTAGGCATATGTACAACCTTTGACCAAAGAAATCCGCTGTGTTGTCAATGTTGACAACTCATTATACGAGTCACAAATGGTCAGAGGGGGAAACAATGGGTTGGGAACACCAAGTATCAAACATCAAGCACAAGGGGCTTCGATGCGTTGTGGCACAGTATGGATACCATGCACGATGACCAACCAAAGTAGGCATATGTCACTGACCATGACCAAATAATGTCACTAAGTGGTAACCCTTGACAACTCATACCACAAATCACAAATGGTTAAAGTGGACTACAATGGTTTGTGAATACTGGTTATTGAGTAGCATAGTGGCATAGCGTGACTACCATACACATTGACCAACCAAGGTATGCATATGACACTGACCATGACCTTCAATATATAGTGGCATAGCGTGACTACCATACACAGTGACCAACCAAGGTATGCATATGTCACTGACCATGACCAACGAATTTCACTTCAACATTCAGAGGGGTTAACAATGGTTCGGGAACACTAGCTATCAAATAGAAAGAACAGTGACCTTCAATACATAGTGACACAATGTGGTAACCATGTACACTCACAAGCCAAATAGGCACATGTCACTAACAATGACCTAAAGAATTTGACAGTGTGTGGTCAGCGTTGAAAATGCATGACACGAGTCACAAATGGTCTGAGGGGGAAAAAATGGATTGGGAACACTAGTTATCAAATAGCAAGTAGAAATCCTTTCAACCAACAGTGGCACGGCATGGCTAGCGTGCACAGTGATCAACCAAAGGATGCATACGTCACTGAGTATCGCCGAAGAAGCCCACTATGTGTGGTGAACATTGACAACTCATAAGTCGAGTAAAAAATGGTCAGAGGGAGAGACAATCGTTTGGGAACCCTATGAAACGACTAGAAAGGACAAAGAATTTCAATACGTAGTGGCACGGTGTGGCTTCTATGCACACCAAACAACCAAACTAGGCATATTTCACTGACCATGATGAAAGAATTTCAATATGGGTAGTCAACGTTCACCAACCATACCACATGTCACTAACGGTCACAAGGGGAAACAATTGTCTGTGAATATCAGTTCTCAACTAGCAAGCACAGTGACCTCCAATCAGTATAAGCACGGTGTGGCTACCATGCACAATGACCGACCAGAGTAGGCATATGTACTGTCTTTGTCCATAGAGATCCGCTGTGTGTGGTCAGCGTTGAAAACTCATAATAGGAGTCACAAATGGTCGGAAGGCGAGACAATGGTTTGGGAACATCTGGTATCAACTAGCAAGCACAAGGACCTTCAGTAAGTTGTGGCACGGTGTGGATACCATGCACGATGACCAACCAAAGTAGGCATATGTCACTGACCATGACCAAATAATGTCACTAAGTGTGGTAAACTTTGATATGTCATAGCACAAGTCACAAATGGTCAGGATGGAAGATAATGGTTTGTGAATGCTAGTTATCCACTAGAAAATACAAATACCTTCAATATGTAGTGGCATATCGTGGCTACCATGCACAGTGACCAGCCAAAGTATGCATGTGTCAATGACTATGACCAACGAATTTCACTTCATGTGGTCAGCGTTGACAACTTACAACATGAGTCACGAATAGTCACAGGGAGGTAACCATGGTTTAAGAACACTAACTATTAACTAGAAAGCACAATTACCTTTATTACGTCACATGGTGTGGTAGCCACGTACAGGGACAAACCAAAGTAGGCATATGTCACTAACTATGACCAACGAATCTCACGGTATTTGGTCAAGGCTGAAAACTCATCACGCGAGTCACAAATGGTCAGAGGGAGAAACAATGGGTTGGGAACACTAGTTATCAACTAGCAATAATGAAGAACTTCAACAAGTAGTGGCACGCTGTGGCTAGCTCACACAGTGACCACCAGAAGGATGAATACGTCACTGACTATGACGGAAGAAGTCCACTATGTGTGGTCAACATTGACAACTCATAACACGAGTCAAGAATGGTCAGAGGGAGAGACAATGGTTTGGGAACCCTATGCATGCACTAGAAAGGACAAATCACTTCAATACGTAGTGGCACGGTGTGGCTACTATGCACACCAAACAACCAAACTAGGCATATGTCACTGACCATGACCAAAGAATTTCAATATGGGTGGTCAACGTTCACCAACCATAACACGAGTCACAAATGGTCAGAGGGAGAAACAATGGGTTGGGAACACTAGTTATCAACTAGCAATAATGAAGAACTTCAACAAGTAGTGGCACGGTGTGGCTACTATGCACACCAAACAACCAAACTAGGCATATGTCACTGACCATGACCAAAGAATTTCAATATGGGTGGTCAACGTTCACCAACCATAACACGAGTCACAAACGGTCAGAGGGGGAAACAATGGTCCGGGAATATCAGTTCTCAACCAGCATGTACAACGACCTTCAATAAGTAGTAGCACGGTGTGGCTACCATGCACAATGACCGACCAACGTAGGCATATGTACTGCCCTTGACCAAATGAATCCGATGTGTATGGTCAACGCTGGCAACTCATAATACGAGTCACAAATAGTCAGAGGGGGGAAACAATTGTTTGGGAACACCAGGTACCAACTAGCAAGCACACTGACCTTGAGTACGTTGTAGCACGGTGTAGATACCATGCACGATGACCAACCAAATGTCGCTGACCATGACCGAAGAATGTCACCATGTGTGGTAAACTTTCACAACTCATAACACGAGTCACAAATGGTCAGAGTGGAAGATAATGGTTTCTAAATACTAGTTATGGACTAGCAAGTACAAATACCTTCAATATGTTGTGGCACAGTGTGGCTACAATGCACAGTGACCAACCAAAGTATGCATATGTCGCTGACCATGACCAAAGAATTTCACATCATGTGGTCAATGATGACAACTCACAACATGAGTCACAGATATTTAGAGGGGGTAACAATGGTTTGGGAACACTAGCTATCAAGGAGAAAGCACAGAGACCTTCCATTCGTAGTGACACGGCGTGGTAACCATGTGTAGTGACAAACCAAAGTAGGCATATGTCACTGACCATGACCAAACAAGTTTCACAGTGTGTGGTCAACATTGAAAACGCATAACACAAGTCACAAATGGTCAGAGGGGGGAACAATGGGTTGGGAACACTATTTATCAACTAGCAAGTACAAAGAACTTCAACAAGCAGTGGCACGCCATGGCTAGCATGCACAGTGACCAACCGAAGGATGCATACATCACTGACTATGACCAAAGAAGTCCACTATGTGTAGTCAATATTGACAACTCATAACACGACTCACAAATGGTCAGAGAGAGAGACAATGGGTTGGGAACCCTATGTATCAACTAGAAAGGACAAAGAACTTCAATACGTATTGGCACGGTGTGGCTACTATGCACAACAAACAACCAAACTATGCATATGTCACTGACCATGACAAGATAGTTTTAATATGGGTGGTCAACGTTCACCAACCATAACAAGTGTTACAAACGGTCAGAGCGGGAAACAATGGTCTGGGAATATCAGCTCTCAACAAGCAAGTACTGTGACCTTGAATCAGTGTAAGCACGGTGTGGCTAGCATGTTGAAAGACCAATAAAAGTAGGCATATGTACTGCCTTTGACCAAAGATATCCGCTGTGTGTGGTCAACGTTGACAACTGATTATAGGAGTCACAAATCGTCAGAGGGGAAGACAATGGTTTGGGAACACCTGGTATGAACTAGCAAGCACAAGGACCTTCGATACGTTGTGGCATGGTGTGGATACCATGCATGATGACCAACCAAAGTAAGCATATGTCACTGACCATGACCAAATAATGTCACTAAGTGTGGTAAACTTTGACATCTCATAGCACAATGCACAAATGGTCAGGATGGAAGATAATGGTTTGTGAACGCTAGTTATCCACTAGAAAATACAAAAACCTTCAATATGTAGTGGCATAGCGTGGCTACCATGCACAGTAACCAACCAAAGTATGCATGTGTCACTGAACATGTCCAAAGAATTTCACTTCATGTGGTCAGCATTGACAACTTTCAACATGAGTCACGAATAGTCACAGGGGGGTAACCATGGTTTGGGAACACTAACTATTAGCTAGAAAGCACAATTACCTTTATTACGTAGTCACATGGCGTGGTAACCACGTACAGTGACAAACCAAAGTAGGCATATGTCACTAACCATGACCAACGAATCTCACGGTGTTTGGTCAAGGTTGAAAACCCACCACGCGAGTCACAAATGGTCAGAGGGAGAAACAATGGGTTGGGAACACTAGTTATCAACCAGCAAGTATGAAGATCTTCAACAAGTAGTGGCACGGTGTGGCTAGCTCACACAATGACCACCCAAAGGATGAATACGTCACTGACTATGACGGAAGAAGTTAACTATGTGTGGTCAACATTGACAACTCATAACACGAGTCAAGAATGGTCAGAGGGAGAGACAATGGTTTTGGAACCCTATGCATGGACTAGAAAGAACAAATAACTTGAATACGTAGTGGCACGGTGTGGCTACTATGCACACCAAACAACCAAACTAGGCATATGTCACTGACCATGACCAAAGAATTTCAATATGGGTGGTCAACGTTCACCAACCATAACACGAGTCACAAACGGTCAGAGGGGGAAACAATGGTCCCGGAATATCAGTTCTCAACTATCAAGTACAACGACCTTCAATAAGTTGTAGCACGGTGTGGCTACCATGCACAATGACCGACCAACGTAGGCATATGTACTGCCTTTGACCAGATAAATCCGCTGTGTATGGTCAACGCTGGCAACTCATAATACAAGTCACAAATAGTCATGGGGGGGGGGAAACAATTGTTTGGGAACACCAGGTACCAAGTAGCAAGCACACTGACCTTGAGTACATTGTGGCACGGTGGAGATACCATGCACGATGATCAACCAAATGTCGCTGACCATGACCAAAGAATGTCTCCACATGTGGTAGAATTTCACAACTCATAACACGAGTCACAAATGGTCAGAGTGGAAGAAAATGGTTTCTAAATACTAGTTATGGACTAGCAAGTACAAATACCTTCAATGTTTTGTGGCAGAGTGTGGCTACAATGCACAGTGACCAACCAAAGCATGCATATGTCGCTGACCATGACCAAAGAATCTCACATCATGTGTTCAATGATGACAACTCACAACATGATTCACAGATTGTTAGAGGTGGTAACAATGGTTTGGGAACAACAGCTATCAACTAGAAAGCACAGAGACCTTCCATTTGTAGTGAGACGGCGTGGTAACCATGTACAGTGACAAACCAAAGTAGGCATATGTCACTAACCATGACAAAACAAGTTTCACAGTGTGTGGTGAACATTGAAAACGCATAACACGAGTCACGAATGGTCAGAGGGGGAAACAATGGGTTAGGAACAATATTTATCAACTAGCAAGTACAAAGAACTTCAACAAGCAGTGGCACGGCATGGCTAGCGTGCACAGTGATCAACCGAAGGATGCATACATCACTGAGTATGACCAAAGAAGTCCACTATGTGTAGTCAATATTGACAACTCATAACACGAGTCACAAATGGTCAGAGAGAGAGAGAGACAATGGGTTGGGAACCCTATGTATCAACTAGAAAGAACAAAGAACTTCAATACTTAGTGGCACGGTGTGGCTACTATGCACAACAAACAACCAAACTATGCATATGTCACTGACCATGACAAGTGAATTTCAATATGGGTGGTCAACGTTCACCAACCGTAACAAGTGTCACAAACGGTCAGAGGGGGAAACAATGGTCAGGGAATATCAGTTCTCAACAAGCAAGTACAGTGACCTTCAATCAGTATAAGCACGGTGTGGCTACCATGTTGAATGACCAGCAAAAGTAGGCATATGTACTGCCTTTGACCAAAGAAATCTGCTGTGTGTGGTCAACGTTGACAACTGATTATAGGAGTCACAAATCGTCAGAGGGGAAGACAATGGTTTGGGAACACCTGGTATCAACTAGCATGGACAAGGACCTTCAATAAGTTGTGGCACGGTGTGGATACCATGCATGATGACCAACCAAAGTAGGCATATGTCACTGACCATGACCAAATAATGTCACTAAGTGTGGTAAGCTTTGACATCTCATAGCACAATTCACAAATGGTCAGGATGGAAGATAATGGTTTGTGAATGCTAGTTATCCACTATAAAATACAAACACCTTCAATATGTAGTACCATAGCGTGCCTACCATGCACAGTAACCAACCAAAGTATGCATGTGTCACTGAACATGTCCAACAAATTTTACTTCATGTGGTCAGCGTTGACAACTTACAACATGAGTCACGAATAGTCACAGGGGGGTAACCATGATTTGGGAACACTAACTATCAACTAGAAAGCACAATTACCTTTATTACGTAGTCACATGTCGTGGGAACCACGTTCAGTGACAAACCAAAGTAGGCATATGTCACTAACCATGACCAACAAATCTCACGGTGTTTGGTCAAGGTTGAAAACCCATCACGCGAGTCACAAATGGTCAGAGGAAGAAACAATGGGTTGGGAACACTAGTTATCAACTAGCAAGTATGAAGATCTTCAACAAGTAGTGGCACGGTGTGGCTAGCTCACACAATGACCACCCAAAGGATGAATACGTCACTGACTATGACGGAAGAAGTCCACTATGTGTGGTCAACATTGACAACTCATAACATGAGTCACGAATAGTGTGAGGGAGAGACAATGGTCTGGGGAACCCTATGCATGGACTAGAAAGGAAAAATAACTTCAATACGTAGTGGCACGGTGTGGCTACTATGCACACCAAACAACCAAACTAGGCATATGTCACTGACCATGACCAAAGAATTTCAATATGAGTGGTCAACATTCACCAACCATAACACGAGTCACAAACGGTCAGATGGGGAAACAATGGTCTGGGAACATCAGTTGTCAACTAGCAAGTACAACAACCTTCAATCAGAAGTAACATGGTGTGGCTACAATGCACAATGACCGACCAAAGTAGGCATATGTACTACCTTTGACCAAAGAAATCCATTGTGTATGGTCAACGTTGGCAACTCATAATACGAGTCACAAATAGTCAGAGGGGAAACAACTGTTTGGGAACACCAGATATCAACTAGCAAGCGCAATGACCTTCAGTAGGTTGTGGCACGGTGTGGATACCATGCACGATGACCAACCATATGTCACTCACCATGACCAAAGAATGTCACCATGTGTGGTAAACTTAGACAGCTCATAACACAAGTCACAAATGGTCAGAGTGGAAGATAATGGTTTCTACATACTAGTTATCGACTAGCAAGCACAAATACCTTCAATATGCAGTGGCACAGTGTGGCTACAATGCACAGTGACCAACCAGAGTATGCATATGTCACTGACCATGATGGAAGAATTTCACTTCATGTGGTGAATTTTGACAACTCAAAACACGAGTCAAAGATAGTCAAAGGAGGCTAACAATGGTTCGTGAACACTAGCTGTCAACACGAAAGCAGAAAAGACCTTCAATACGTAACGACACGGCGTGGTAACCATGTACAGTGACAAACCAAAGTAGGCAAATGTCACAAACCAGGACCGAACGGATTTCACAGTGTGTGGTCAACGTTGAAAACTTATAACACGAGTCAGAAATGGTCAGTGGGGAAAACCATGGTTTGGGATCACTAGTTATCAACTAGCAAGTAGAAAGATTTTCAACAAGTAGTGGCACGGTGTGGCTAGCTTGCACAGTGACCAACCAAAGGATGTACACGTCACTGACTATGACGGAAGAAGTCCATTATGTATGGTCCACATTGACAACTCATAACACGAGTCAAAAATGGTCAGAGGGAGAGACAATGGTTTGGGAACCCTATGTATCGACTAGAAAGGACAAAGACCTTTAATATGTAGTGGCGCGGCGTGGCTACTATGCACACCAAACAACCAAACTAGGCATATGTCACCGGCCATGATGAAAGAATTTCAATATGGGTGGTCAGAGTTCACCAACCATAACACAAGTCACAAACGGCCAGAGGGGGAAACAATGGTATGTGAATATCAGTTCTCAACTAGCAAGTACAGCGACCTCTGATCAGTATAAGCACGGTGTAGCTACCATGCACAATGACCGACAAAAATAGGCATATGTACTGCCTTTGACCAAAGAAATCCGCTGTGTGTGGTCAGCGTTGACAACTCATAATATGAGTCACAAATGGTGAGAGGGGGATACAATGGTTTGGGAACTCCAGGTATCAACTAGCAAGCACAAGGACCTTCAAGACATTGTGGCACAGTGTGGATACCATGCACGATGACCAACCAAAGTAGGCATATGTCACTAACCATGACGAAATCATATCACTAAGCGTGGTAAACGTTGACAACTCATAACACGAGTCACAAATGGTCAGGGTGGAAGATAATGGTTTGTAACTACTAGTTATCGACTAGCAAGTACAAATGCCTGCAATATGTAGTGGCAGAGCGTGGCTACCATGCACGTTGACCAACCAAAGTATGCATATGTCACTGACCATGACCAACGAATTTCACTTCATGTGGACAGCGTTGACAACTCAAGACACGAGCCACTGATAGTCAGAGGAGGGCAACAATGGTTTGGGAACACTATATATCAACTAGAAAGCACAAAGACCTTCAATACGCAGTGACACGGCCTGGTAACCACGTACAGTGACAAACCAACCTATGGGTGGTCAACATTCACAACCCATAACATGAGGCACAAATGGTCAGCACGGGAAAACATGGTTTCAACACACTATGTATCTTCTAGCAAGTATAAAGATTTTTTGTTCGTATTGGCACGGTGTGGCTACCGTTCACAATGACCTACCCAAGTAGGCATACATCACTGCTCATGACAAAACAAGTTTATTGTGTGTGGTCAATGTTCACAACTCATAATACAAGTCAAAAATGGGCAGAGGGAGAATCAATGGTTTGGGAATACTCGGTATCCACTAGCAAGTACAAAGACCTTCCATAAATGGTGGCACGGTGTGGGTACCATGCACAATGACCAATCAAAGTATGCTTGTGTCACTGAATATCATTAAAAGCGTTGTACTGTGTGTAGTCAACTTTCCTCCTTACGGCTGGTCAATCAGACCAATGGTTGAGAGGTTATTCAAGCTCAAAGTTGCAATATTTGAAATCCTGTCTGCGTCATTTTTTTATGATTAAACTAGTTTTGATATCATTCATAGTTTTGAAATCTACCCTCTAATCTTACACCCCCTTCTTTTATGCCCTTTACCCATAGGAACCCTTCTAATATCATTTGGACATCATATGAACACCATGTGAGTTGGCTTAGTGCATATAGAGTTGGATTTTGGAGTGGTAGGTCCTATTTTTGAATCCTCGTACGCGCAATATAGAATACGCTTGCGACCAGGGGGGAGGAGGGGGGGGGGGGGCGTGTTGTGATACCTCAACTCTACCTTCGAGCCTAAGCCGTGGGGGGTGGGGGGGGTGGGGTAGGGGGGTGTCATAATGCGGTCACAAACCTGTCCTCCAGGTCGTCCACAGAACACCCCTATAGGGGGGTGGGAGGGAGTATTCCACTGAAGGCATCTACGCGTAACAAATCAACAAAAACCGACCTGGTGTCAAAGGGAGAAACCTTTTGCTATTCATTGACTAGCAAGTACAAAGATTTTTAACAAGCAGTGGAACGGTGTGGCGGCCATGTACAATGACCAACCAGATTAGGCATGGGCTTCTTACTCTGACAAAATATTTTACTTAAGTGCGGTCAACGTTGACAACCCATAACATGGGTCAGAAATTGTCAGAGGGGGAAACAATGTTTTGGGAATACTAGATACCAACTAGCAAGTACAACGACCTTCAGTCAGTAGTAGCACGGAGTGGCTACAATGACCGACCAAAGTAGGCATATGTACTGCATTTGACCAAAGAAATCTGCTGTGTTTGGTCAACGTTGACAACTCATAACACAAGTCACACATGGTCAGAGGGAGAGACAATGGTTTGGGAACCCTATGTATTGACTAGCAAGGACAACGAACTTAAAAACGTAGTGGCACGGTGTGGCTACCATGCACACCAAACAACCGAACGATGAATATGTCACCGACCATGATGAAAGAATTTCAATATGGGTGGTCAAAATTCACCAACCATAACACGAGTCACAAACGGTCAGAGGGGGAAACAATGGTCGGTGAATATCAGTTCTCAACTAGAAAGTACAACGACCTTCAATCAGTATAAGCACGGTGTGGCTACCATTTACAACGAGGGGCCAAAGTAGGTATATGTACTACTTTTGACCAAAGAAATCCGCTGTGTGTGGTCAGCCATGACAACTCATAATGGGAGTCACAAATGGTCAGAGGGGGAGACAATGGTTTGGGAATACCAGTATTAACTAGCAAGCACAAGGACCGTCAATAAGTTGTGGCACGGTGTGGATACCATGGTGTGGATACTATGTCCACAGTGTAGATACGATGACCAACCAAAGTAGGCATATGTCACTGACCATGACCAAACAATGTCAATAAGTGTGGTAAACTTTGACAACTCATGACACCAGTCACAAATGGTCAGGATGGAGGATAATGGTTTGTGAATACTAGTTATCGACTAGCAAGTACAAATACCTTCAATATGTAGTGGCACAGCCTGGCTACCATGCACTGTGACCAACCAAAGTATGCATATGTCACTGACCATGACCAACAAATTTCACTTCATGTGGTCAGCGTTGACAACTCACGACACGAGTCACTGATAGTTGGAGGAGGGTAACAACGGGTTGAGAACACTAGCTATCAACAAGAAGGCACAAAGACCTTCTATACATAGTGACACGGCTTGGTAACCACATACAGTGACAAACCAAACTACGCATATGTCACTAACCATGACCAAATTAGTTCAATATGGGTGGTCAACGTTCACAACCCATACCATGAGTCACAAATGGTCAGAGGGTGAAAGCATGGTTTCAAAACACTATGTATCTTCTGGCAAGTATAAAGGGTTTTTTGTATGTATTGGCACGGTGTGGCTACCGTGCACAATCACATACCCAAGTAGGCATACATCAGTGCTCGTGACCAAAGAAGTTTAGTGTGTGTGGTCAACGTTCACAACTCACAATACAAGTCAAAAATAGGCAAAGGGAGAAACAATGGTTTGGGAATACTTGGTATCGACTAGCAAGTACAAAGATCTTCGATAAGTGGTGGCACGGTGTGGCTACCATGCACAATGACCAACCAAAGTATGCTTGTTTCACTGGATATCATAAAAAGAGTTTCATTGTGTGTAGTCAACTTTCCATCTTGCTGCTGGTCAATCGGAGCAATGGTTGGAAGGTTATTCAAGCTCAAGGTTGCAATATTGGAAATCCCGTCTGCGTCATCTTTTTATGACTAAACTAACCTTGCTATCATCCATACTTTTGAAAACTACCCTCTAATCTTACACCCCCTTGTTTTATGCCCTTTACCCATAAGAACCATTATACTGTCATTTGGACATCATGTGAACACCATGTGAGTTGGCTTAGTGATTATAGAGTTAGATTCTGGAGCGGTAGGTCTTGGGTTCTGATCCTCGTATGTGCAATATAGAATAGGCTCACGACCTGGGGGGGGGGGGGGG
>SZWC01000220.1:52652-66519 GCA_023375785.1 Penium margaritaceum | reverse complement strand
GGGGGGGGGGGGGGGGGGGGGGGGGGGGGGGGGCGGCCATGTTGTGATACCTCAACTCTACCTTCGAGCCTAAGCCGTGGGAGGGTAGGGGGGGCGGGGGTGTCATAATGCGGTCACAAATCTGTCCTCCAGGTTGTACACGGAACATCCCTCGAGGGGGGTGGGAGGGAGTAGTCCAGTGAAGGCACCAAAGCGTAACAAATAAACAAAAACCGACCTGGTGTCAAAGGAAGAAACCTTTTTCTATTTATTGACTAGCAAGTACAAATACTCTCAAAAAGTAGTGGAACGGTGTGGCTACCATGTCCAATGACCAACCAGATCATGCATGGGTTACTTACCATGACCAAAAGAATTTCACAAAGTGTGGTCAATGTTGAAAACGTATGACACGAGTCACAAATGGGCAGAGGGTAAAACAATGGGTTGGGAACACTAGTTATCAACTAGCAAGTACAAAGAATTTTAACAAGCAGTTGCACGGTATGGCTAGCATACACAATGACCAACCAAGGGATGCATACGTCACTGACTATGACCGAATAAGTCCACTATGTGTGCTCAACATTGACAACTCATAACACTAGTCACAAATGGTCATACGGTGAGACAATGGGTTGGGAACCCTATGTATTGACTAGAAAGGACAAAGAACTTCAATACGTAGTGGCACAGTGTGGCTACCATGCACACCAAACAACCAAACTAGGAATGTCACTGACCATGACCAGATAATTTCAATGTGGGTGGTCAACGTTCACCAACCATAACACATGTCACAAATGGTCATCAGGGGAAACAATGGTCTGGGAATATCAGTTGTCAACTAGCAAGTACAGTGACCTTCTATCAGTATAGGCACGGTGTGGCAACCATGCACAATGACCGACCAAAGTAGGCATATGTACTGCCTTTGACCAAAGAAATCCACTGTGTGTGGTCAACGTGGACAACTCATAATAGGAGTCACACATGGTCGGAGGGGGAGACAATGGTTTGGGAACACGAGGTATCAACTAGCAAGCACAAGGACCTTCAATAACTTGTGGCACGGTGTGGATACCATGCACGACGAACAACCATAGTAGGCATATGTCACTAACCATGACCACATAATGTCACTAAGTATGGTATACGTGTACAACCCATGACACAAGTCACAAATGGTCAGGGTGGATGATAAGGGTTTGTGAATACTAGTTATCCACTAGCAAGTACAAATATCTTCAATATGTAGTGGCACAGCGTGGCTACCATGCACAGTGACCAACCAAAGTATGCATATGTCACTGACCTTGACCAACGAGTTTCACTTCATGTGGTCAGCGTTGACAACTCACAACACGAGTCACTGATAGTCAGAGTGGGGTAACAATGGTTTGGGAACACTAGCTATCAACTAGAAAGCACAAAGACCTTCAATACGTAGCGACAAGGCGTAGTAACCACGTACAGTGACAACCCAAACTAGGCATATGTCACTAACCATGACCAAATAATCTCAATATGGGTGGTCAACGTTCACAACCCATAACATGAGTCACAAATGGTCAGAGGGGGAAAACATGGCTTCAAGACACTATGTATCTTCTAGCAAGTACAAAGATTTTTTGTATGTATTGGCACGGTGTGGCTACTGTGCACAATGACCTACCCAAGTAGGCATACATCACTGCTCAGGACCAAAGAAGTTTAGTGTGTGTAGTCAACGTTCAAAACTCATAATACAAGTCAAAAATGGACAGATGGAGAAACAATGACTTGGGAATACTCAGTATCGACTAGCAAGTACAAAGACCTTCAATATTTTCTAGCACGGTGTGACTACGATGCACAATAACCAAACAAAGGATGCTTGTGTCACCAAATATCGTAAAAAGAGTTTCACTGTGTGTAGTCAACTTTCGTTCTTATGGCTGGTCAATCAGAGCAATGGTTGAGAGACTAATCAAGCTCAAAGTTGCAATATTTGAAATTCCGTCTGCGTCATTTTTTCATGATTAAACTATTTTTGTTATCATTCATACTTTTGAAAACTACCCTATAATCCTACACCCCCTGATTTTATGCCCTTTATCCATATGAACCCTTAAAATGTCATTTGAACATCATATGAACACAATGTGAGTTGGCTTAGTGCTTATAGTGTTAGATTGTAGACGGTAGGTCCTTGGTTTGAATCCTCGTACACACAATACAGAATAGGCTCGCGACCTGGCGGGGGGGTGGGGGGTTGGGGGACGGCTGTGTTGTGATACCTCAACTCTCCCTTCAGGCCTAAGCCGTGGGGGGAGTAGGGGGGGTGTCATAATGCGGTTGTGAATCTGTCCTCCAGGTCGTCCACGGAACATCCCTCTAGGGAAGTGGGAGGGAGTATTCCAGTGACGGCACCTACGCGTAACAAATAAACAAAAACCGGCCTGGTGTCACAAGGAGAAACCTTTTGCTATTCATTGACTAGCAAGTACAAATACTTTCAACAAGTAGTGGAACGGTGTGGCTACCAAGCACAATGACCAACCAGATAAGGCATGGGCCCATTACCATGACCAAATAATATTACTATGTGTGGACTACGTTGATTACCCACATTATGGGTCACAAATCGGCAGAGGAGGAAACAATGGTTTGGGAATACTAGACACCAACTAGCAAGTACAACGACCTTCAGTCAGTAGTAGTACGGTGTGGCTACCATGCACAATGACCAGCCAAAGTAGGCAGATGTACTGCCTTTGACAAAACAAATCTGTTGTGTGTGGTCAATTATGGCAACTCATAACACCAGTCACAAATAGTCAGATGGGGAAACTATTGTTTGGGAACACCATGTATCAACTAGCAAGCACAAGGACCTTCAGTACGTTGTGGCCCGGTGTGTATACCATGCACGATGACAAACCATATGTCACTGACCATGAACAAAGAATGTCACCGTGTGTGGTAAACTTTGACAACTCATAACACAAGTCACAAATGGTCAGAGTAGAAGATAATAGTTTCTAAATACTAGTTATCCACAAGCAAGTACAAATACCTTCAATATGCAGTGGCACAGTGTGGCTACAATGCACAGTGACCAACCAAAGTATGCATATGTCACTGACCATGACCAAAGACTTTCACTTCATGTGGTCAATGCTGACAACTCACAACACGAGTCACGGATATTTTGAGGGGGTAACAATGGTTTGGGAACACTAGATATCAACTACAAAGCACAGAGACATTTGATACATAGTGACACGGCGTGGTAACCATGTACAATGACAAACCAAAGTAGGCATATGTTACTAACCATGGCCAAAAGAATTTCACAGTGTGTGGTCAATGTTGAAAACGCATAACACGAGTCACAAATGGTCAGAGGGGGAAACAATGGGTTGGGAACACTAGTTATCCACTAGCAAGTACAAACACCTTCAACAAGCAGTAGCACGGTATGGCTAGCGTACACAGTGACCAACCAAAGGATGCATACGTCACTGACTATGACCGAAGAAGTCCACTATGTGTGGTCAACATTGACAACTCATAACACAAGTCACAAATGGTCAGAGGGAGAGACAATGGTTTGGGAACCCTTTGTATCGACTAGAAAGGAAAAACAACTTCAATACGTAGTGGCACGTTGTGGCTACTATGCACACCAAACAACCAAACTAGGCATATGTCACTGACCATGACCAGAGAATTTCAATATGAGTGGTCAACGTTAACCAATCATAACACATGTCATAAACGGTCAGAAGGGGAAACAATGGCCTGGGAATATCAATCATCAACTAGCAAGTATAGTGACCTTCAATCAGTATAAGCACGGTGTGGCTACCATGCACAATGACCGACCAAAGTAGGCATATGTACTGGCTTTGACCAAAGAAATCCGCTGTGTGTGGTCAACGTTGACAACTCATAAAAGGAGTCACAAATGGTCAGAGGGGGAGACAATGGTTTGGGAACACCAGGTATCAACTAGCAAGCACAAGGACCTTCAATAAGTTGTGGCATGGTGTGGATACCATGCATGATGACCAACCAAAGTAGGCATACGTCAGTGACCATGACCAAAAAATGTCACTAAGTGTGGTAAACTTTGACAACTCATAATACGAGTCACAAATGGTCAGGGTGGAAGATAATGGTTTGTGGATGCTAGTTATCCACTAGCAAGTAAAAATACCTTCAATATGTAGTAGCACAGTGTGGCTACCATACACAGTGACCAACCAAAGTATGCATATGTCATTGACCATGACCAACGAATTTCACTTCATGTGGTCAGCGTTGATAACTCACAAGCCGAGTTAGTGATAGTCATAGAAAGGTAACAATGGTTTGGGAACATTAACTATTAACTAGAAAGCACAAATTCCTTTAATATGTAGTGACACTGCGTGGTAACCACGTACAGTTACAAACCAAACTAGGCATATGTCAATAACCATGACCGACAAATTTCGCGGTGTGTGGTCAACGTTGAAAACTCATCACACGAGTCAGAAATGGTCAGAGGAGGTAACAATGGGTTGGGAAAACTACATATCAACTAGCAAGTATGAAAACTTCAACAAGTAGTGGCACGGTGTGGCTAGCGTGCACGTTGACCAACCAAAGGATGAATACGTCACTGACTATGACGGAAGAAGTCCACTATGTGTGGTCAACATTGACAACTCATAACACAAGTCACAAATGGTCAAAGGGAGAGACAATGGTTTGGGAACCCTATGCATGGACTACAAAGGACAAGTAACTTCAATACTTAGTGATACGGTGTTTCTACTATGCGCACAAAAGAACCAAACTAGGCATATGTCACTAACCATGATCACAGAATTTCAATACGGGTGGTCAACGTTCACCAACCATAACAGATGTCACAAACGGTCTGAAGGGGAAACAATGGTCTAGGAATATCAGTTATCAACTAGCAAGTACAGTAACCTTCAATCAGTATTAGCACGGTGGGGCTACCATGCACAATGACCGACCAAAGTAGGCATATGTACTGCCTTTGACCAAGGAAATCCGCTGTGTGGTCAACGTTGACAACTCATAATACGAGCCACAAATGGTCTCAGGGGGAGACAATGGTCTGGGAACACCAGGTAACAACTAGCAAGCACAAGGACCATCAATAAGGTGTGGCATGGTGTGGATACCATGCATGATGACCACCCAAAGTAGGCATATGTCACTGACCATGACCAAATAATGTCTCTAAGTGTGGTAAACTTTGAAATTTCATAACACGAGTCACAAATGGTCAGGGTGGACGATTCTGGTTTGTGAATACTAGTTATCCACTATCAAGTACAAATAACTTCAAAATGTAGTGGCACTGCCTGGCCACCATGCACATTGACCAACCAAAGTATGCATATGTCAGTAACCATGACCAACAAACTTCACTTCATGTGGTCAGCGTTGATAACTCACAACACAAGTCACTGATGGTCATAGCGAGATAACAATGGTTTGGGAATACCAACTATTAACTAGAAAACACAAATGCCTTTATTACGTAGTGCCACGGTGTGGTAACCACGTACAGTGACAAACCAAACTAGGCATATGTCAATAACCATGACTAACGAATTTCATGGTATTTGGTCAACGTTGAAACCTCATCACACGAGTCACAAATGGTCAGAGGGGGAATCAATGGGATAGAAACACTAGTTATCAACTAGCAAGTATGAAAAACTTCAACAAGTAGTGGCACGATGTGGCTATTGTGCACATTGACCAACCAAAGGATGAATACGTCAATGACTATGACGGAAGAAGTCCACTGTGTGTGGTCAACATTGACAACTTCTAACATGAGTCACAAATGGTCAGAGGGAGAGACAATGGTTTGGGAACCCTATGCATGGACTAGAAAGGACAGATAACTTCAATACCTAGTGGCACGGTGTGGCTCCTATACACACCAAACAACCCAAATAGGCATATGTCACTGACCATGACCGAAGAATTTTAATATGGGTGGTCAACGTTCACCAACCATAACACGAGTAAAAAACGGTCAGAGGGGGAAACAATGGTCCCGAAATATCAGTTCTCAACTAGCAAGTTCAACGACCTTCAATCAGTAATAGCACGGTGTGGCTACCATGCACAATGACCGACCAAAGTAGGCATATGTACTGACTTTGACCAAAGAAATCCGCTGTGTGTGGTCATAAAAGGAGTCACAAATGGTCAGAGGGGGAGACAATGGTTTGGGAACACCAGGTATCAACTAGCAAGCACAGGGTCCTTCAATACGTTGTGGCAAGGTGTGGATACCGTGCACAATGACCAACCAAACTAGGCATATGTCATTGACCATGACCAAATAATGTCACTAAGTGTAGTAAAATCTGACAACTCATCTCACGAGTCACAAATGGTCAGGGTGAAAGATAATGGTTTGTGAATGCTAGTTATCCACTAGCAAGTACAAATACCTCCAATATGTAGTGGCACAGCGTTGCTACCATGCACAGTGACCAACCAAAGTATGCATATGTCATTGACCATGACCAACGAATTTCACTTCATGTGGTCAGCGTTGATAACTCACAACACGAGTCACTGATAGTCATAGTGGGGTAACAATGGTTTGGGAACACCAACTATTAACTGAAGAGCACAAATGCCTTTATTACGTAGTGACACGGCGTGGTAACCACGTACAGTGACGAACCAAACTAGGCATATGTCAATAACCATGACCAACGAATTTCACGGTGTGTGGTCAACATTGAAAACTCATCACACGAGTCACAAAAGGGTCAGCGAGGGAAACAATGTGTTGGGATCACTAGTTATCAACTAGCAAGTATGAAGAACTTCAACAAGTAGTGGCACGGTGTGGCTAACGTGCACATTGACCAACCAAAGGATGAATACGTCACGGACTATGATGGAAGAAGTCCACTATGTGTGGTCAACATTGACAACTTCTAACACCAGTCACGAATGGTTAGAGGGAGAGACAATGGTTTGGGAACCGTATGCATGGACTAGAAAGGATAAATAACTCCAATACCTAGTGGCACGGTGTGGCTACTATGCACACCAAACAACCAAACTAGGCATATGTCACTGACCATGACCGAAGAATTTTAATATGGGTGGTCAACGTTCACCAACCATAACACGAGTCAAAAATGGTCAGAGGAGGAAACAATGGTCCGGGAATATCAGTTCTCAACTAGCAAGTACAACGACCTTCAATCAGCAATAGCACGGTGTGGCTACCATGCACAATGACCGACCAAAGTAGGCATATGTACTGCCTTTGACCAAAGAAATCCGCTGTGTATGGTCACCATTGGCAACTCAAATTGTGAGTCACAAATAGTTAGAGGGGGAAACAATTGTTTGGGAACACCAGGTATCAACTAGCTAGCACAATGACCTTCAGTACGTTGTGGCACGGTGTGGATACCATGCACGATGACCAACCATATGTCACAATACTAGTTATCGATCAGCAAGTACATATGCCTTCAGTATGCAGTGGCACAATGTGGCTTCAATGCACAGTGACCAACCAATGTAAACATATGTCACAGACCATGACCAAATAAGTTCATTTCATGTGGTCAATTTTAACAACTCACAGCACGAGTCACCAATAGTCAGCGGGGGCTAACAATGGTTTGGGAAACCTAGCTGGTAACAAGAAAGCACAAAGACCTTCGATACGTAATGACATGGCGTGGTAACCATGAAGAGTGACAAACCAAAGTAGGCATATGTCACAAACCACGTCAAAACGGATTTCACAGTGTGTGGTCAACGTTGAAAACTCATAACATGAGTCACAAATGATGAGCGGGGGAAACAATGGGTTGAGAACACTAGTTATCAACTAGCAAGTATAAAGATTTTCAACAAGCCGTGGCATGGTATGGCTAGCGTGCACAGTGACCAACCAAAGGATGCTCATCACTGACTATGACCGAAGAAGTCCACTATGTTTGGTCAACATTGACAGGTCATAACACGAGTCACAAATGGTCAGAGGGAGCGACAATGGTTTGGGAATCCTATGTATCAACTAGAAAGCACAAGGATCTTCAATACGTAGTGCCACGGTGTGGCTGCTATGCACATCAAACAACCAAACTAGGCACATGTCACTGGCCATGATGAATGAATCTCAACATGGGTGGTCAATATTCACCAACCATAACACGCGTCACACACGGTCAGAGGGGGAAACAATGCTATGTGAATATCAGTTCTCAACTAGCAAGTACAGCGACCTTGAATCAGTATAAGCACGGTATGGCTACCATGCACAATGACCGACCAAAGTAGGCATATGTTCTACCTTTGACCAAAGAAATCCGCCGTGTGTGGTCAGCGTTGACAACTCATAATGGGAGTCACAAATGTTCAGAGGGGGAGACAATGGTTTGGGAACACCAGGTATCAACTAGTAAGCACAAGGACCTTCAATAAGTTGTGGCACGGTGTGGATACCATGCACGATGACCAACCAAAATAGGCATATGACACTGACCATGATCAAATAATTTCACTAAGTGTGGTAAACTTTGACAACTCATAACACGAGTCACAAATGGTCTGGGTGGAAGATAATGGTTTTTGAATACAAGTTATTGACTAGAGGGTACAAATACCTTCGATATGTAGTGGCACAGTGTGGCTACCATGCACAGTGACCAACCAAAGTATGCATATGTCACTGACCATGACGAACGAATTTCACTTCATGTGGTCAGCGTTGACAACTCACAACACGAGTCACTGATAGTCAGAGGAGGGTAACAATGGTTTGGGAACACTAGCTATCAACTAGAAAGCACAAAGACCTTCAATAGGTAGTGACACGGCATGGTAACCACGTACAGTGACAAACCAAACTAGGCATATGTCACTAACCATGACCAAAGAATTTCAATATGGGTGGTCAACGTTCACAACCCATAACATGATTCACAATGAGTCAGAGGGGGAAAACATGGTATCAAAACACTTTGTATGTATTGGCACAATGTGGCTACCGTGCACAATGACCTATCCAAGTAGGCATACATTACTGCTCATGACCAAAGAGGTTTAGTGTGTGTGGTAAACGTTCACAACTCATAATGCAAGTAAAAAATGGGCAGAGGGAGAAACAATGGTTTGGGAATACTCGGTATCGGCTAGCAAGTGCAAAGACCTTCCATAAGTGGTGGCACGGTGTGCTACCATGCACAATGACCAACCAAAGTATGATTGTGTCACTGAATATCGTATAGAGAGTTTCACTGTGTGTAGTCAACTTTCCTTCTTACGGCTGGTCAATGAGAGCAATGGTGGAGAGGCTATTCAAGCTCAAAGTTGCAATATTTGATATCCCTTCTGCGTCATTTTTTTCTGATTAACATAACTTTGCTATCATTCATATTTTTGAAAACTACCCACTAACCGTACACCCCCTTTTTGTATGCCCTTTACCCATGGGAACCCTTGTAATGTCATTTGGACATCACATGAATACCATGTGAGTTGGCTTAGTGCTTATAGAGTTATATTCTGGAGCAGGAGGTCCTGGGTTTGAATCATCGTACGTGCAATATAGAATAGGCTCGCGACCTGGAGGAGGGGGCGGCCATGTTGTGATACCTCAACACTACCTTCGAGCCTAAGCCGTCGGGGGGTAGGGGCGGGTTTCATAATGCGGTCACAAATCTGTCCTTTAGGTCGTCGAGGGAGTGTTCCAGTGAAGGCACCTACGTGGAACAAAAAAACGAAAACCGACCTGGTTTCAAATGGAGAAACCCTTTGCTGTTTATTGACTATAAAGTACAAACACTTTCAACAAGTAGTGGAACAGTGTGGCTACCATGTACAATGACCAACCATATTCGGCATGAGCCACTTACCATGACCAAATAATTTTACTATGTTTGGTCAGCGTTGACAACCCATAACATGGGTCACAAATTGTCAGAGGGAGAAACAATGGCTTGGGAATACTAGATACCAACTAGCAAGTACAACAACCTTAAGTTAGTAGTAGTATGGTGTGGCTGCCATGCACAATGACCGACCAAAATAGGCATATGTAATGCCTTTGACCAAAGAAATCCGCTGTGTATGATCAATGTTGGCAACTCATAATACGAGTCACAGATAGTCAGAGGGGGAAACAATTTTTTGGGAACACCATGTATCAGCTAGCAAGCACAATGACCTTCAGTACATTGTGGCACGTTGTTGATACCATGCACGATGACCAACCATATGTCACTGACCATGACCAAAGAATGTCACCATGTATTGTAACTTTGACAACTCATAACACGAGTCACAAATGGTCACAGTAGAAGATAATGGTTTCTAAATACTAGTTATCGACTAGCGAGTACAAATATCTTCAATATGAAATGGCACAGTGTGGCCACAATGCACAATGACCAACCAAAGTATGCATATGTGACTGACCATGACCAAAGAATTTCGCCTGTTTTGGTCAATGTTGACAACTCACAACACGAGTCACAGATATTCAGAGGGGGTAACAATGGTTTGGGAACACTAGCTATCAGCTAGAAAGCACAGAGACCTTCAATACGTAGTGACATGGCATGGTAACCATGTATAGTGACAAACCAAAGTAGGCATATGTCACTAACCATGACCAAAAGAATTTCACAGTGTGTGGTCAACGTTGAAAACCCATAACAAGGTTCACAAATGGTCAGAGGGGGAAACCATGGGTTGGGGACACTAGTTATCAACTAGCAAGTACAAGGACCTTCAACAAGCAGTGGCACGGTATGGCTAGCATACAGACTGACCAACAAAAGGATGCATACGTCATTGACTATGACCGAAGAAGTCCACTATGTGTGGTCAACATTGACAACTCATAACACGAGTCACAAATGGTCAGAGGGAGAGACAACGGTTTAAGAACCCTATGTATCAACTAGAATGAAGAAGTTCAATACGAAGTGGCACGGTGTGGCTACTATGTAAACGAAACAACCAAACTATGCATGCACGTACCATGACCAGAGAATTTCAATATGGGTGGTCAACGTTCACCAACCATGACACATGTCAAAAACGGTCAGAACGGGAAACAATGGTCTCAAAATGTCGGTTCTCAACTAGCAGGTACAGTGACCTTCAATCAATATAAGCACGGTATGGCTACCGTGCACAATGACCGACCAAAGTAGGCACATATACTGCCTTTGACCAGAGAAATCCGATGTGTGTGGTCAAAGTTGGCAACTCATAATAGGAGTCACGAATGGTTAGAGGGGGAGACAATGGTTTGGGAACACCAGGTATCAAATAGCAAGCACAAGGACCTTCAATGCATTGTGGCAAGGTGTGGATACCATGCACGATGACCAACCAAAGTAGGCATATGTCACTGACCATGACCAAATAATGTCACAAAGTGTGGCAAACTTTGACAACTCATAACACGAGTCACAAATGGTCAGGGTGGAAGATAATGATTTTTGAATAGTAGCTATCCACAAGCAATTACAAATACCTTCAATACGTAGTGGCACAGCGTGGCTACCATGCAAAGTGACCAGCCATGTCACTGACCATGACCAACGAATTTCACATCATGTGGTCAGCGTTGACAACTCACAACACGAGTCACTGATAGTCATAGTGGGGTAACAGTGATTTGGGAGTACCAACTATTAACTAGAAAGCACAAATACCTTTATTACATAGTGACACGGCGTGGTAGCCACGTATTTTCACAAACCAAACTAGGCATATGTCACTAACCATGACCAACAAATATCACGGTGTGTGGTTAATGTTGAAAACTCATCACACGAGTCACAAATCGTCAGAGGGGGAAACAATGGGTTGGGAATACTAGTTATCAACTAGCAAGTATGAAGAACTTCAACAAGTGGTGGCACTGTGAAGCTAGCGTGCACAGTGACCAACCAAAGGATGAATGTTTCACTGACTATGACGGAAGAGGTCCACTTTGTGTGGTCAACATTGACAACTCATAACACGAGTCACGAATGGCTAGAGGGCGAGACAATGGTTTGGGAACCCTATGCATGGACTAGAAAGGACAAACAACTTCAATACGTAGTGGCACGATGTGGCTACTATGCACACCAAACAACCAAACTAAGCATATGTCACCGGTCATGTTGAAAGAATTTCAATATGGGTGGTCAACGTTCACCAACCATAACACGAGTCACAAACAGTCACAAGGGGGAAACAATGGTCTGTGAATATCAGTTCTCAACTAGCAAGTACAGTGACCTTTAATCAGTATAAGCACAGTGAGGCTACCATGCACAATGACCAACCAAAGTAGGCATATGTCCTACATTTGACCAAAGAAATCCGCTGTGTGTGGTCAGCGTTTACAACCCATAATAGCTGTCACAAATGGTCAGAGGGAAAGACAATGGGTTGGAAACACCAGGTATCAACTAGCAAGCACAAGGACCTTCAATACGTTGTGGCACGGTGTGGATACGATGCACAATGACAAACCAAAGTAGGCATATGTCCTACATTTGACCAAAGAAATCCGCTGTGTGTGGTCAGCGTTTACAACCCATAATAGCTGTCACAAATGGTCAGAGGGAAAGACAATGGGTTGGAAACACCAGGTATCAACTAGCAAGCACAAGGACCTTCAATACGTTGTGGCACGGTGTGGATACGATGCACAATGACAAACCAAAGTAGGCATATGTCACTGACCATGACCAAATAATTCCACAAAAAGTGGTAAACCTTGACAACTCATAACACAAGTCACAAATGGTCAGGGTGGAAGATAATGGTTTGTGACTTCTAGTTATTGAATAGCAAGTACAAATACCTTCAATATGTAGTGGCACAGCGTGGCTACCATGCAATGTGACCAACCAAAGTATGCATATGTCACTGGCCTTGACCTACAAATTTCACTTCATGTGGTCAGCATTGACAACTCACGACACGAGTCACTGCTAGTTAGAGGATTGTAACAATGGTTTGGGAACACTAGCTATCAACTAGAAAGCACAAAGACCTTCAGTACGTAGTGACACGGCGTGGTAACCACGTACAGCGACAAACCAAAATGACATATGTCACTAACCATGACCAAAGAATTTCAATATGGGTGGTCAACGTTCACAACCCATAACATGAGTCACAGATGGTTAGAGGGGGAAAACATGGTTTCAAAACACTATGTATCTTCTAGCGAGTACAAAGGATTTTCGTATGTATTGGCACGTTGTGGCTACCATGCACAATGACCGACCCAAGTAGTCATACATCACTTCTCATGACTAAAGAAGTTTAGTGTGTGTGGTTAGCGTTCACAACTCATAATACAAGTCAAAAATGGGCAGAGGGAGAAACAATGGTTTGGGAATACTTGATATCGACTAGCAAGTACAAAGACGTTCGATAAGTGGTGGCACGGTGTGTTTACCATGCACAATGACAAATCAAATTATGCTTGTGTCACTGAATATCACTAAAAGAGTTTTACTGTGTGTTGTTAACTTTCCTTCTTATTGTTGGTCAATCAGAGCAATGGTTGAAAGGTTATTGAAGCTCAAATTTGCAATATTTGAAATTCCGTCTGCGTTTTTTTTTTTGATTAAAGTAACTTTGTTATCATTCATGCTTTTGAAAACTACCATCTAATCTTACACCCCCTTATTTTTTGCCCTTTACCCATATGAACCCTTCTAATGTCATTTGGACATCATATGAACACCATGTGAGTTGGCTTAGTGCGTATATAATTATATTCTGGAACGGTAGGTCCTGGTTTTGAATCCTCATACGCGCAATATAGAATAGGCTCGCGACCCTGGGGGGGGGGGGGGGGGGG
>SZWC01000220.1:41855-52548 GCA_023375785.1 Penium margaritaceum | reverse complement strand
AGGGGGGGGGGGTGTCATAATGCAGTCGCAAATCTGTCCTCAGGTCGTCCACTGAACATCCCTCTAGGGGGGGTGGGCGGGAGTGTTCTTGTGAAGGCACCTATGAATAAAAAATCAACAAAAACCGACCTGGTGTCAAAGGGAGAAACCTTTTGCTATTAATTGACTAGCAAGTACAAAGAATTTCAACAAGTAGTGGAACAGTGTGGCTACCATGAACAATGTCCAACCAGATTAGGCATGGGCCACTTACCATGACCAAATAATTTTACTATGTGTGGTCAACGCTGACAATCCATAACATGGGTCACAAATTGTCAAAGGAGAAAACAATGGTTTGGGAATACTAGATACCAACTGGCAAGTACAATGACCTTCAGTCAGTAGTAGCATGGTGTGGCTACCATGCACAATGACCGACCAAAGTACGCATATGTACTGCATTTGACCAAAGAAATCCGCAGTGTATGGTCAACGTTGGCAACTCATAATACGAGTCACAAATCATCGGGGCGAAAACAATTGTTTGGGAACACCAGGTATCAACTAGCAAGCACAATGACCTTCAGTACGTTGTGGCACGGTGTGGATACCATTCACGATGACCAACCATATGTCAATGACCATGACCAAATAATGTCACCATGTGTGGTAAACTTTGTCAACTCAGAACACGAGTCACAAATGGTCAGAGTAGAAGATAATGGTTTCTAAATACTAGTTATTGACTAGCAAGTACAAATACCTTCAATATGCAGTGGCACAGTGTGGCTACAATGCATAGTGACCAACCAAAGTATGCATATGTCACTGACCATGACCAAAGAATGTTTTCTCATGTGGTCAAGGTTGACAACTCACAACATATGTCACAGATATTTAGAGGGGGTAGCAATGGTTTTGGAACACTAGCTACCACAGAGACCTTTGATACGTATCAACACGGCGTGGTAACCATGTACAGTGACAAACCAAGGTAGGCATATGTCACCAACCATGACCAAAAGAATTTCACAGTATGTGGTCAACGTTGAAAATGCATAACATGAGTCACAAATGGTCAGAGGGGGAAACAATGGGTTGGGAACACTAGTTATAAACTAGCAAGTACAAAGACCTTCAACAAGCAGTGGCACCGTATGGCTAGCGTACAGAGTGACCAACCAAAGGATGCATACGACACTGACTATGACCAAAGAAGTCCACTATGTGTGGTCAACATTGACAACTCATAACTGGAGTGACAAATGGTCAGAGGGAGAGACATTGGTTTGGGAACCCTATGTATTGACTAGAAAGGACAAAGAACTTCAATACGTAGTGGCAAAGTGTGGCAACTATTCACACCAAACAACCAAACTAGGCATATGTCACTGACCATGACCATAGAATTTCAATATGGGTGGTCAACGTTCACCAACCATAACCCATGTCACAAACGGTCAGAAGGGGAAACAATGGTCGGGGAATATGATTTCTCATCTACCAAGTACAGTGACCTTCAATCAGTATAAGCACGGTGTGGCTACCATGCACAATGATCAACCGAAGTAGGCATATGTACTGCCTTTGACCAAAAAAATCCGCTGTGTGTGGTCAACGATGACAACTCATAATAGGAGTCACAAATGGTCATAGGGGGAGACAATGGTTTGGGATCACCAGGTATCAACTAGCAAGGACAAGGACCTTCAAGACGTTGTGGCATGGTGTGGATACCATTTACAATGACCAACCAAAGTAGGCATATGTCACTGACCATGACCAAATAAGGTACTAAGTGTGGTAAACTTTGACAACTCATAACATGAGTCACAAATGATCAGGGTGGAATATAATGATGTGTGACTACTAGTTATCCACTAGCAATTACAATTAGCTTCAATACGTAGTGGCACAGTGTGGCTACCATGCACAGTGACCAACCAAAGTATGCATATGTCACTGACCATAACCAACAAATTTCACTTCATGTGGTCAGCGTTGACAACTCACGACACGAGTCACTGATATTCGGAGGTGGTAACAATGGTTTGGGAAACCAACTATTAACTAGAAAGAACAAATACCTTTATTACGTAGTGACACGGCGTGGTAATCACGTACAGTGACAACCCAAACTAGGCATATGTCACTAACCATGACCAAAGAATTTGACGGTGTGTAGTCAACTTTGAAAACTCATCACACGAGTCACAAATGGTTAGAGGGGGAAACAATGGGTTGGGAACACTAGTTATCAACTAGCAAGTATGAAGCACTTCAACAATTAGTGGCATAGTATGGCTAGCGTGCACAGTGACCAACCAAAGGATGAATACGTCACTAACTATGACGGAATAAGTCCACTATGTGTGGTCAACATCAACAACTCATATGACGAGTCACGAATGGTCATAGGGAGAGACAATGGTTTGTGAACCCTATGCATGGACTAGAAAGGACAAATAACTTCAATGCATAGTGGCACGGTGTGGCTACTATGCACACCAAACAACCAAACTAGGCACATGTCACTGAACATGACCAAATAATATCCATATGGGTGGTCAATGTGCACCAACCAAACACGATTCACAAATGGTCAGAGGGGGAAACAATGGTCCGGGTTTATCAGTTCTCATTTAGCAAGTACAACGATCTTCAATCAGTAGTAGCACAGGTTGGCTACCAAGCACAATTACCGACCAAAGTACGCATATGTACTGCCTTTGACCAAAGAAATCCGCTGTGTATGGTCAACATTGGCAACTCATAATACGAGTCACAAATACTCAAAGGGGGAAACGATTATTTTAGAACACCAGGTATCTGTTGTCCTGAGGGTGAGTGTGCACCCTGGAGGGTCCCTAGCAGTGGCTGGTTCACACCACCAACTGTTTTTGGAGAGACTGAAACTATGGAGGCAACTGGTTCCAAGGATGGCAAAATCTGGTTAGAGAGTGAGGCAATAGTTTTGGCCTCAATTGGATGGGAATTAACACTTGATCAAGGCTCACAAGCAGTGACATTTTATAGCCACTGATCTAAGCTTTCTAGAACACCAAAGCATGCCAGATTTGGAGCTTCCTAGCAGATTCTATGGCTTCTAGAGTTCTCCTTGGTAGGCTGTCCTTTTCCCACCTAGGAAGGCATCCCTTCCCTCCTCTAAAAGCTTCTGCCCCTTCCTAGATTCCTCAGCTTGCTTCTAGTAGGAGAGAAGGTGTCCAGAAGACCAAGACACCTCTAGATGCCTTGTAGGACAAGTCACCCCTTCTAGAAGGTGTGCCACCTTCCTGGACCCTCACCTGGCCTTCTAGAAACTTAAAGAGGAACTCTAGAGGTTGAGCTAGCTTCCTGGCATCTATTTTCCACCTCCCTTGAGGCAGGGTAGAATTTCATCTTGTGGGACTTGAATCCCAGCCCCTGCCTCTAGAGGTGGACACCATTAACCACTAAGCCACTAAGGCTTGTCTTTTTGGTGTTCCTTTTTGGAGTTATTCCTGCCATGGTGAGGAGCATCATTCCAACAATCTCCCCCTTGCGCATCACCCATGGCAGTTGTCCATGCTTAGCGTATAACTGAGCAGACTTTCTCCTCATGGGAGGCAAGCTTACATTTTACTGCTCCCTCCCACTCAGCCCCATCCTTCTTGTGCACTGCCTCCTTGAGGCTCCTCTTGCGCAAACCCAGTCCAAATGCCCTTGTCCGCATCATATCTTTTTGTCCTTCTTCGCACACGGTTACTCGTGCGGGGCTCTTGAGGCAGTTGTTGTTGTTGCTGCCCCCTTTTGGCGCCATCCTCTTTAAGCGCCTGCTCCCCCTCTCTTGGAGACCTTGGAGACATCGATCGACTCCCCGCCTCCACGTCCATCTCCGGTGCTTCGGATTCTTCATCTGAACTGGCCGCAACAAATTCTGCCGGTCGCCCATCCCTCGGACGATCCTCTCCGGCAGGTGCTGCTGCGAGGACGTCACCTTCATTCACGTCCTCCGGCGTCTCCCCCTCAAGGAGTGGCATCCACTCCCCCCTCTTGGAGAGACCTGCCTCCTTGTCTGTCCAACAGCTTTTCTTGTCGAACGTGACGTTGCGACTCCGCACAATCTGCTGCCTCCTTGGGTCAAAGAGCCGATACGCCTTGCTTCCGCTCTCATATCCAAGGAAAATACACCGACGGGTACGCGGGTCCAGCTTGCTCCGGCCCTCATGTGCCTGCACCATTGCATGTGCAACACAACCAAACATGCGGAGGTGACCTACCCCCGGCTTCCTCCCGCTCCACACTTCTTGTGGCGTCTTCCACGCATTGCTCTCCTTGTCCTTCAGCGGCTTGGTCGGCATGCGATTCATGATGTACGATGCTGTCCTTGCCGCCTCCGCCCAATACCGTTGTGTAAGGCCAGCGTCGCTCAACATGGATCGCACCATGTTAAGGATTGTGCGATTCGCTCTCTCTGCGACGCCATTCTGTTGTGGGTAGTGTGGAGTTGTTTTCTGCCACTCAATCCCCTTGCTCTTCATCCACCCAAGGCAGCCCGCATATTCACCGTCGTTGTCACTCCGGAACGCCTTCACCTTCAACTCTGTTTGCCGCTCCACATCAGCCACAAACCCTTGCATGCACGCAAGGACCGCACTCTTCCGCTTCATTGGGTAGAGGTAGAGTTTCCGGCTGTGGTCATCGATGAAGGTGAGGAAGTAGCGAGCTCCGCCGATGGAGCTCTCAAGCGGTCCACACACATGTGTGTGTGCCACGGCCAGTTTTGCCAATGCACGCGTCCCCTTGGCAACAAACGGCTGCCGGGTTGATTTGCCAATGATGCATGGCTCACACACGGTCTCCTTGGTTCCATCAAGGCCGCTGATTTAGAGACCCCGCACCACTTCCCTGTTAGCCATCTCTTTCACTGTTGATGGAGAAATGTGGCAGAGTCGGCGGTGCCATAGGTCCAAATCTCCTCCATCCTTTATTGCAAGGTTGGCGGTGCTGGACCCCACCCGGCTGCTGAGGATCTTTGCGCGTAGCAGGTACAAGTCGTCCTCCCTCTTGGCACGCGCAATCACCTCACCTTTGCCCTCTTTGCGGATGACGGCCTCCTTCTTTGTGAAGAGCACCTCAAGTCCCTTGTCGGTAAGGCGGCTGACGGAGAGCAGGTTTGCCCCAAAGTTAGGCATATGCAGCACATCGTAGATTGTGCTCGTGACAGGTTTTCCATCCACAATTGACTCAATGCGGACGTTACCCTCACCGGCGGCCACCTCTCTTTTTCCATTGGCCACCGTCATGCGTCTCTCCGAGGTGCCGTATGTGACAAATGCCGCCCTGTTGCATTGCGTGTGGCGGCCTGATCCGGCGGAGTCGATGACGGCAACTCCCGGATCCTTCAAGTTGGTGGAGTTGTACGCCATAAGGGCGTGCGCATCTTTCTTCCCGCCCCGCTGCGACCAATCTGTTTTCTTCTTAGGACAGTTGCGCGCGTAGTGGCCCTCCTTGCCGCAGTTGAAGCACTCCCCCTTCTTGTCACCCTTCTTAGTGCCCTGTTTGGCACCCTTCCACTTGTCGCCTCGGCCTCCACTTTGAGGATGAACCGTGTAAGCTGAACTTGATGCCGCTGCACTCTCTCGACCGCCACGTTGCATCCACTCATTGTGTACATACTCAGCAACCTTGGGGTACTTCGGCTCGTCGGAAGGCCAGCCACCAAGGACTGTGATCATGGGACTCCAACTTTCTGGCAAGGCCAGAAGGAGGATCATAGCTTGCAACTGAGAGTCAACCTCCCAACCCGTGGCCACGCACTCCGCTGCGAGGGACTCAATCTGCTGCATGATCTCCATGATGTTGTCGCCTTCGTTGGCTCGGAGGGTGACAAGCCGTTTGAAGATGAAGAGCTGATTGGCAAGGTTGCTTGACTGGTAGATGGAGCAGAGTTTTGACCATGCGTCTGCGGCCACGGTGCACCCTTGGATGTGCCCAAGTTGTGGTGGGCATAACGTGGACACAAGGAGCGCCAACGCCTTTTTGTTGCGCTTCTTGTATGCCTCCTTCACCTCAGCCATTGCAGTCTCCGGCGGAGCAGTCTCATCACCTTTTACGTGCTCAAGCAGTCCCTTGTCGTCGAGGATGAACTCAAACTGCCACCTCCACAAGGCGAATCCTGTCCCATCAAACTTAAGGACAGCGCGGCTGCTCTCTTGCTCGCTGGTTGCCATGTCTTGCTGTTGGAAGCGTGAAATCAAGCTGGCTTTGAACCCCTTAGAGGCGTGGGCCCATAACCCTTTGTTGTCCTGAGGGTGAGTGTGCACCCTTGAGGGTCCCTAGCAGTGGCTGGTTCACACCACCAACTGTTTTTGGAGAGACTGAAACTATGGAGGCAACTGGTTCCAAGGATGGAAAAATCTGGTTGGAGAGTGAGGCAATAGTTTTGGCCTCAATTGGATGCAAGTTAACACTTGATCAAGGCTCAAAAGCAGTGGCATTTTATAGCCACTGATCTAAGCTTTCCAGAACACCAAAGCATGCCAGATTTGGAGCTTCCTAGCAGATTCTATGGCTTCTAGAGTGCTCCTTGGTAGGCTGTCCTTTTCCCACCTAGGAAGGCATCCCTTCCCTCCTCTAGAAGCTTCTGCCCCTTCCTAGATTCCTCAGCTTGCTTCTAGTAGGAGGGAAGGTGTCCAGAAGACCAAGACACCTCTAGATGCCTTGTAGGACAAGTCACCCCTTGTAGAAGGTGTGCCACCTTCCTGTACCCTCACCTGGCCTTCTAAAAACTTAAAGAGGAACTCTGGAGGTTGAGCTAGCTTCCTGGCATCTATTTTTCACCTCCCTTGAGGCAGGGCAGAATTTCATCTTGTGGGACTTGAACCCGGGCCCCTGCCTCTAGAGGTGGACACCATTAACCACTAAGCCACTAAGGCTTGTCTTTTTGGTGTTCCTTTTTGGAGTCACTCCTGCCATGGTGAGGAGCATCATTCCAACANGAGGTTGAGCTAGCTTCCTGGCATCTATTTTCCACCTCCCTTGAGGCAGGACAGAATTTCATCTTGTGGGACTTGAACCCGGGCCCCTGCCTCTAGAGGTGGACACCATTAACCACTAAGCCACTAAGGCTTGTCTTTTTGGTGTTCCTTTTTGGAGTCACTCCTGCCATGGTGAGGAGCATCATTCCAACAGTATCAACTAGCAAGAACAATGACCTTCAGTAGTTGTGGCACAGTGTGGATACCATGCACGATGACCAACCATATGTCACGGACCATGACCAAAGAATGTCACCATGTGTGGTAAACGTTGACAGCTCATAACACGAGTCACAAATGGTCAGAGTGAAAGATAATGGTTTCAATATACTAGTTATCGACTAACAAGTACAAATACCTTCAATATGTAGTGGCACAGTGTGGCTACAATGCACAGTGACCAACCAATGTATGCATATGTCACTGACCATGACCAAATAATTTCACTTCATGTGGTCAATGTTGACAACTCACAACACGAGTCACAGATACTCAGCGGGGGCTAACAATGGTTCGGGAACACTACCTGTGAACAAGAAAGCACAAAGACCTTTGATACGTAATGACACGGCATGTTAACCATGTACAGTGATAAACCAAAGTAGGCATATGTCACAAACCATGACCAAATGGATTTCACAGTGTGTGGTCAGCGTTGAAAACTCATAACACAAGTCACAAATGGTCAGTAGGGGAAACCATGGGTTGGGAACACTAGTTATCAACTAGCAAGTAGAATTATCTTCAACAGGTAGTGGCACGGTGTAGCTAGCGTGCACAATGACCAACCGAATGATGCACGTCACTGACCATGACCGAAGAAGTCCACTATGTATGGTCAACATTAACAACTCATAACACCAGTCACAAATGGTCAGAGGGAGAGACAATGGGTTGGGAACCCTATGTATCGACTAGAAAGGACAAAAAACTTCAATACATAGTGGCACGGTGTGGCTACTATGCACACCAAACAACCAAACTAGGCATATGTCACTGACCATGACCAGAGAATTTCAATATGGGTGGTCAACATTCACCAACCAGAACACATGTCACAAACGGTCACAAGGGGAAACAATGGTCTGGGAATATCAGTTCTCAACTAGCAAGTACAGTGACCTTCAATCAGTATAAGCACGGTTTGGCTACCATGCACAATGACCGACCATAGTAGGCATATGTACTGCCTTTGACGAAAGAAATCCGCTGTGTGTGGTCAACGTTGAAAACTCATAATAGGAGTCACAAATGGTCAGAGGGGGAGACAATGGTTTGGGAACACCACGTATCAACTAGCAAGCAGAAGGACCTTCAATACGTTGTGGCACAGTGTGGATACCGTGCACGCCGACCAACCAAAGTAGGCATATGTCACTGACCATGACCAAATAATGTCACTAAGTGTGGTAAAGCTTGACAACTCATAACACGGGTCACAACTGGTCAGGGTGGAGGATAATGGTTTGTGACTACGAGTTATCCACTAGCAAGTACAAATACCTTTGATACGTAGTGGCACAGCGTGGCTACCATGCACAGTGACATACCAAAGCATGCATATGTCACTGACCATGACCAACAAATTTCACCTCATGTGGTCAGCGTTGACAACTCACAACACAAGTTTGTGATAGTCAGAGGGGAGTAACAATGGTTTGGGAACACCAACAATTAAAAAGAAAGCACAAACACCTTTATTACATAGTGACATGGCGTGGTAATCACGTACAATGACAAACCAAACTAGGCATATGTCACTAACAATGACCAACGAGTTTCACGGTGTTTGGTCAAGGTTGAAAACACATCACACAAGTCACAGATGGTGAGAGGGGGAAACAATGGGTTGGGAACACTTTTTATCAACTAGCAAGTATGAAGAACTTCAACAAGTAGTTGCACAGCGTGGCTAGCATGCAGAGTGACCAAC
The DNA here is from genome assembly GCA_023375785.1 of Penium margaritaceum. NCBI lineage: Eukaryota > Viridiplantae > Streptophyta > Zygnematophyceae > Desmidiales > Peniaceae > Penium > Penium margaritaceum. The sequence goes on along the minus strand of SZWC01000220.1, from coordinate 43,614 downwards.
CAAAGGATGAATACGTCACTGACTTTGACAGAAGAAGTCCATTATGTGTGGTCAACATTGACAACTCATAACACGAGTCACGAATAGTCAGAGGGAGAGACAATGGGTTTGGAACCCTATGCATGGACTAGAAAGGACAAGTAAGTTCAATACATAGTGGCACGGAGTGGCTACAATGCACACCAAACAACGAAACTAGGCATATGTCACCGGCCATGATAAAAGAATTTCAATATGGGTGGTCAACGTTCACCAACCATAACACGAGTCAGAAACTGTCAGAGGGGGAAACAATGGTCTGTGAATATCAGTTATGAACTAGCAAGTACAGCAACCTTCAATCAGTATAACCACGATGTGGCTACCATGCACAATGACCGACCAAAGTAGGCATATGTACTGCCTTTGACCAAAGAAATCCGCTGTGTATGGTCAATGTTGGCAACTCATCATACGACTCACAAATAGTCAGAGGGGGAAACAATTGTTTGGGAACACCATGTATCAACTAGCAAGCACAATGACCTTCAGTACGTTGTGGCACTGTGTGGATACCATACACGATGACCAACCAAAGTAGGCATATGTCAGTGACCATGACCAAATAATTTTACTAAGTATGGTAAACCTTGACACTTCATAACACGAGTCACAAATGGTCAGGGTGGAAGATAATGGTTTGTGAATACTAGTTATTGACTAGCAAGTACAAACACCTTCAATATGTAGTGGCACGGCGTGGCTACCATGCACAGTGACAAACTAAAGTATGCATATGTCACAGCCCATGACCAACGAATTTCACTACATGGTTTTAGCGTTGACAACTCACGACAGGAGTCACTGATAGTCAGAGGAGGGTAACAATGGTTTGGGAACACTAGCTATCAACTAGAAAGCACAAAGACCTTCAATACGTAGTTTCAGGTGTAGTAACAACGTATAGTGACAGACCAAACTAGGCATGTATCACTAAACATGACCAAATAATTTCAACATGGGTGGACAACGTTCACAACCCATAACATGGGTCACAAATGGTCGGAGGGGGAAAACATGGTTTGAAAACACTATGTATCTTCTAGCAAGTACAAAGATTTCTTGTATGTATTGGCATGGTGTGGCTACCGTGCAAAATGACCTACCCAAGTAGGCATACATCACTGCTCATGACCAAAGAAGTTTAGTGTGTGTGGTCAATGTTCAAAACTCATAATACAAGTCAAAAATGGGCAGAGGGAGAAACAATGGTTTGTGAATACTCGGTATTGGTTGGCAAGTACAAAGACCTTCGATATGTGGGGGCACGGTGTGGCTACCATGCACAATGACCAACCAAGGTATGCTTGTGTCACTGAATATCACTACAAGAGTTTCACTGTGTGTAGTCAACTTTCCTTCGTACGGCTGGTCAATCGGAGCAATGGTTGAGAGGTTATTCAAGCTCAAATTTGCAAATTTTGATATTCGGTTTGCATCATTTCTTTATGATTCAACGAACTTTGTTATCATTCATACCTTTGAAAACTACCCACTGATCGTACACCCCCTTTTTTTATGCCCCTTACCCATAGGAACCCTCATAATGAAATTTGAACATCATTTGAACACCATTTGAGTTGGCTTGGTGCCTATAGAGTCAGATTCTGGAGCGGTAGGTCCTGGGTTTGAATCCTCGTACGTGCAATATAGGATAGGTTCGCGACCTGGGGGGGGGGGGGGGGGGGGGGGGGGGGGGGGGACGGGCAAGTTGTGATAC
>SZWC01000220.1:4853-22230 GCA_023375785.1 Penium margaritaceum | reverse complement strand
GCGCAAGGGGGAGATTGTTGGAATGATGCTCCTCACCATGGCAGGAGTGACTCCAAAAAGGAACACCAAAAAGACAAGCCTTAGTGGCTTAGTGGTTAATGGTGTCCACCTCTAGAGGCAGGGGCCCGGGTTCAAGTCCCACAAGATGAAATTCTGCCCTGCCTCAAGGGAGGTGGAAAATAGATGCCAGGAAGCTAGCTCAACCTCTAGAGTTCCTCTTTAAGTTTCTAGAAGGCCAGGTGAGGGTCCAGGAAGGTGGCACACCTTCTAGAAGGGGTGACTTGTCCTACAAGGCATCTAGAGGTGTCTTGGTCTTCTGGACACCTTCCCTCCTACTAGAAGCAAGCTGAGGAATCTAGGAAGGGGCAGAAGCTTCTAGAGGAGGGAAGGGATGCCTTCCTAGGTGGGAAAAGGACAGCCTACCAAGGAGCACTCTAGAAGCCATAGAATCTGCTAGGAAGCTCCAAATCTGGCATGCTTTGGTGTTCTGGAAAGCTTAGATCAGTGGCTATAAAATGCCACTGCTTGTGAGCCTTGATAAAGAGTTAATTCCCAGTCAATTGAGGGCAAAACTATTGCCTCACTCTCTGACCAGATTTTGCCATCCTTGAACCAGTTGCCTCCATAGTTTCAGTCTCTGCAAAAACAGTTGGTTGTGTGAACCAGCCACTGCTAGGGACCCTCCAGGGTGCACACTCACCCTCAGGCCAACAGTGATACCTCAACTCTACCTTCGAGCCTAAGCCGTGAGGGGGTAGGGGGGGTGTCATCATGCGGTCAAAAATCTGTCCTCCAGGTCGTCCACGGAACATCACTCTAGGGGGGTGTCAAGGAGTATTCCACTGAAGGCACCTAAGCGTAACAAATCAACAAAAACCGACGTGGTGTCAAATGGAGAAACCTTTTGCATTTTATTTACTAGCAAGTACAAGGACTTTGAACAAGTAGTGGAACGGTGTGGCTACCATGCACAATGACCGACCAGATTAGTTATGGGCCACTTACCATGACCAAATAATTTTACTATGTATGGTCAACATGGACAACCCATAACATGGGTCACAAATTTTCAGAGGGGGAAACAATGGTTTGGGAACACTATGTACCAACGAGCAAGTACAACGACCTTCAATCAGTAATAGCAAGGTGTGGCTACCATGCACAATGACCTACCAAAGTAGGCATATATACTGCCTTGGACCAAAGATATCCGATGTGTGTGGTCAACGTTGACAACTCATAAGAAGAGTCACAAATGGTCAGAGGGGGAGACAATGGTTTGAAAACCCTGTGTATTAACTAGAAAGGACAACGAACTTCAATACGCAGTGGCACGGTGTGGCTACTATGCACACCAAACAACCAAACTACGCATATGTCACTGACGATGACCAAAGAATTTCAATATGGGTGGTCAACGTTCACTAACCATAACACGAGTCACAAACGGTCAGAGGCGATAACAATGGCCTGGGAATATCAGTTCTCAACTAGCAAGTACAACGACCTTCAGTCATTAGTAGCACGGTGTGGCTACCTTGCACAATGCCCGGCCAAAGTAGGCATATGTACTGCCTTTGATCAAAGAAATCCGCTGTGTATGGTCACCGTTGGCAACTCATAACACGAGTAACAAATAGTCAGAGGGGGAAACAATTGTTTGGGAACACCAGGTATCAACTAGCAAGAACAATGACCTTTAGTACGTTGTGGCACGGTGTGGATACCATGGACGATGATCAACCATATGTCACTGACCATGACCATAGAATGTCACCATGTGTGGTAAACGTTGCTAACTCATAACAAGAGTCCCAAACGGTCAGAGTGGAAGATTATGGTTTCTGAATACTAGTTATCGACTGGCAAGTTCAAATACCTTCAATATGCAGTGGCACAATGTAGCTACAATGCACAGAGACCAACCAAAGTATGCATATGTCACTGACCATGACCAAATAATTTCACTTCATGTGGTCAATGTTGAAAACTCACAACATGAGTCACAGATAGTCGGAGGGGGCTAACAGTGGTTCAGGAACACTAACTATCAACACGAAAGCACAAAGACCTTTGATACGTAATGACACGGCATGGTAACCATGTACAGTGACAAACCAAAGTAGCCATATGTCACAAACCATGACCAAACGAATTTCATAGTGTGTGGTTAACGTTGAAAACTCATAACACGCATCACAAATGGTCAGTGGGGGAAACCATGGGCCGGGAATACTAGTTATCAACTAGCAGGTAGAAAGATTTTCAACAAGTAGTGGCACGGTGTGGCTAGCGTGTACAGTGACCAACAAAAGGATGCACACGTCACTGACCATGACCGAAGAAGTCCACTATGTATGGTCAACATTGACAACTCATAACACGAGTCACAAATGGTCAGAGGGAGAGACAATGGTTTGGGAACTCTATGCATTGACTAGAAAGGACAAATAACTTCAATACGTAGTGGCACGGTGTGGCTTCTATGCACACCAAACAACCAACCTAGGCATATGTCACTGACCATGACCACAGAATTTCAATATGGGTGGTCAACATTCACCAACCATGACACATGTCACAAACAGTCACAGGGGGGATCAATGGTCTGTGAATATCGGTTCTCAACTAGCAAGTACAGCAACCTTCAATCAGTATAAGCACGGTGTGGCTACCATGCACAATGTCAGACCAAAGTAGGCATACGTACTGCCTTGAACCAAAGAAATCCGCTGTGTGTGGTCAACGTTGATAACTCGCAATAGGAGTCACAAATGGTCAAAGGGGGTGACAATGGTTTGGGAACACCAAGTATCAACTAGTAAGCACAAGGACCTTCAATAAGTTGTAGCACGGTGTGGATACCCTGCACGATGACCAACCAAAGTAGGAATATGTCACTGACCATGACCAAATAATGTCACTAAGTGTGGTAAACTTTGACAACTCATAACACGAGTCACAAATGGTCAGAGTGGAAGATAAAGGTTTGTGAATACTAGTTATCGGCCAGCAAGTATGACTACCTTCGATATGTAGTGGCACAGCGTGGCTACCATGCACAGTGATCAACGAAAGTATGCATATGTCACTGACCATGACCAATGAATTCCACTTCATGTGGTCAGCGTTGACAACTCACAACAGGAGTCAGTGATAGTCAGAGTGGGGTAATCATGGTTTGGGAAAACCAAGTATATATAACTAGAAAGCACAAATACCTTCATCACGTAGTGACACCGCATGATAACCACGTACAGTGACAAACCAAACTAGGCATATGTCACTAACCATGACCAACAAATTTCACGGTGTGTGGTCAACGTTGAAAACTCATCAGACGAGTCACAAATGGTGAGAGGGGGAAATAATGGATTGGAAACAATAGTTATCAACTAGCAAGTATGAAGAACTTCAACAAGTAGAGGCATGGTGTGACTAGCGTGCATAGTGACCAACCAGAGGATGAATACGTCACTGACTATGACGGAAGAAGTGCACTATGTGTGGTGAACATTGACAACTCACAACACGAGTCACAAATGGTCAGAGGGAGAGACAATGGTTTGGGAACCCTGTGCATTGACTAGAAAGGAAAAATAACTTTAATACGTAGTGGCACGGTGTGGCTACAATGCACACCAAACAACCAGACAAGGCACATGTCACTGACAATGACCAAAGAATTTCAATATGGGTGGTCAATGTTCACCAACCATAACAGGAGTCACAAACGGGCAGAGAGGGGAAACAATGGTCCAGGAATATCAATTCTCAACTAGCAAGTACAATGACCTTCAGTCATTAGTAGCACAGTGTGGCTACCATGCACAATGACCGACCAAAGTAGGCATGTGTACTGCCTTTGACCATAGAAATCCGCTGTGTATGGTCACCGTTGGCAACTCATAACACGAGTCACAAATAGTCAGCGGGGGAAACTATGGTTTGGGAACATCAGGAATCAACTAGCAAGCACAATGACCTCCAGTACATTGTGGCACGGTGTGGATACCATGCACGATGACCAACCATATGTCACTGACCATGACCAAAGAATGTCAACATGTGTGGTTAACTTTGACGACTCACAACACAAGTCACAAATGGTCAGAGTGGAAGATAATAGTTTCTAAATACTAGTTATCGACTAGCAAGTAGAAATACCTTCAATATGCAGTGGCACAGTGTGGCTACAATGCATAGTGACCAACCAAAGTATGCATATGTCAATGACCATGACCAAATAATTTCACTTCATGTGGTCAATGTTGATAACTCACAATACGAGTCACAGATATTCAGAGGGGGTAACAATGGTTTTGGAACACTAGCTATCACTAGAAAGCACACAGACCTTCAATACATAGTTCCACGGCGTGGTAACCATGTACAGTGACAAACCAAAGTAGGCATATGTCACTAACCATGACCAAAAGGATTTCACAGTGTGTGGTCAACGTTGAAAATGCATAACACAAGTCACAAATGGTCAGAGGGGGAAACAATGGGTTGGGAACACTAGTTATCAACTAGCAAGTACAAAGACCTTCAACAAGTAGTGGCACGGTATAGCTAGCGTACACAGTGACCAGCCAAATCATGCATACGTCACTGACTATGACCGAAGAAGTCCACTATGTGTGGTGAACATTGACAGCTCATAACACGAGTCACAAATGGTCAGAGGGAAAGACAATGGGTTGGGAACCCTATGTATTGACTGGAAAGGACAAAGAACTTCAATACGTAGTGGCACGATGTGGCTACTATACACACCAAACAACCAAAATAGGCATATGTCACTAACCATGACCAGAGAATCTCAATATGGGTGGTCAACATTCACCAACCATAACACATGTCACAGACGACCCGAAGGGGAAACAATGGTCTGGGGATATCAGGTCACAACTAGCAAGTATAGTGACCTTCAATCAGTATAAGCACAGTGTGGCTACCATGCACAATGACCGACCAAAGTAGGCATTTGCACTGCCTTTGACCATAGAAATCCGTAGTGTCTGGTCAATGTTGACAACTCATAATAGGAGTCACAAATGGTCAGAGGGGGAGACAATCGTTTGGGAGCACCAGGTATCAACTAGCAAGCACAAGGACCTTTAACAAGTTGTGGCACGGTGTGGATACCATGCACGATGACCAACAAAAGTAGGCATATGTCTTTGACCATGACCAAATGATTTCACTATGTGTGGTAAACATTGACAACTCATAACACGAGTCACAGATGGTCAGGGTGAAAGACAATGGTTTGTGAATACTACTTATCCACTAGGAAGTACAATTACCTTCAATATGTACGGGCATAGCGTGGCAACCATGCATAGTGACCAACCAAAGTTTGCATATGCCACTGACCATGACCAACAAATTTCACTTCATGTGGTCTGCGTTGACAACTGACAACACAATTCACTGATAGTCAGATTGGGTAACAATGGTTTGGGAACACGAACTATTCACTAGAAAGCACAAATGCATCTATTAGATAGTGACCCGCCGTGGTAACCACGTACAGTGACAACCCAAACTAGGCATATGTTAACCATGACCAACGAATTTTAGGGTGTGTGGTCAAAGTTGAGAACTCATCACTCGAGTCACAAATGGTCAGAGGGGGAAACAATGGGTCGGGAATCATAGTTATCAACTAGCAAGTATAAAGAACTTCAACAAGTAATGACACGGTATGGCTAGCGTGCATAGTGACCAACCAAAGGATGAATACGTCCCTGACTATGACAGAAGAAGTCCACTATGTGTGGTCAACATTGACAGCTCATAACACAAGTCATGAATGGTCAGAGGGAGAAACAATGGTTTGGGAAACCTATGCATGGACTAGAAAGGACAAATAACTTCAATAAATAGTGGCACGGTGTGGCTACTATGCACACCAAACAACCAAACTAGGCATATGTCACAGACCATGACCAAAGAATTTCAATATGGGTGGTCAACGTTCACCAACCATAACACGAGTCACAAACGATCAGAGGGGGAAACAATGGTCCAGGAATATCAGTTCTCAAGTAGCAAGTACAACAACCTTCAGTCTGTAGTAGCACGGTGTGGCTACCATGCACAATGACCGACCAAAGTAGGCATATGTACTGCCTTTGACCAAAGAAATCTTCTATGTATGGTCAACATTGGCAACTCATAAAACGAGTCACAAATAGTCAGAGGGGGAAACAATTGTTTCGGAACACCAGGTATCAACTAGCAAGCACAATGACCTTCAGTACCTTGTGGCATGGTGTGGATACCATGCACCATGACCAACCAAATGTCACTGACCATGACCAAAGAATGTCACCATGCGTGGCAAACTTTGACATTTCATAACACGAGTAAAAAATGGTCAGAGTAGAAGACAATGGTTTCTAAACACTATTTATCGACTAGCAAGTACAAATACTTGCTAGTCGATACACCGTGCTACTACTGACTGAAGGTCGTTGTACTTGCTGCTTGAGAACTGATATTCCCAAACCATTGTTCCTCCCAGGATTGTTTGTGACTTGTGTTATCGTTGGTCAACGTTGACCACCCAGATTGGAATTATCTGGTCATGGTCACTGACATATGCCTAGTTTGGATGTTTGGTCTGCATATTAGCCACACCCTGCCTCTACGTATTGAAGATATTTATCCTTTCTAGTCCATGCATAGGGTTCCCAGACCATTGTCTCTCCCTCTGACCATTCGAGACTCGTGTTATGAGTTGTCAATGTTGACCACGCACAGTGGACTTCTTCGGTCAAAGTCAGTGACGTATTCATCCTTTGGTTGGTCACTGTACACGCTAGCCACACTGTGCCACTACTTGTTGCATTTCTTCGTACTTGCTAGTTGATAATTAGTGTCCATAACCCATTGTTCCCCCCTCTGACCATCTGTGACACGTGTGATGAGTTTTCAACGTTGATCACACTCTGTGAAATTTGTTTGGTCATGGTTAGTGACATATGCCTACTTTGGTTTGTCACTGTACATGGTTACCACGCCGTGTCACTGTGTATTGAAGGTTTTTGTGCTTTCTAGTCAATACCAAGTATTCCCAAACCAATTTTAACCCCCTTTGACTATCTGTGACTCATGTTGTGAGTTTTCAACGCTGACCGCGTAAAGTGAAATTCGTTGGTCACAGTCAGTGACATATGCATGCTTTGGTTGGTCACTGTGCATGGTAGCCACACTGTGCCACTACATATTGAAGGTATTTGTACTGGCTCCTCAATGACTAGTATTCACAAACCATTGTCTTTCACTTTGAACATTTGTGACTCGTTTTATGAGTTGTCAAATTCTACCACACTTAGTATCATTATTTAATCATGGTCAGTGACAAATGCCTACTTTGGTTGGTCATCGTGCATGGTATCCATACCGTACCACAACTTATTGAAGGTCCTTGTGCTTGCTAGTTGATACCAGGTGTTCCCAACCCATTGTCTCCCCCTCTGACCATTGGTGACTCCTATTATGAGTTGTCAACGCTGACCACACACAGTGGATTCATTTAGTTAAAGGCAGAACATATGCCTACTTTGGTCGGTCATTGTGCATGGTAGCCACACCGTGCTCCTACTGATTGAAGGTTGTTGTACTTGCTAGTTGAGAACTGATATTCCCATAGCATTGTTTCCTCCCCTGACCCTTTGTGACTCTTGTTATGGTTGGTCAACATTGACCACCCATATTGAAATTCTCTGGTAATGGTCAGTGTCATATGCCTAGTTTGGTTGTTTGGTGTTTACATTAGCCACACCATGCCCCTACGTATTGAAGTTCTTTGTCCTTTCTAGTCAATACAAAGGGTTCCCAAACCATTGTCTCTCCCTCTGACCACTTGTGACTCGTGTTATGAGTTGTCAATGTTGACCACACATAGTGGACTTCTTCGGTCATGGTTTGTGACATATGCCTACTTTGGTTTGTCCCTGTACATGGTTACCACGATGTGTTAATACATATCAAAGGTCTTTGTGCTTTCTAGTTGATATCTAGTGTTTCCAAACCGTTGTGAGGCCCTCTGAATATCTGTGACTCGTGTTGTGAGTTGTCAACATTGAGCACATGAAGTGAAATTCTTTGTTCATGGTCAGTGACATATGCATACATTGATTGGTCACTGTGCATTGTAGCCACACTGTGCCACTACATATTGAAGATATTTGTACTTGCTAGTCCATAACTAGTATTCACAAACCATTATCTTCCACCCTGACCATTTTTGACTCGTGTTATGATGTGTCAAAGTTTACCACACATGGTGACATTCTTTGGTGATGGTCAGTGAAATATGCATACCTTGGTTGGTCATCGTGCATTGCATCCACACCGTGCCACAACGTATTGGAGCTCCTTGTGCTTGCTTTTTGATACTTGGTGTTCCCAAACCATTGTTTTCCCCCTCTGACTATTTGTGACTTGTATTATGAGTTGTCGACGTTTACCAGGCATAGCGGATTTTTTTCGTCAAAGGCAGTACATATGCCATCTTTGGTCGGTCATTGTGCATGGTAGCCACACCGTGCTACTACTGAGTGAAGGTCGCTATACTTGCTAGTCAAGAACTGATGTTCACAAACCATTGCATCCTCCCCTAACTGTTTGTGACTTGTGTTGTGGTTGGTCAATGTTGACCACCCATGTTGAAATTCTCTAATCATCGTCAGTGACATATGCCAAGTTTCGATGTTTGGTGTGGATACAAGCCACACTGTGCCACTACGTATTGAAGTTTTTTGTCCTTTCTAGTCCATGCATAGGGTTCTCAAACCATTGTCTCCCCCTCTAACCATTCGTGACTCGTGTTATGAGTTGTCGACGTTGACCACACATAGCGGATTTGTTTGGTCATAGTTAGTGACGTATTCATCTTTTGGTTGGTCACTGTGCACGCTAGCCACACCGTGCCACTACTTGCTGAATTTCTTCGTACTTGCTAGTTGATAACTAGTGTTCATAACCCATTGTTTCCCCCTCTCACCATTTATGACTCGTGTGATGAGTTTTAAACGTTGACCACAAACTGTGAAATTTGTTTGGTCATGGCTAGTGATATGCCCACTTTGGTTTGTCAATGTACATGGTTACCACGCTCTGTCACTACGTATTAAAGGTATTTGTGCTTTCTAGTCAATAGCTAGTGTTCCCAAACCAATGTTACCCCCCTTTAACTATCTGTGACTCGTGTTGTGAGATTTCAACGCTGACTACATGAAGTGAAATTCGTCGGTCACGGTCAGTGACACATGCATACCTTGGTTGATCACTGTGCATGGTAGCCATGCTGTGCCACTTCATATTGAAGGTATTTGTACTTGCTACTCGATGACTAGTATTCACAAACCACTGTCTTCCACTCTGACCATTTGTGACTCGTGTTACAAGTTGTCAAAAATTACCACACTTAGTGACATTATTTGGTCATGGTCAGTGACATATGCCTACTTTGGTTGGTCATCGTGCATGGTATCCACACAGTGCCCAACTTATTGAAGGTCCTTGTGCTTGCTAGTTGATACCTGGTGTTCCCAAACCATTGTCCCCCCCCCTCTGACCATTTTTGACTCCTATTATGCGTTGTCAACGCTGACGACACAAAGCCGATTTCCTTGGTCAAAGAAAGTACATATGCCTACTTTGGTAGGTCACTGTGCATGGTAGCCACACCATGCTTACACTGATTGAAGGTCACTCTACTTGCTAGTCGAGAACTGATATTCACATACCATTGTTTCCCCCTCTGACCGTTTGTGTTTGTGACTCGTGTTATGGTTGGTGAATGTTGACCACTTATATTGAAATTCTTTCATCATGGTCAGTGACATATTCCTAGTTTGGTAGTTTGGTGTGCATATTAGCCAAACCGTGCCACTACGTATTCAAGTTCTTTGTCCGTTCTAGTCAATACATAGGGTTCCCAAACCAATGTCTCTCCCTTTGATCATTTGTGACACGTGTTATGAGTTGTCAATGTTGACCATACATAGTGGACTTCTTCGGCCACAGTCAGTGATATGTGCATCCTTTGGTTGGTCAATGTGCACGCTAGCCACACCGTGCCACTACTTGTTGAAAATCCGTCTTCTTGCTAGTTGAAAACTAGTGTTACCAACCCATGATTTCCCTCACTGACCATTAGTGACTCGTGTTATTAGCTTTCAACGTTGACCACACACTGTGAAACCCGTTTGGTCATGGTTTGTGACATATGCCTACTTTGGTTTGTCACTGTACATGGTTACCTCGTTGTGTGGTTACGTGTCAAAGGTCTTTGTGCTTACTTGTTGACAGCTAGTGTTCCCAACCCATTGTTAGCCCCCTCTGACTATCTGTGACTCGTGTTGTGAGTTGTAAATGTTGACCACATGAAGTGAAGTTATCTGTTCATGGTCAGTGACATAGGCATTCTTTGGTTGGTCACTGTACATTGTAGCCACACTGTGCCACTGCATATTGAAGGTATTTGTACTTGCTAGTTGATAACTAGTATTCACAAACCATTATCTTCGCCCTGACCATTTGTGACTCGTGGTATGAGTTGTCAAAGTTTACCACACTTAGTGACATTATTTGGTCATGGTCAGTGATATATACCTACCTTAGTTGATCATCGTGCATGGTATCTACACCATGCCACAACGTATTTAAGCTCCTTGTGCTTGCTATTTGATACCAGGTGTTCCCAAAGCATTGTTTTCCCCTGACCAGTTGTGACTCGTAGTATGAGTTGTCAACGTTGACCACACACAACGGATTTATTTGGTCAAATGCAGCAATATGCCTACTTTGGCCGGTCATTGTGCATGGTAGCCACACCCCGCTACTACTGACTGAAGGTCGTTGTACTTGCTAGTTGAGAGCTGATACTCCCATAGCATTGTTTCCTCCCCTGACCGCTTGTGACTCGTGTTATGGATGGTCAACGTTGACCACGTGTATTGAAATTCTCTGGTCATGGTCAGTGAAATATGCCTAGTTTGGTTGTTTGGTGTGCATATTAGCCACACCGTGCCACTACGTATTGAAGTTCTTTGTCCTTTCTAGTTGATACATAGGATTCCCAAACCATTGTCTCTCCCTCTGACCATTTGTGACTCGTGTTATGACTTGTCAATGTTGACCACACACAGTGGACTTCTTCGGTCATGGTTAGTGACATATGCCTCCTTTGGTTTGTCCCTGCACATGGTTACCATGCCGTGTCACTACGTATCAAAGGTCTTTGTGCTTTCTAGTTGATAGCTAGTGTTCCCAAACCGTTGTTAGCCCCTCTCAATATCTGTGACTTGTGTTGTGAGTTGTCAACATTGACCACATGAAGTGAATTTCTTTGGTCATGGTCAGTGACATATGCATACTTTTGTTGGCCATTGTGCATTGTAGCTATACTCTGCCACTACATCTTGAAGGTATTTGCACCTTCTAGTCGATAACTAGTATTCACAAACCATTGTCTTCCACTCTGACCATTCGTGACTCGTGTTATGAATCGTCAGAGTTTACCACACTTTGTGACATCGTTTTGTCATGGTCAGTGACATATGCCTTCTTTGGTTGGTCATCGTGCATGGTATCCACACCGTGCCACAACGTATTGAAGGTCCTTGTGCTTGCTAGTTAACACCTGGTGTTTCAAAACCATTGTCTCCCCCCTCTGACCATTTGTGACTCCTATTATGAGTTGTCAACGTTGACCACACACAGCGGATTTTCCTGGTCAAAGGTAGTACATATGCCTACTTTGGTCGGTCATTGTGCATGGTAGCCACATTGTGCTTATTTTGATTGAAGGTCTCTGTACTTGCTACTTGAGAACTGATATTCCCGGACCATTGTTTTCCCCTCTGACCATTTGTGACTCGTGTTATGGTTGGCTAATGTTGACCACCCATGTTAAAAGTCTTTTGTCATGGTCAGTGACATATGCCTAGTTTGGTTGATTGGTGTGCACAGTAGCCACACCACGCCACTACGTATTGAAGTTCTGTGTCCTTTCTAGTTGATACATAGGATTCCCAAACCATTGTCTATCCCTCTGACCATTTGTGACTTTTGTTATGAGTTGTCAATGTTGACCACACATAGTGGACTTCTTTGGTCATAGTCAGTGACATGTGCATGCTTTGGTTAGACACTGTGCACGCCAGCCACACCGTGCCACTACTTGTTGAAAACCCTTCTACTTGCTACTTTATAACGAGTGTTCTCAACCCATGGTTTCCCCGACTGACCATTTGTGACTCGTGTTATGATTTTTCAATGTTGACCACACAATGTGATATTTGTTTTGTCATGGTTATTGACATATGCCTACTTTTGTTTGTCACTGTACATGGTTACCACGCCATGTCACTACATATTAAAGGTATTTGCGCTTTCTAGTTAATAGCTAGTGTTTCCAAACCATTCGTACCCTCCTTTGACCATATGTGACACGTGTTGTGAGTTGTCAACGTTGACCACATGAAGTGAAGTTCGTTGGTCATGGTCAGTGACATATGCGTACTTTGGTTGGTCACTATACATGGTAGCCACGCTGTGCCACTACATATTGAAGGTATTTGTACTTGGTACTGAATAACTAGTATTCACAAACCATTGTCTTCCACTCTGACCATTCGTGACTCGTGTTATAAGCTGTCAAAGTTAACCACACTTACTGTCATTATTTGGTCATGATCAATGACATATGCCTACTTTGGTTGGTCATCGTGCATGGTATCCACACCGTGCCACAACTTATTGAAGGTCCTTGTGCTTGCTAGTTAGAACCTGGTGTTCCCAAACCATTGTCTCCCCTTCCGACCATTTGTGACTCCTATTATGAGTTGTAAACGTAGACCACAACAGCCGATTTCCTTGGTCAAAGGCAGTACATATGCCTACTTTTGTCGGTCATTGTGCATGGTAGCCACACCGTGCTTATACTGATTGAAGGCCTCTGTACGTGCTACTTGAGAAATGATATATCCAATTCATTCTTTCCCCCTCTGACCATTTGTGACTTGTGTTATGGTTGGTGAATGTTGACCACCCATATTGAAATTCTTTGGTCATGTTCAGTAGCATATGCCTAATTTGGTTGTTTGGTGTGCATAGTAGCCATACCGTGGCACTACGTATTGAAGTTGTTTGTGTTGTAGATTTGCCCCCCTGCATGCCCAAGTGCGGCCCTGGGAGGCGCCGACCAGCAGCCAGAGAGAGGAAATTCCTCGTTAACGGATCTGGCGACTCAATGATTCCTTGGATTATAAAACGGAAGATTTCCCCTGAAAGTTGACAAGTTGCTGAATCTGGTGGAAGTTGTCGCACCGAAATCGAACAAGTAAAGAGGGAGATATGGGCTTCCAGAGCTGGGGTATGCGCGGCGGTTCTGGGAGCCGGCCGCGGTTTGACTTCCGGTGAATAATCGACCGGAACAAGTGACAAAATGCCATCTGGGGATTTCACTCCAGAAGGTCTGCCGAGGCGTCCGGTGGATGATCCGCCGGATTTCAGAAGTGCATTTTGTTACTGAGGGACTTGGCCAAAATCCCGGCTCGGAGTCCGAAACTCAGTAGTGTAGTTTGTTTCTTGGGGACTTGGTCAAAATTCCGACAGGAGGTTTGTGAACAGGTTTCGACCCACATCAATCCCCATCACCAAACTCAACGACTCACTCATCAAAGCAGACCCCAAAGGTGCGAGGGGCATTGCCACTATGTGTAGGGACATCTGCGCCTCCGGAATCACGTTTTGATGGGTCCTTGATGTGTGAGGGTGCCTCGGCTGGCGACGTGGTGTGCGCCGCCGACTGAGCGGCTGATTTGGGGTGCTGCGCTTCGGATGACGTAGCGGGAGCTACAGTGATCTTAATCGCGCACGGTTTGGTGCGTTAGAGAACTCATGACTAGCCCTACACGTATTCTGATCATGTCCATGTTAAAATACTAATGAAAAATTGCGTTCTTCCCTTCGCAAAAGTGACTATCTAGCATTTGTCCTCAACTGCCAGAAACATAGCGTGAGGCGACCAAAAAGCTCACTATTAGACATAAAACCTGCACAAAAGAAGCGGTGAACACACAGTAGACCCATTGGAACTGCCTCAGCCAGGGGCTGATTTCTGACAAAGGGTTATGGGCCCACAGCCCTGACCGGGATTCACATCGTTTGCGGCTTTTGCGGCGGACGGGATTGTCGTCGGGGACAACATCGCCGTCAAACTCTGAGGTCCCGGAGTTGAAGACTGCGCAATGGCGCAGAAGGAGACACAGGCCATCCAGAAGTATGCGGGCGGCCCTAGCTTTGGGCTAGGGAGGTGATACTTTGAAATCCACCTTGCACATAAGGGTGTGCTGCGGGTCATATTGGCAACCGAAGTCCTCAGCAAAGCGACAGCAACGGAAGTGTAGAAGGAGGCCTTTGCAAAGAAGAACACGGAGGCGCTCATGTTGCTGGTGTCCGGGACGGCTGAGTCGCTGTGGAGCTACTTCCAAGGCTGCAAGCTAGCAGCCGAGGCTTGGCAAAAACTTTGCACCATCCATCAATCCAAGTCGCTGGCCAACAAAATCTTTGCCATGCAGCGACTCCTGACGGAGAGAATCGAGGATGGAGATGATGTCATCACCGCCATGCAGCACATCAAGTTGGACAACACGCACTTGCCGGCGATGACCCTCCTCGTGGCCCTCCCCGACAGTAGGAGCCCTCTCATCACAGTCTTGGGAGGATGGGCAGAGGACAAGCTCACCTATGGCGCGGTCGCAGAGTACATCGGCAACGAGGCGCAGCGACGGAGCTGCGGGGAGTCCTCGTCTTCCTCATCGGCCCTCGTCACCAAAATGCGTGGTGGCAGAAGTGGGGGCAATGGAGGTCGCAGACATGGTGGCGGTAAGAACGGCGCCAATAAGGGTGCGTGCCACAACTGCGGCAAGGAGGGCCACTAGGCCCGTGAGTGCACCGAGGAGGTAAAGGCCGGCGGCAAGGACGCCAAAGGCAAGAGTGCGCTTCTCAACGGCACTCAGAACCACAACCTTAAGAAGGCTAACCGGCGATGCCTTGACTCCGGAGCCGAGGAGCATACACAGGTCAAGACGGTCGGGTTCATCAATTACACCAAGTCTAGCAAGTCCATAGTGGTCGCGAACGACAAGGTCGAGCCGGCGGCTGGCCAAGGAGACGTGGACGCGGAGGCGGTGGTTGGTGGGAAGTGGGTGTAGCGCGTGATCAAGAATGTGCAGCACGTACCTGGCTTGGCTTACATCCCAAGTGTCAGCCGCCACACTGACAAGGGGTACGAGGTGCTCTTCAGGAGAAGAGGGGCAGTCGTGCGGATGGACGGTGGTGGCGCGACCATGCTGGAGGCTAAGCGTGAGGGAGGCCTCTACATTGTGGAGACCAAGGTGATCCCCGCGGCGACAGATTAAGCAAATTTGCAAGAACGCACCGTCAACCTAGCCAAAGGAGTGGGAGCTGATCTGGAGCTCTGGCACTGACGACTAGGGCATTCCTCACCCGCATTCGTGAAGGAGATGGCAAAACGCGAGCTGGTATGCGGCCTCTTCATTGATGGTGCAAAAGAGGCGACAGATGCAGCAGTGTACAAAAAGTGCGAGCCTTGCATTTTGGGCAAGGCACGGCGCAAACCGTTCAACGAGAACGTGAATCGCGCCTCGGACCTGCTAGAGGTCCTGCACAGTGACGTGTGCGGACCATTCAAGACGGCGTCAAAGAGCAGCGCGCGTTACTTCATCACCTTCATTGATGACTCAGTAAAAAACTCTTAGTGTACTTCATGAAGCGGAAAGGCGAGGTCCTCGATTGGCTCAATGAGTATGTCGCCGCTGTGGAGAAGCAGACTGGCCGAAAGGTCAGAGCGCTACGCAGCGACTACGGCAGAGAGTATGTGGGCTGTAGTGGGTAGATGAAACAGCAGGGCATAAAATGGTAACAAACTATGCCATATTCGCCTTTGTCAAATGGCGTGGTGGAGCGGGCGAATGAGACGCTCTTGAACATGGTACGGACCATGTTGGTGGATGCGGAATTACCGTAAAGCTTCTAGATGGAAGGTGTGCGTACGACAAACTACACCATCAACCTCACTCCTACAGCGGTGGTGAAGGGGAAGATTGGCTGGAAGACGCCGCAAGAGGTTTGGAGTGGACGCAAGCCAAGTGTGGCACACCTGAAATTGTTCGGGTGCAAAGCGCATAAGGTGGTGCAGGCTGCGCAGATGCACGACAGCAAGCTAGAGCCGCGGGCAGATTCGTATCTATTTGTTGGCTATGAGAGCATGCATAAGGCATACAAGCTCTACAACATGCGCAAGGGGGAGATAATCCACAGCCAAGATGTCGAGTTTGACGAGCAGTAGAGTTACGTGAGCAGCAACGAAGTGGGCGTGGTGGACTCCCCAAAGACAGGGGAGTAGTTCTAGCTCCTTGACTACGAGGAGCCGGTGGACGCCGATGTTGAGGATGCGGCATCAAAGGGTAACGGTGCACAAGCGGTGACAGCCAAAGCGGAGGACTCTCACGACGGTCAAGCTGATGAGGAAATCCACCGGAAGGATCCGACGGATGAGGCACCAAGGGTGCCAAGGCGCGCCCTCTCGGCAGAGTGTGCAATGGGCGTTGGTGGAAAAGCCACTGGACGCGCCGTCCGTCCAGACGATGTTTTGCCGGAGTAGGCGGGATCCGCGGGGAACCGTCTGGTTGATGATTCACCGAAGAGTGCTAAGTTAGAGGGATCACAACAGAGCAACAATGCGCCACCAAAACTACCGCGCCGCAGCGAGAGGCAGCAAAAAGCAAGGAAGCGCTTCGACGCAAGCACCGGTGGATGGATTGGCATGACGCGGTGCATGTTGGCTGCATCAACGGAGCCAACTACTGTGCAAGAGGCGCTTGCACCGCCTGAAAGGGATCGATGGGACGCACCCATAAAAGTTGAGCTGGCGTCCATCACGGAAAATTACATGTGGGAGCTGGTTGACAGGCCGAAAGTGTTGAATGTTTTTGCCCCTTGTTCAGTGTTGTAGGACGGATCAGGAATGCTCTGCCCCTTGTGGAGGTATGACCCCTAGATCCGTTGTAGTGTGACTCAACTATGCTCTGTCTCTTGTGAGATATGACCTGTGAGTATACCATGTGGGTGAGTGGTTACCTTGGCCATTTTGTTGATTTGGCCAAGTGAGAGGTCATGAGGTCGATCCTGGCCCCATGCATATCTTGTTTGCTGTGGAAGCTTCCAAGAAAGAAAGTCCGTAGCTTCTTGGACGCTACATGGTTGGTCTGTCACCTTGACACTAGGATGCTTATGTGTCAAGCCCACAGTGCAAGTCTATTGGTGA
>SZWC01000219.1:512193-522677 GCA_023375785.1 Penium margaritaceum | reverse complement strand
TGGTCAGAAACACAGTGGTCAGAAACACATTGTTCAGAAAAACACTGGTCAGAAACACAATGGTCATAAACACAGTGGTCAGAAACACACTGGTCCGAAACATAGTGGTCGGAACACCATGGTCAGAAACACAGTGGTCAGAAACACAATGGTCAGAAACACAGTGGTCATAAACAAAGTGGTCAGAAACACAGTGGTCAGAAACACAATGGTCAGAATCACACATGTCACAAACAAACTTGTCAGACACAGAGTGGTCAGAATTACAGTGGTCAAAAACACAGTGGTCAAAAACACAGTGGTCAGAAACACAGTGGTCAGAAACACACAGTTGTCAGAAACACACTGCTAAGATACACACTGGTCGGCAACACACTGGTTAGAAACACAGCGGTCAGAAACACACTGGTCAATAACACAGTGGTCAGACACACATTGGCCAGAAACACTGTGGTCAGAAACACACTGGTCAGAAGCACACTGGACAGAAACACAGTGGTCATAAACACACTGGTCAGAAACACAGTGGTCAGAAGCACACTGGTCAGAAACACTGTGGTCAGAAACACATTGGTCATAAACACAGTGATCAGATTCGCACTGGTCAGAAACACACTGGTCAGAAACATAGTGGTCACAAACACACTGGTCAGAAACATAGTGGTCACAAACACAGGGTCATAAACAAAGTGATCAGAAACACTATGGTCAGAAAGACAGTGGTGAGGAACACAGTGGTCAGAAAGACACTTGTCAGAAACACACTGGTCAGAAACACACTGGTCCAAAACTCACTGGTCAGAAACACACTGGTCAGAAACACACTGGTCCAAAACTCACTGGTCAGAAACACACTGGTCACAAACACACTGGTCAGAAACGCAGTGGTCAGAAACACAATGGTTAGAAACGCAATGGTCCCAAACACACTGGGCAGAAACACAGTGGTCGGAAACACAGTGGTCAGAAACACAGTGGTCAGAAACACAGCGGTCAGAAACACAGTGGTCAGAAACACAGTGGTCAGAAACAGTGTTCAGAAACACACTGGTCAGAACCACACTGGTTGGAAACACACTGGTTAAAAGCACACTGGTCAGAAACAAAGTGTTCCTAAACAAACTGTTCATCAACACACTGGTCAGAGACACACTGGTCAGAAACACAATGGTCAGAAACACACTGGTAGGAAACACAGTGGTCAGTAACACACGGGTCAGAAACACACTGGTCAGAGACACACTGGTCAGAAACACACTGGTCAGAAACACACTGGTCAGAAACACACTGGTCAGAAACACAGTGGTCAGACACACACTGGTCAGAAACATGGTGGTCAGAAACACAGTGGTCAGAAACACACTGGTCAGAAACACACTGGTCAGGAACACAGTGGTCATAAACACACTGGTCAGAAGCACAGTGGTCAGAAACACAGTTGTCAGAAACACACTGGTCAGAAACACGGTGGTCATAAACCAAGTGGTCAGAAACACACTGGTCGGAAACACACTGGTCAGAACCACAGTGGCCAGAAACACACTGGTCAGAAACACAGAGGTCAGAAACACACTGTTAAAAAACACAGTGGTCAGAAACACACTGGTCAGAAACACACTGGTCTGAAACACAATGGTCAGAAACACACTGGTCAGAAACACAGTGGTCAGAAAGAAAGTGGTCAGAAACACGGTCTTCATAAACACAATGGTCAGAAATACAGTGGTCAGAAACACAGTGGTCAGAAACACAGTGGTCAGAAACACACTGGCCAGTAACACAGTGGTCAGAAACACAGTGGTCAGAAACATAGTGGTCAGGAACACACTGGTCAGAGACACACTGGTCAGAAACACAGTGGTCAGAAAAACACTGGTCAGAAACACAGTGGTCATCAACACAGTGGTCAGAAACACAATGGTCATAGGTACACTGTTACGAAACAGAGTGGTCAGAAACACAGTGGTCAGAGGCACACTGGCCAGAAACACAGTGCTCGGAAACACAGTGGTCAGAAACACAGTTGTCAGAAACTCAGTGGTCAGAAACACACTGGTCAGAAACACACTGGTCAGAAACACAGTGGTCAGAAACACAGTGGTCAGAGACACAGTGGTCAGAAACACAATGGTCAGAAACACACTGGTCAGACACACACTGGCCAGCAACACTGTGGTCAGAAACACACTGGTCACAAACACACTGGTCATAACCAAAGTGGTCAGAAACCAGTGGTCAGAAACACATAGGTCAGAAACACACTGGTCAGAAAGAAAGTGGTCAGAAACCAACTGGTAAGAAGCACAGTGGTCAGAAACACAGTGGTCAGAAACACACTGGTCAAAACACACTGGTCTGAAACACACTGGTCGAAAACACAGTGGTCAGAAACACCGTGGTCAGAAACACAGTGGTCAGGACCACTCTGGTCAGAAACACACTGGTCAGAAACACAGTGGTCAGAAACACAGTGCTCAGAAACACACTGGTCAGAAACACACTGGTCAGAAACACAGTGGTCAGAAACACAGTGCTCAGAAACACACTGGTCAGAAACACACTAGTCAGAAACACAGTGGTTAGAAACATAGTGGTCAGAAACACAGTGGTCAGAAACACATGGTAAAAAACACAGTGGTCAGAAACACAGTGGTCGGAAACACAGTGGTCAGAAACACAGTGGTCAGAGACACGGTGGCCATAAACACAGTGGTCAGAAACACACTGGTCAGAAACACAGTGGTCAGAAACACACTGGTGAGAAACACAGTGGTCAGAAATGCAGAGTTCAGAAACACAATAGTCAGAAACACAGAGGTCAGAAACACACTGGTCAGAAACCCAGTGGTCAGAAACACACTGGTCAGAAATACAGGGGCCAGAAACTCAGTGGTCATAATCACACTGGTCAGAAACACAGTGGTCGGAAACACAATGTTTATTAACACACTGGTGAGAAACACGGTGGTCATAAACAAAGTGTTCAGAAACACAGTGCTCAGAAACACACTGGTCAGAAACACGCTGGTCAGAAACACACTGGTCAGAAACACAGTGGTCAGAAACACAGGGGTCAGAAACACACTAGTCAGAAGCACAGTGGCCAGAAACACACCGGTCAGAAACACAGTGGTCAGAAACACAGGGGTCAGAAACACACTAGTCAGAAACACAGTGGTCAGAAACACAGTGGTCAGAAACACAGTGGTCAGAAACACACTAGTCAGAAACACAGTGGTCATAAACACAGTGCTCAGAAACACACTGGTCATAGGCACACTGTTCAGAAACACAGTGGTCAGGAACACAGTGGTCAGAAACCCAGTGGTCAGAGGCCCACTGACCAGAAACACAGTGCTCAGAAACACAGTTGTCAGAAACTCAGTGGTCAGAAACACACTGGTCAAACACACACTGGTCAGAAACACAGTGGTCAGAAACACTGTGGTCAGAAACACACTGGTCAGAAACACACTGGTCAGACACACACTGCCCAGAAACACATTGGTCAGAAACACACTTGTCAGAGACACACTGGTCATAAACACAGTGGTCAGAAACCAGTGGTCAGAAACACAGTGGTCAGAAACATACTGGTCAGAAACACATTGGTCATAAACACATTGGTCAGAAACACAGTGGTCAGAAACATAGTGGTCAGAAACACACAGGTCAGAAACATAGTAGTAACAAACACGCTGGTCAGAAACACAGTGGTCAGAAACACACAGGTCAGAAACACACTGGTCAGAGACACGGTGGTCAGAAACACACAGGTGTGAAACACACTGGTCAGAAACACACTGGTCAGAAATACGGTGGTCAGAAACACAATGGTCAGAAACACAATGGTGAGAAACACGGTTGTCCGAAACACAATGGTCAGAAACACAGTGGTCAGAAACACACTGGTCAGTAACACAGTAGTCAGAAAAACAGTGGTCAGAAACACAGTGGTCAGAAACACAGCGGTCAGAGACATAGTGCTCAGAAACACAGTGGTCAGAAACACACTCGTCAGGAACACATTGGTCAGAAACACAGTGCACAGAAACGCAGTGGTCAGAAACACAATGGTCAGAATGACAGTGGTCAGAGACACACTGGTCAGAAACACACTGGTCAGAAACACAGTGGTCAGAAACACAGTGGTCAGAAACACAGTGGTCAGAAACACAGAGGTCAGAAACACAGTGGTCAGAAACATAGTGGTCAGAAACTCAGTGGTCAGAAACACACTGGTCAGAAACACAGTGGTCAGAAACACAGTGGTCAGAAACACAATGGTCAGAAAGACAGTGGTCAGAGACACACTGGTCAGAAACACACTGGTCAGAAACACAGTGGTCAGAAACACAGTGGTCAGAAACACAGTGGTCAGAAACACAGAGGTCAGAAACACAGTGGTCAGAAACATAGTGGTCAGAAACTCAGTGGTCAGAAACACACTGGTCAGAAACACAGTCGTCAGAAACACAGTGGTCAGAAATACACTAGTCAAAAACACAGTGGTCATAAACACAGTGGTCAGAAACACAGTGGTCAGAAACACAGTGGTCAGAAACACAGTGGTCAGAAACACACTGGTCGGAAAGACAGTGGTCAGAAACACAGTGGTCAGAAACACACTGGTCACAAAGACAGTGGCCAGAAACATACTGGTGAGAAACACAGTAGTCAGAAACACACTGGTCAAAAACACACTGGTCAGAAACACAGTGGTCTGAAACACACTGGTCAGAAACACACTTGTCAGAAACACACTGGTCGGAAACAAAGTTGTCAGAAACACAGTGGTCAGAAACACAGGGTCAGAAACACAGTGGTCAGAAACACAGTGGTTGGAAACACAGTGGTCAGACACACAGTGGTCAGAAACACGGTGGCCAGAAACACAGCGGTCAAAAACACACTGGTCAGAAACACAGTGGTCACAAACACACTGGTGAGAAACAAAGTGGTCAGAAACCCATACTTCATAAACACAATGGTCAGAAACACACTGGTCAGAAATACACTGGTCAGAAACACAGTGGTCAGAAACACACAGGTCAGAAACACGGTGGGCAGAAACACAGTGGTCAGAACCACACTGGCCAGAAACACACTGGTCGGAAATACAGTGTCCAGAAACACAGTGGTGAGAAATACACTGGTCAGAAATACAGTGGTCGGAAACACAGTGGTCAGAAACACACTGGCGAGAAACACACCGGTCAGAAACACAGTGGTCAGAAACACAGTGGTCAGAAACACAGTGGTCAGAAACATACTGGTCAGAACCACAGTGGCCAGAAACACACGGGTCAGAAACACGGTGGTCAGAAACACACTGGTCAGAAACACACTGGTCAGAAACACACTGGTCGGAAGCACACTGGTCAGAAACACAGTGGTAAGAAGCACACTGGTAAAAAAGACAGTGGTCATAAACACAGTGGTCTGAAACACACTGGTCATAGGCACACTGTTCAGAAACACAGTGGTCAGAAACACACTGGTCAGAGGCACACTGGTCAGAAACACAGTGCTCAGAACCACAGTGGTCAGAAACACAGTGGTCAGAAACACAGTGGTCAGAAACACATTGGTCGGAAACACACTGGCCAGAAACACAGTGGTCAGAAACACACTGGTCAGAAACACACTAGTCATAAACACAGTGGTCAGAAACACAGCGGTCAGAAACACACTGGTCAGAGACACACTGGTCAGAAACACACTGTTCAGAAACACATTGGTCAAAAACACAGTGGTCAGAAACACACTGGTGAGAAACACAGTAGCCACAAACACACTGGTCAGAAAAACAGTGGTCAGAAACACAGTGGTCAGAAACACAGTGGTCAGAAACACAGAGGTCAGAAACACAGTAGCCAGAAACACAGTGGTCAGAAACACAGTGGTCAGAAACACACTGGTCAGAAACACACTAGTCAGAAACACAGTGGTCAGAAACACAGCGGTCAGAAACACACTGGTCAGAAACACACTGGTCATAAACACAGTGGTCAGAACTACACTGGTCAGAAACACAGTGGTCAGAAACACACTGGTCAGAAACACACTAGTCAGAAACACAGTGGTCAGAAACACAGCGGTCAGAAACACACTGGTCAGAAACACACTGGTCATAAACACAGTGGTCAGAACTACACTGGTCAGAAACACAGTGGTCAGAAACACACTGGTCAGAAACACACTAGTCAGAAACACAGTGGTCAGAAACACAGCGGTCAGAAACACACTGGTCAGAAACACACTGGTCATAAACACAGTGGTCAGAACTACACTGGTCAGAAACACAGTGGTCAGAAACACACTGGTCAGAAACACACTAGTCAGAAACACAGTGGTCAGAAACACAGCGGTCAGAAACACACTGGTCAGAAACACACTGGTCATAAACACAGTGGTCAGAACTACACTGGTCAGAAACACAGTGGTCAGAAACACACTGGTGAGAAACACAGTAGCCACAAACACACTGGTCAGAAAAACAGTGGTCAGAAACACAGTGGTCAGAAACACAGTGGTCAGAAACACAGAGGTCAGAAACACAGTAGCCAAAAACACAGTGGTCAGAAACACAGTGTTCAGAAACACAGTGGTCAGAAACACACTGCTCAGAAAGACAGTGGTCGGAAACACACTGGTCAGAAACACAGTGGTCAGAACACCGTGGTCAGAAACGTAGTGGCCAGCAACACATTGGTCCGAAACATAGTGGTCAGAAACACACTTGTCAGAAACACAGTGGTCAGAAAGACACTGGTAAGAAATACACTGGTCACAAACACAGTGGTCAGAAACACACTGATAAGAAACACAATGGTCAGAAACACGGTGGTCAGAAACACACTGGTCAGAAACTCAGTGGTCAGAAACACACTGTTCAGGAACACACTGGTCAGAAACACACTGGTCCGAAACAGGCTGGCCAGAAACACAATGGTCAGAAACACAGTGGTCAGAAACACAGTAGTCAGGAAAACACTGGTCAGAAACACACTGGTCAGAAACACACTGGCCATAAACACAGTGGTCAGAAGCACACTGGTCAGAAACACACTGGTCATAAACACGGTTGTCAGAAACCAGTTGTCAGAAATACAGTGGTCAGAAACACACTGGTCAGAAACACACTGGTCAGAAACACACTGGTCAGAAACACAGTGGTCAGAAACACAGTGGACAGAAACACACAGGTCAGAAACACAGTGTTCAGAAACACAGTGGTCAGAAACACACTGGTCAGAAACACAGTGGTCAGAAACACAGTGGACAGAAACACACAGGTCAGAAACACAGTGTTCAGAAACACAGTGGTCAGAAACACACTTGTGAGAAAGGCAGTGGTCAGAAACTCACTGTTCAGAAACACAGTGGTCAGAAACACACTGGTAAGAAATAGTGTGGTAAGAAACAGAATGGTCAGAAACACAGTGGTCAGAAACATAGGGGCCAGCAACACATTGGTTAGAAACACAGTGGTCAGAAACACACTTTCAGAAACACAGTGGTCAGAAACACACTGGTCTGAAACACACCGGTCAGAAATACACTGGCCAGAAACATTCTGGTAATAAACACACTGGTCAGAAACACAGCGGTCAGAAACACAGTGGTCTGAAACACACTGGTCAGAAACAGTGTGGTCAGAACTACACTGTTCACAAACACACTGGTCGGAAACACACTGGTTAGAAACACGCTGGTCAGAAACACAATGGTCAGAAACATAGTGCTCAGAAACACAGTGGTCAGAAACACACTGGTCAGAACACACTGGTTAGGAACACAGTGGTCATAAACACACTGGTCAGAAACACAGTGGTCAGAAACACACCGGTGTTAAACACACTGGTCAGAAACACACTGGTCAGAAACACACTGGTCAGAAACACAGTGGTCAGAAACACAGTGGTCAGAAACACATTGGTCAGAAACACACTGGTCAGAAACACTCTGGTCAGAAACTCAGTGTTCAGAAACACAGTGGTCATAAACACAGTGGTCAAAAACTTATTGGTCAAAAACACGGTGGTCAGAACCCCAGTGGTCAGAAACACACTGGTCAGAAACACAGTCGTAAGAAACACACTGGTTAGAAACACAGGGGAAAGAAACACAGTGGTCAGAAACACAGTGGTTAGAAACACAGTGGTCAGAAACACAGCCGTCAGAAACACAGTGGTCAGAAACACTGCGGTCAGAAACACATTGGTCAGAAACACACTGTCAGAAACACAGTGGTCAGAAACACAGTGGTCGGAAACACAGTGGTCAGAAACACATTGGTCAGAAACACACTGTCAGAAACACAGTGGTCAGAAACACAGTGGTCGGAAACACAGTGGTCAGAAACACATTGGTCAGAAACACACTGTCAGAAACACAGTGGTCAGATACACAGTGGACAGAAACACAGTGGTCAGAAACACAGTGCTCAGAAACACAGTGGTGAGAAACACAGTGGTCAGAAACGCAGTGGTGAGAAACACAGAGCTCAGAAACACAGTGGTCAGAAACACACTGGTCAAGAACACAGTGGACAGAAACACACTGGTCGGAAATACAGTCGTCAGAAACACAGTTGTCAGAAACAGAGTGGTCAAAAACCAAGTGGTTGGAAACACAGTGGTCAGAAACACACCGGTCAGAAACACACTGGTCAGACGCACAGTGGTCAGGAACACACTGGTCAGAAACACAGTGGTCAGAAACACAGTGGTCATAAACACAGTGGTCGGAAACATAGTGGTCAGAAACATACTGGTCAGAAACACATTGGTCAGAAACACACTGGTCAGAAGAACATTTGTCAGAACGACAGTGGTCAGAAACACACTGGTCAGAAACACACTGGTAAGAAACACACTGGTCTGAAACACACTGGTCACAAACACACTGGTCACAAACACACTGGTCAGAAACACAGTGTTCATAAACACAATGGTCAGAAACACACTCGTCGGAAACATAGTGGTCAGAAACACACTGTTCAGAAACACACTGGCCAGAAACACACAGGTCAGGAACAAGCTGGTCAAAAACTCACTGGTCAGAAACACAGTGGTCACAAACACAGTGGTCAGAAACACAGTGGTCAGAAACACAGTGGTCAGAAACACACTGGTCAGAAACACACCGGTCCGAAACACACTGGTCAGAAACAAACTGGTCTGAAACAGACTGGTCAGAAACACACTGCTCATAAACACAGTGGTCAGAAACACAATGGCCAGAAACACAGTGGTCGGAGACACGGTGGTCAGAAACACACTGGTCATAAACACTTTGGTCAGAAACACATTAGTCATAAACACAGTGGTCATAAACACACTAGTCGGAAACACACTGGTCAATAACACACTGGTCAGAAACACATATGTCAGAAACACACTGGTCAGAAACACAGGGGTCAGAAACACAGTAGTCATAAGTACAGTGGTCAGAAACACAGTGGTCAGAAACACAGTGGCCAGAAACACACTGGTCAAAAACACGGTGGTCAGAAACACAGTGGTCAGAAACACACTGGTCAGAAAAACACTAGTCATAAACACAGTGGTCAGAAACACAGTGGTCAGAAACACACTGGTCAAAAACACACTGGTCTGAAACACCGTGGTTAGAAATATAGTGGTCAGAAACACACTGGTCAGACACAACCTGGTCATAAACACACTGTTCAGAAACACGGTGGCCAGAAACACAGTGGCCAGAAACACAGGGGTCAGAAACACAGTGGTCAGAAACACACTGGTCAGAAACACACTGGTCAGAAACATAATGGTCAGAACCACAGTGGTCAGAAACACAGTGGTCGGAACCACAGTGGTCGGAAACACAGTGGTCAGAAACACAGTGGTCATAAACACTGTGGTCAGAAACACAGTGGTCAGAAACACAGTGGTCAGAAACACACTGGCCAGTAACACAATGGTCAGAAACACAGTGGTCATAAACACTGTGGTCAGAAACACAGTGGTCAGAAACACAGTGGTCAGAAACACACTGGCCAGTAACACAATGGTCAGAAACACAGTGGTCACAAAGACGGTGGTCAGAAACACAGTGGTCAGAAACACAGTGGTCAGAAACACACTGGTCAGAAACACACTGGTCAGAAACACACTGGTCAGAAACACAGTGGTCATAAACACAGTGGTCAGAAACACACCGGTCATAGGAACACTGTTCAGAAACACAGTGGTCAGAAACACAGTGTTCAGAAACATAGTGGTCAGAAACACACTGGTCCGAAACATAGTAGCCACAAACACACTGGTCAGAAACACAGTGGTCAGAAACACACTGGTCAGAAACACATTGGTCAGAGACAAAGTGGTCAAAAACACACTGGTCATAACACACTGGTCAGAAACACAGTGGTCAGAAACAGAGTGGTCAATAACACAATGGTCAGAAAGACAGTGGTCAGAAACACAGTGGTCAGAAACACAGTGGTCAGAAACACA